>CAUYUJ010000803.1:0-345000 GCA_963575745.1 Prorocentrum cordatum
GACCCTGTTCGCGGAGTTGGCTCGTGGGCAATCAGACTTGGCCGACGCGGTGGGCATGCTGAAGTCGAGGCTGGACGTCGGTGGCGGGGCGGGGGCGGGCCCGGCCTGCGGCGGTGGGGCTCTGGCGTCGGACCCAGGGCTGCCTCTTCCGCCCCCCGCGGAGCCGCCGCCGCCCAGAGTGGGCGAGCCCAGCACGGCCGAGGTGGACGCGTTCATCAAGAAGTTGACGGAGCACGAGGAGCTGGTGCAGCGCGACTCGGGCTTGAGCACCCGGGCGCAGGCGGGATCGCCTACGCCGAGTTCGAGCGCAGCGTCCTGGGAGAAGATCGGGGACCTGGGCGAGCTCGACGATCCCTTGAAGGACCAGATCGTTCAGCTGAAGGAGGAGTCGCGGAACCCGAAGGAGAGCCTGCTGACGACGCTGGAGAAGTACCGCCGCGTGGCGGGCTCCCCCGTGGGCGGGATCAAGGCCCGCGTGGCGCCGACGGTGTTGGCGAAGCTCTACAAGGGCGGGCGGAGCGCCCGCGTGGAGACGCAGGAGTGGCTCCGCTCCAAGGAGCTGCAGGGCGCGGGCATCGCGCAGGAGCTGAACATGCTGGCGCTGGTCCTCGACAGGATGATGAGCCAGGGGCAGTGCGACGAGTTGATCAACTCGCAGGCCGCGGAGGTGACCTGCTTGCGCCTCTACTCGGTCTGGAAGGCCTACGAGCGGGTGCAGTGCAAGAGCGACTGGCGGAGGCCGAAGGCGCAGCACGGCGGCAAGTGGCGCTCCAAGGTCGATTGGAGTCTGGCGGAGGAGTACCTGCGCCTCGACGGGGACCCCAACAGCGAGAACAAGGGGGCCGACGACGAGGTGCTGGAGAAGCTCAGGCGGCGGGCGATCCTCAACAAGCACCTGGGCGAGGTGCGTTCGGGGCAGCCCGCCGGCGACGACGAATAGGTTGCGGCCGGAGCTATCGTGGTGTGCTCTGGCCAAGGCCTGAGGGGTCAATCCTCTCTACCACGGCCGCGGCGGCGAGCCGCTTTCGTGCCGAGCTTCCTGCTGGACACGTCTTTCGGTTGGTGGTGCTACATCGGGCTGGTGAGCTTCCTGACGATCGGTTGTGGGGTCTTCCACGGCGGCGTCGGTGCGTCGAGGCCTTTCTTGTACTTAGAGCCTCGCGCCGTTCTGTGGCGAGCTGGCTTTCCCGTACGTCGGAGCGCAGGTCGCTCGGCGGTCCCAGATGACTACTGGGGAGAAGGATGCGAGGGAGAGGGATCCCCTGAGGAGTCTACCTGGGCTTCCGTTCCCACTACAGTCGAGGAGGTCGAGTTCGAGCCTGTCGGAGAAGGAGCTGAGGACAACTTGGCATCGGACTTCGATGACGATAGCGGCGATCAGGAGTATGGCGACGGGCTGTTCGAATGGCTGGATACATCCATCGACCCTGACGGACAAGCAGACGTGCCAGACGGACTGGAGCGCGAGTACGCCGCTGCAGAAGAGGCTGGTGACGGAAGCCTGGGACCTCCACGCCGCGAGAGCGAAGTGGGGGACCATCAACGACGGCAGGGCGGCATTGAGTCGCCTGGCGGGAGGGAGCCCGACGGAGTATTTTGCGAAGGGATCGAGGTCTACGACGGCTACGGCATCGAAGACTTCACCGCAGTTGAGGAAGGGCGACCTGCGCCCTCTGAAGGCGGAGCAGGTGTCGCTCCCAGCGCCGGGGACCCAGAGCTTGGAGGTGGCGGCGATCTCGAGCCTCGCTGGGCGGTACCTCACGGAGGCCAGCCAGCTGATGATAAAGGGCTCGGGGGAGGTCGACTGGGAGAAGTACGAGGCGACGAAGAGCTACTCGGACCCGGCGTGGCGGAGCAAGGAGGTGCGCTTGGCACTTGCCCTGCGGATGGCGCAGGCTGGAATGATATCATATGTGACGAAGATACGCGAACATGTCGGGCTGTTCACGGTGGCGAAGGATTTCGACCCCAAGACTGGTGGTGTCTTGAAGTCTCGGCTGATCTGGGACTGCCGAAGAGTCAACCTGCTGTTCGTGGATCCCCCCTGGGTACCTCTGGGCAGTCCCGCGGGCCTCGCGCTCCTGGAGCTGGACGAGGCGGTGTTGCGTGGACGGCGGCTCTTCTCCTTCCAGGGCGACGTGCCGGACTGGTTCTATCGGTTGCACTGGGGATCGCGTTTGGCGGAGTATTTTGTGGTGGAGGATGTCTCACCGCAGGAGCTGTATCAGTACGGGGTGGAGCAGGGCGTGACGTTGCCGAAGCCGCGCGAGGAGGACATTGGCATTGGGGCTTCGAGCTTAGTCATGGGCTCGGCGTGGGCGGTGTTCTTGGCCCACAGCTGCTTGGAGGCGAGCTTCGAGTCCCTGAAGGCCCCCAGCTTGACTTACGGCAAGCCCACCCCGTCTTTTGGCCTATCGGAGGAGGAGGCGATCAGGTTCTTGCTGATGCTGTACATCGACGATTACATCGGCTTCACCCTCGAGGGCGAGGACGGCGAGCTGAGGATCCTGGAGGACAAGGAGATGATCAAGGAGCTTCTGAACGGCAAGGGCCTCGCGGTGCACAAGGAGGCCTGGGGGGAGGGGATGGAGAATGGCCTGGGCCTGTGCATTGCTGCTACGAGACCCTACACGCTGAGGATCCAGCCGAAGAAGATGGAGCAGGTCGTGTTAGCTACGGAGGCGGCGGTGTTGGAAATGTCTCTCAGACCTGCAGCAGTGGCTTCTTTGGTGGGGCACTGGGCTTGGACCATGATGGTCTTCCGCCCCTCGTTTGCGATTCTGGACGCGACCTACAGGTGGCTGAGGGAGTTCACCGAGGAGGAGAGTGTTGTGCCACATCGCCTGCCCGAGGAGGCCAGGAGCGAGTTGAGGGCCGTTGCGTCACTCTCGGTCTACATGGAGTCGAACCTGGAGATGGGCTGGTGGCCGAGGGCATATATGACGGATGCGTCCAACGAGGGCTTTGGCGCCCTGGCTTGCGACTGCACGGAGGAGGACGTCCGACGGGAAGCTGCCCGAGGAGATGGGGGAGCTTGGGGGCCCTTGGCCGAGCAGAGCTACACCGAGATCGAGCGGGCGCAGGAGGCGATCGGCGAGGAGGAGGACCTCCCGGCCGCTCCCACCATGGGGCGACCTGGTGTGCTGGAGCTCTTCGCTGGGAGCTCTCGCTTGCTAGACGCGATCAGGGAGCTGACCGACTCGTGGGGCGAGGCCTGGGACATCCAGCGGGGCGTGGAGTTCGACGTACTGGTCACAGAGAACCTGGAGCTGCTGTTACGGAGGTTGAGGACTGGCTGGTTCTGGTGGGTGCATGTCGCCCCCCCGTGCGCGACGTTTTCGAGAGCAAGACAGCCGCCGCTGAGGTCGAGCGATCACCCTTGGGGGCTGCCGGACTGCACGGAGACGGACCAGGCCAAGATCGACGAAGGGAACGCTTTGGCTTTGATAGCAGTAGAGGTGGTCAAGATCTGCCTACGCCTTGGCATTGGATTCACCCTCGAGAACCCCAGGACCAGCATGATCTGGGCGTTCGCGCCACTGACCGCTCTCTTGGATCTCGAGGGGGTTTTCCGTGTGGAGGTGGATTACTGCATGTACGGCGAGGAATGGAGAAAGCCAACTACGTTCATCACCAATGTGAAGAAGATGGCGACGCTGCAGCGGGTGTGCTTGTGCTCTTCGGGCCGCTGCAGTCGGACTGGCCGAGCTCACCGAGAACTACGAGGACGATCACCATGTGGGCTACGGTGGACTCAGGTGGCCTGTGCTTACCCGCTGGAGTTGTGCAGGGCATACGCGTCCAAGCTGCAGGAGCTCGAGCCGCACTGGGAGTCGATACCAGCGGGCGCCCGGCTTCGTCTGCAGGGGGACCGCGGGCGCGTCGTACGTGCGACTGGCCCAGCCCTGCCGTTGCTGGGCCATTGGCTGGAGAAGAAGTGGCACCTGTTGTTTCAGGGACGATGGTCTCACGCCGAGCACAACAACGTCCTGGAGCTGCGGACGGTGGTGGCGGTGCTCCGACACCTCAGTCGCACGTCCCAGAGCTGGAACCACCGCGTGCTTTTCTTCACCGACTCGTTGGTGAGCTTGGGCGTCCTGAAGAAAGGGCGCTCGTCTGCCAGGGACCTCCTGCACCTGGCGAGGATCGGTGGCATCATTCAGATGGTCTGCCGGATCCGCGGTTACTTCAGGTGGGTGCCGAGCGAGCTCAACCTGGCAGACGGCCCCTCGAGGGGTCAAGGCATAGGCGCGGCGGACGACACGGTGGCGGGCCACGTGGGCCGTGGAGTGCCGAGGGAGCTACTTCAGCGGCTGCAAGACCGGGCCCGACGAGGACCGCCTGGGGCTTCGCATTTGTGATGGCGCTGAGCGGGCTGAGGCAGTGCGGGGCGATGCCGCGGCGCGAAGCGGACGGCCCCGCGACGACCTCGGCCAAGCCACCCCCTTTGGCCAAGAGGGGCGCTCGGGCTTGGGAGCAGGCGCGGAGCGACAGGCTGCAGCACAATGTGAGGCTCGTGGTGCACGCCGTGGACGACGCCACGAATCAGATCTACGAGAAGGAGGTGAGGGCTTTTCTCCTGGACGTGAAGCGGCACGGTCTCCCCTTCTCCACTTACGAGGAGAGGGGCGCGGCGCTCGGCGGGTACATATCGGACATGTGCTACGTGATGCAGCTGCCCTTCAGTAGGGCGTCTGCGCTGTTCAATGGCTTCATGCACATCTTCGAGGATCACCGCAATCGGCTCCCCGTCGCCGCCAGGGCGCTGAAGTCCTGGTCCAGGATGGGCTTCCAGAAGGAGGGGGCGCCGGTGCCGTTCGAGGCCGTGGGGTGCGTGCTCTATGACCTCTCCGAGCACGGCCAGCTGTGCGAGGGGGCCGCGGTGTTGCTGCAGCTGGACGGCTGGCTGAGGGAGCAGGACTGGGGCCTGCTCAGGAAGACGGACGTGGCGGTCGGGCCCGACGGCGAGGTCGGGCTCACCTTGGGCCGCAGGGAGCGGGGCGAAAAGGTGAAGACGGGAGCGAACCAGGGCGTCGTGGTCTCGTGGCAGGCGACGAAGGCCATCCTGAGGGCGATCGGCAAGGGCGCGGCGCCGCGGGACCTCCTCTTCCCGCTCTCGCAGGATAAGTGCAGGAAGGCGTGGCGGCTGGCGTTCGACAGGGCGGGCCTGGCGGACTTCGGGCCTCCGCACTCGCTGAGGCACGCGGGCGCGGCGGCCTACATCGCCGCGGGCGGCTCGCTCGAGGCGGCGCGCCGGAAGGGCCGCTGGCAGACCACGTCGGCCCTTCAGCGCTACACGAAGGTGCACGTGCTGATCGAGCAGCGGAGCCGGCTCACCCCCGAGCAGCTCGAGCGGGGGCGGGCCTTCTGGCGCAGGCCGGCTCAGATGATCGCGGAGGCCATTCACCGCTCCGACGCCGTGCTGGCGCCGCTCGCGCAGGACATGGTGCTGGAGCTCGAGGCAGCCAAGAACGACGAGGTCGTGCTGCCACAGCTGGAGAGCATGGCGGACGGGGGCGCGGAGCCGACCAGCCGCCCGTCTACGGCTGGCCGCAGCAGGTCGAGAAGGCAGTGCGTGGCTGGAGCTCCACCCTCTATTTAGGCTCCCGCCTGCCGCTGGAGCTATATCTTTTGATATGAATGCAGGAGCCTCGAGAGTTAGGGCGCGAGCACCCTCGTCCTCCACACGTCTTCATTGAACAGTTAATAAGTCTGGGGAAAATATACAGCAGGTTTTTGGTGGGTAAGAGCGACACAAATTATCTCCCGTTCCCCCCCTCCCGAATGTGTGCCGCGCTCGTGTCTAGCAGAGGCTGGAAGCGTGAAGGCACAAGTGCCAGTCTGTTGAAGATGGGACTGGGGGTTTCGCAGCGTGGCTTCGCGGCCCGTCCGTGGGCCGAGGCACGGTCAGGAACCTCTCGGCCTTTTAAGTTTCGGGCCTCGCATGGGGCCCCGCCGCAGCGAACAGATACTTTCGGAGGGTGCCCCCTCCTCTCGAGCCGCTCGCTGTCCTGTGGGTGTGTCTCCTCCCGCTGCTGCGTCGGATATTCTGTGGGGCCTCTTTTCACTAGGGTTGTCGCTCTACCCCCGCCTGCCCCCAGCACTTTAAAATCAAGATTTTAAAGGTACAGGCACGCTCCGAGTTAACATAGGTTCAAGCCTGGCTCTCGAGTGTGGGTGTTGTGTAAATACGCGTTTTTAACACACTTTTACACGCCCCCTTTAAACGTTCAGATAGCCGCCTCAACTGTACTTTAGGAGTAGGGCTAGCTCGTTCTCTCTCGTGCTTGCCCCTCCGCTCCTTGCGCTAAGTTTCGGCTCCCAACCCTGCCCCCCCTGGGCTTGTATGGGCTCTGGGGGTTTCGCAGCGTGGCTTCGTGGCCCGTCCGTGGGCCGAGGCACGGTCAGGAACCTCTCGGCCTTTTAAGTTTCGGGCCTCGCATGGGGCCCCGCCGCAGCGAACAGATACTTTCGGAGGGTGCCCCCTCCTCTCGAGCCGCTCGCTGTCCTGTGGGTGTGTCTCCTCCCGCTGCTGCGTCGGATATTCTGTGGGGCCTCTTTTCACTAGGGTTGTCGCTCTACCCCCGCCTGCCCCCAGCACTTTAAAATCAAGATTTTAAAGGTACAGGCACGCTCCGAGTTAACATAGGTTCAAGCCTGGCTCTCGAGTGTGGGTGTTGTGTAAACGTTTTTTGAATTAAGAAGGTCGTATCAGTGGAACGCCTCTGCTTCTGGAAACCGAATTGCGTGTCCCTCAGCTTCTCCCCACCCCTCCAGTGGACATTCTGTTCAGAATGAGGCTCGCCACGACTTTGTAGCTGGCTGGTAGTTCTGTGGCAAGCCTTTCTTGAAAAGGGCCGCCACTGTGCAATGTTTCCAGGATAGTGGAATTAACTGGCACTAGAAGGCACTGACACGCCTGCTCTCTATGGCCCAGCGACTTCCAGAAGTCAGGGGGCACTCCATCTGGGCCCGCCGCATTGCCCGCTTTCATCTTTGACAGGACCGCGGACAGTTCCAGCATGGAGAATTCGTCTTGGTTCACGGTGATTGTCTGGTTCAGCTGGGCCCCTTGCGGAAGCGGACGGTTGCAGAGAGGAATTGCCCATTGCACCTTCTCGAAATGCGTTGCCATAGTTTCTACCCTTCTGTCGCTGTCGACCAGACGGCCGCCTTCGTCTCGGACGCGGCCTTGGGATCTGCGACCTCTGCTCTCGAAGCGCTCCAAACTCCCCCAATCACCTCCGGCGAGCATTTGATCTATCCACTCCCTTCTGTCAACCTTCGCAGATGCTTTGACCTGTGAAGCAAGGCGTGTCTCCAGCATGGCTTGGCCGGCACCTTGGGCACGGTTGCGCAATTCGATCAAATCTAGTGTCCGAGTCTGTATCCATGGCTGGTTGGGGCGCGAAGCTGTCCGAAGTAGAGTCGCGCCGGCGGCCTCGTGCATGGGCTGCCCGATGAGGGTCGCAATGCCCTCGGGGGTGTTACTGGTTTCAGTCCGGCCAGGTTGGGCGCCACCTGTGCGGGACAAGAACGCCACGCAAGTTGGGATGCCACGCTCGGCATTTGCTAAGACGAACGGTCCAAAGATGTCTTGTTCGTTGTCGGTGGCGCCTTGGGTTTATGAATATCCAGCAGATCTGTAATCATGAAGTTGTGTGAAATGAGTCGGATGCTCTTGTCTGAAGTCATCACCCTCTCTGCCCCTTGCCAATCTTGCCGGACTAGAATGTGGTCGATCTCACGGAAATTGCGCGGCGTCAACTCTGAGACGGTAGATGCACCAATGTCAAAATATGTCACCCGTTGCTCCACCTTTGTGTCAAGGAAAGTGTTTGCAGTCATGAGGCCCCGTGGAAGTGCAGTGCTCTGTCAACATATGCTGCTTGCTCAGCGGCCCCGGGCAGGCGCCGCGGTCGCCTCAGTCGAAGGGCCCAACGACTTCCAAGTTGCAGAAATCTGGATTGCCCAATCACGCGTTGAAATCCCCCATCAAAAAAAACTGGCATGCGCCTTTGATAGTTCTGTCAACAAAGACAAATCACACAAGAATGTGTGACGGGCTTCGAAATCAAGGCACGACTGCGGAGCATACGCACAAATGAACGACACCAGCCCTCCAGGGAATCTGATTTCTAAGCTGGCCAATCGATTGCTGTAATGTATGAAACTCATCACTGTGTGCCGCGCCCACGGCGCCACAACGAAGCCCAACCCAGCATATTCCCGTGCATCTTCGGGGCCGCCTGAAAGTATCACCAGGTAGCCTTGTACACGGAAAATGGTGTTGCGCTGAATTTTGTCTCTTGCAATGTGACTATCGCGAGCGCCCGTTCCTGCATGATGGCCGTGTTTTGGTGTAGTTTCGTGCAGTCAGAGTCCATCTGGATCCCTTCCAGAATCCATGTGCCTACACTAGTGATGTGCCTGCGTCAGGCCTGCCCCCCCCCCCAAAAAAAAAAAAAAAGTCGTAGTCGCCGATTTTGATCACGAAGATATTGCGGTCGATGCCGCCTTCGAATTGCGGTTGCCATGCGATTTTGGGTGGCCTGTGGATGGGCGTAGGTTTTGGCGGCGTTACTCCAGGTGGTCATAATGTTGTCGTTCTCGTTACTATACCTGATGATGCTCGGGTAGTGCGGCATCATCTGAGGCTGCTGAAGCCAAAGTCTTCCCACGAGGAGGCAGGTTCCAGAGTGGTAGACAAATAGAGCCTGAGCGACTCCTCCATCCGTTCGTGGACTATGGCCGTCAAGAAGCCGGAGGAGCCGGGAAGGGTCTCCGAAAGCACAGCGGCCCAAAGCGCCAGTCGGTCGCGCAGGCTCACCTCGTCCAGCGCGTCGGGGAGCACTTTCTGCGGCTTCCGCGCGGCTGCAGCGTCGTCCAGCAAGCGGCGAGCAGTCTGCGCTGGCAGTGCTCTCTCTTGAGCGAGGCAACCGCGCGCTGAAGGCCTGAGCCTGCGGCCTCGGCATCCCAGCTGTAGCCGCTGTCGACCTGGACACAGAGGTCCTTAGTGGCAGCACGGGAGGCGAAGTACGCGGCCGCCGAGTGCCGCTGCGTGCCCCGCAGGCCCAGACCTGCGTGCCGGAGGCTCAGCGTGGCCTGTTGCCATTCGTCCACGGCCGGCTGTAAACCAGCGAGGTCCGCGTAAGCATCCCGCACTGAAGCGTCAAAGGCGGCTAGGGGGGCAGCCGCCTTCACGGGGTCCACAGTGCGCGCTGCACATGCCATCTTGCAGAATCCGGCGCGCTGTCGAAGAAGGCGGAAGCTGATTTGCGGGCCTGCCGCCTCGGGCGTTGCCGTCGTGGTGGTACCCGCTGTGGCTGCCCTCTCGGCGAGCGCCGCGCTGCAGTTGCCCGACGACGACGACTACGACGACGATGACGACGTCGACGACGACGACGAGGACGAGGACGACAGCGACGGCGATGACGACGACGACCACGACGCGGACGCCCTGGAGCCGAAAGCTTATCCCAGGGAGGGGTTCTCCTCTCCCCGGTCGGGAGGGTGGGGGGTTACAGCCCGCCCCCCTGGGACCCCCCCCCCGGCTGGGGAGGGATCGAAGGGAAGGTGCTTCCTTTCGACTCGATTACGACGTTGCTCGACTTCCAAAGGGTTGGAACGCTTGAGGGGGAGCGGCGACGACGACGACGACGACGACGACGAAAATGGCAAGCCTCTCACACACGCCGACAGGGTCGGTGGGTTTCTTGTTGTGCTCGCATTGGTCTTGCGACGTTATGATGTTGCTGGAGGTAGCCAAAAGTTGCTGGAGGGAAGGAGTGTGGAGCTGGATGAGGAGGAACAGGATGATGTCGAGTGAGTCTCCGGGGCCCGCCCATCCCCACCCTCCCACAACGTAAGAGCCAATGGTGGCGCAACTTGGTATTGGGACAGGCACGCGTTCCCGCTAGCGAACGGAAGGGGCTCGCGCGCGGGCGCCAGCAGAACTTCCAGGAGATCCTTGCCAAATGTCTGATCACTGCGGCGGAGACGAGCTCGCACCGCGCCGCAGCAGCAGCACTGCCACTTTCACGCAAAATCTGCGCGGCGCTTGGTCGAGTACTACATGTCTCTCTCTCTTTCGCGCGGCCCCGCTGCCGCTGCCGCTTTCACGCGACTGGCCGACCGAACAAACATGCGCCTCGCCAGAGCGGGAACGCCACTTCAGGGCGAAGTCTGCACATGGATGGGCGAGGGCCATAAAGAAGACGCGGCGGATGGGGCGCTCTGCCTACTGGGGGGTGAGCTGCAGGGGAGGGGCGGGGGGGTGTTTACGGTGCCGTGCCGAGACACTTCGCCCGCTCGCGCGCGGCCTCGTCCCCAACGACATGGCGAGTGCACAAGCGACGAGTCCAGGTGGCAGCGGCACTTCCAGAGCAACGTGTGGCTCGCTCGGGCGCGGCCCCGCTGTCGACGAACTGGCGAGCGAGAAGCAGGGGCGGCGCCCAAACAGGAGTCATTTCTCAAAACAATTTTTCGCAACGCCGAGGCGAGGGCGACATTGTGCCCTTGCGCGCGCGATGGGCGCCCCGTTCCATTCCCGCCACGAATATTTGAGCATCGGCGACGCGAAATATTTCATCTTTGGGGAACAGGGTAGACATTGTAGTTTCTTCTGCGGGTATGGTGGAAGGGCCCGAATTAGCCGGCTATCGGCCAAGTGGGTGGCAGATTGGGAGCGTATACGAACAAGGCATAATAATGAGGAGGGTGGGAAGAAGAAAGACGTCTGGGGAGAGGGGATGCAAGCGAGCGGGTATTTCTCCCTCCGTTCCGCAATCCCCCTCCTTCCGCTCTCACCACCACCTTCCCACCATGCCCAGTCCCCCCCTCCATCTTTCCCATTGTATAGAGTGACCACTTCGTAACGCAACGACATCTCGCGCCGAAAGCTACTTGCAAAAAGCTGGCGCTGCCACTTTCGCTCGCACCCATCGTCCCTCCTTTCAGGTTTTGCCCCTCGCTACCGTTGCGTTTGCAGGTGGCCAGCTGCCAGGACCGTATCCAGTGGTCGTCGCAGAACACATTCAAGGCCAAGGCTTCTGCTGCGTTTTCTGAGGACGGTGACGAAGAGTGAAGAGGAGCATGAGGTGGTGGCGGATGACGACAGATACGTAGGATGAGCGTGCCGCTGCAAGCGAATCGGGCTCAGGTTCTGTCGAAGGAAACAGATTGAGGGTATGGGGTATGGGGGGATCAGGAAGAGGAGGAAGACACACACCAAGAACAGGAGAAGGAGTGAGGAGGGCGTGGGGGAAAGTGGATGGGGAGTAGATGAGCAGTAGAAGGATGGAGATGTGAGAAAGAGGGCGAGGAGGAGGAGGAGGAGGAGGAGGAGGAGGAGGAGGGGGGCGACGGCGACAAGGAGCGAGATTAGGGTTCACACGCACAGAAGACGGCGACCGACGGCGGCGGCAGGAGAGGCTGGAGGCAGGGACACGAGCAGCAACGGACGACGTCTGGAGTGTCCGCCTGCATGCGGCGTCCTTGCGACGTACAGCAGGCACATGCAACAAGAAGCCAGCATGCCAGCAGGTGCTCCACGGAAGATCTAGAAACCCACGGCAGTTTGGGACCTTTTCGCGACGGTTAACAAGTCACTTGAAGTGACAGCGAATGTGGCCTCAGCTGGCTTACAGCAGGAATGATTTTCCTGAATACATATTGCGCTCACCATGTTGAGTCGCGCGGCGGGGTTATCCTCCTCCTCCTCCTCCTCCTCCTCCTCCTCCTCCTCCCTCGGCCCCCGCCTGGGGATGGAATCCAGGCGAGGGAAACCAACAGCCCCCTACGTTCCTTCTCCTCTCTCTTTCTCTGACGTGAAACTCATTCTCCCCCATCCATACGTGCGTTTCGCATCTTCCCGGAATCTCCCCCTTTCTCCTTTTGATTTTACCCTACAGTCAAGAATTTCGTGTTCAGGTCTACGTATGTTTCGTTATCCTCCTCTCTTCCTCCTCCTCCTCCTCCTCCTCCTCCTCCTCCTCCTCCTCCTCCTCCTCCTCCTCCTCCTCCTCCTCCTCCTCCCCCCCTACTCTTCCGTAGCCATTTTGGCTCAAGGTGGCTTGGCACCGTGGCCCCCGCCCCACGCCCCCCCGCAGCCATTTTGCCTGCGGGCGGGCGCCGCGGGGCCCGCGCCATAGCCCCCGCGCCGGCGGCCCGCTGCGTGCGGGCGCCCGCACATCGTGTTCCCGAGGGCCTGTTCGCGCAGCCCAGGGTGGCACGGGCGGGCTCGCCGCCTGAGATCTCGTGCAAGGGTCGTGCTGCGCCTCACCGCGGCCCGCGCCAGGCGTGCTGGGCACCACGGCGACCGTGGGAGCGGCCGTGGCATGGCCCAGCAGCAGCCCAGGCAGGGCGCGGCCCTGCCCCAGCAGCCAAACTGGCCCTGCGCTGCGTCGAGGCTGTGCGGGTTCCGCAACAACTTCCCCAGCCGCGAGACGTGCTGGAAGTGCGGCAGGGACCGCCTCGGACGCCTGGTCCGCGAGTCGCCCGCCTCCTCGGAGCAGGGCGGGAGGTCGGCATCCGCGGGCCGCCGCCGCCGCTCTGGCCCTCCTCCTCGCGGTCGTGCTGGTCCTCCTGTCGGTGCAGCCCACGGAGAACCTGCTGGGCCTGCAGTCGCGCGCGCCAGGCAAGGATTGGCTGCTCTCCAGAAGCTTGGCTACGCCGACGAGCACCCGCTCATCCAGGCTGCGCGACAGGAGCTCGCCACCCTGGAGGCTGAGGAGCGTCGTGCTCAGCCCCCTGAGCAGCTCTTGGTCTCCCTCCAGAAGCGTGTGGAGGAGGCACGGGCTAGAGCCTCCCAGGTGGCGGACGACCTCGTGGAGGCTATCGCGAAGGTCGACGACCTCCGCAGGCAGCAGGGCGTGGCCGACGTGGAGGTCAAGAACCTGGAGGTGGAGGTTCAGGCTGCCCAGCGCGCCGTGGCGGCCTCGGCGGCGAGCTCCAGTGGTGTCGACTTGGCAGCCCTCGCCTCCACGCTGGTCGGCCTCCAGGCCACGCTCGCCAGTGCCCCTGCGCGCGTCGCCAGTGGGCAGGGCATCGCAGTCTTGGAGGCGATCGGGCAGCAGGTTGCAGCGCTTGGCACAGCGTTCCCCGCCGCCTCAGCCCTCATGGCTTCAGGAGCCGCGGCTGCCCCCGCCGCCACTGGAGCAGGAGGCCCAGCAGACTCCTCGCCATCTGCCACGGCTCCCCCTGCTGCGGCGCTGCCTCCTGGTGCTGCCTACGCGTTTCGCGCTGGCGGGGAAACCGCCGCAGCCGCCTGGGAAGCCGCAGGTGAGGCCGACATGGAAGGCTAGACACCGTGGGCGTCGTGGCAGCGCCCGCGTGAAGGCCTCTTTCGTCACCTACAACGGCTCGTCCTTGGCTTCGTGCAGGGAGTTTCTGACCCACTGCGACCTTGGCATCCAGGTGGTGGCGGCCCAGGAGCTGCGCATCGATGGCGACGATCGTCGGCGCGCTGAAGGCTGGGCGGCTCGAGCTGGATGGCATGCTCTTATCTCATCATGCCGACGTCTGGAGTCGGGGCGCCCGTCTGCTGGAGTTGGTCTTTTCATTCGACGTCACATCAGCGTGACGATGCTGCCAGGCATGCGAGGTTTTGACCTGATTCCGAGCTTCTGTGTTGCATGTCATGCGGATTTTGGCATCAAAGGTGGGCTCGTGCTGTTGTCTTGCTACTTTGAGGTGGGACGATGGAATGACGTGAATGCGATGCGGCTCTACGACATCGCTACAGCGCTGCGGGGTTGGAACAGGCCGTTTCTTGCGGCGGGGGATTTCAACTGCGATCCGAAGCACCTCTTGGAGCATGGCTTCTTGGACTTCATTCCTGCAGCAGTGGTCGCGAGGCCCCCTGCTCCTACAGGGCGCCATCCAGTGGGCACGTGCCGCAGCGCTCAGGGAGCCTACTCGACCATCGACTACTGGCTGGCCAGCTTGTCTATCGCGGGTTCGCTAGCGCTGCCCCGCCCTGTGGAGGGCTGGCCTGCGTCGCCACATTTCCCTATGCTGGCGTCCCTCGACGCGCGGGCTAAGGCGGTCAAATTCCTCGTCCTGCGGGCGCCGAAGGCTTTCCCGAAGGCAGCCCCGACTGAGGGCGTCACGCCTGTGCTGGCGGCTGGTACCCGCGACCTCATCGAGGATGATGTGGCACTGGGAGGAGCTGCGAGTCCTGTTCAGGCTCAGGCGCGGCTGGATCGCTTATACGCTGAGTTCGTGAACGTCGTGGAGGAGGAGTTGCTTGTGCGTTACGGCACCCCTGTGTGCGACGCTCCTCGCTACTGCGGCCGTGCTGATAAGGTGGCCTACTGCTGGCGCCAAGCTGGGGGAGCGCCTGCAGCTGCGAGACCTGCCGCACCTCCTGACGCTCGACGTGCTCGACGTCTGGCCCAGGCGACGGACGACGCGCTGCGTGCAGGTCTGCAACCCTTGGATTTGCTTCGGCGCTTGGACAGGCTTGTCTCTCTGGGCGCTTAAAGGTCTTTTCGCTCGCTCGAGTGCCAGAACGTGGTGGCCACGCTGCGTGGCGTTTTGCCGCTGGCCCGAGAGGTCGTTGAAGCGTCCCCCATTGCATTCCAGGAGCTGTTGGATCGTGCGGCCTCGGTGCAGTCAGGTGACCATGCTGGGAGGTCTGCTACTGGTCTCACGGGGCTGGGTCTCAATGGCATGCAGCGCCTACTGATGGATTCAGTCAATTTTGTCATTGGATGGCTTCGATCCTACGCCGACGGCCTGGAGCAGGAGGCGATGGCTGAGCGCAGGCGGGACTTTGCGCGATGGGCTGCCAACTGTCGCGAGTCTCGCATCAAGCCGCTATTCAGCTTCACTAGGCCGTCTGGTGTTCCCCATTCCCAAGTGTTTCGGCATCAGAGGCCCTCCACCCTTGCTCAGGATGTTGCCGATGATCAGATGGATGGTTGGTCGGGCATCTGGAATGCGCGCCCAGCGCCCGTGGTCCCCACCCGTGATCAAGTGCAAGGAGCGGCTGATGGGCCCGACGACTACGCGGTGCGGCACCTCGCGGATCTCCCTGATACGGCCCAGCTTTTCGAGGATATTCGACGTTTGCCGCGCGCCTCCTTGCCTGTGCCGAAGATTGGGCAGTTGCGTGCGGCAGCAAAGTCCTTCAAGTGGCACACGGGGCAAGGTGCTGACCGACTTGCCCCTCGCTCTTTCAGCCTGCTCACGGACGAGACCCTTTCGTTGCTCGTCTATGTATTTTGGCTGGCGGAGCACTGGGGGCGCTGGCCCACGCAGATGGCTGCCGTCCACATTGTGCTCCTGGCGAAGCCCAAAGGTGGATGGCGGCCCAATGCGCTCTTGCAGGCGGCCTACCGCGTATGGTCGCAGGTCCGCAGCGGGCAGCTGCGGACTTGGCTGCTGGAGCACGACAGGCCTTTCTTCGCCCTGGCCTCTGGCAAGACCACTCTGGATGTGGCCTCACGGGCCCTGGTGAGGGCCGAGGCTGCACTGGCGGTCGAGGATGGCGTCGCCACGGCCATTGTTGATGTCGAGAAGTGCTTCGACCGCATCTGTTGGCGGAGGCTGGTTTCTGCGGCGGCCAAGCACGGATTTCCGCGCCAGTTGATTCCATGTGCCTTGGTGATGTACCGTGCGCCTCGCAGGTTGGTGTGGCAGCAGGCTACGTCGTATGCTGTTACGGTGCCCCAGGGAGTTCTGCCAGGCTGCAAGTTCGCGATGGCCATGGTGCAGCTGCTGATGCTCGCGTCGTTGGATGACTTCGTCTGCACGGTTGGGCTCGGCATTCCTGCGCAGGTGGGTTTCTCCTTTTCTTTGGACGTATTCGCGGACGACCTTACCCTGCAGGTGGTGGCCAGGCGGGCGGATTTGTGCAGGATCGCCACCGACGCCGTGGCATTGCTCTGCGACACCCTGCAGGATCTTGGCCTTCCCGTGGCGAAGTCGAAGGCGTTCCTCACAGCGTCTGACGACTCCACCGCCCCCGCCGTGGCTCGGCTTCTACGGAGGTACGGTTTCCAGGCCAGGTCCTGGTTGGAGGTCTTGGGCCTGGAGGTGGCTGCTGGCAAGAGCGTTCGTGCTCGTGTGCTTCGGGGTCGGGTGGGGCGTGTCTCGAAGCGGGCCAGACACTTCAGGAGGCTGAGCCATCTCGGGGCGACGTTCAGGCAGGTTCCCAAGGCTGCAGTCGGCCCTGCTATCACTTACGGCTTGGGCATTCTGGGAGCTGTGCCGCACCTTGTCAAGCGTATGACCTCCCTGGCGAAGCTGGGCTGGAACGTCATTCCCTCGGGGGCTTCGCACTGGATCACATCGAGGTTGGAGGATGGCTTTGAGTTTCAACCAGCGACGATGGCCATTGTTGGACCTGTTTTCAACTGGGCTTTAATGGTTCAGTCGGGGGAAGTTGATCACTCCACGTTGCAGACGGCATGGCGCTCTCACTTCTGGAAGGTGGCCTCTGTTGATTTGCGTGTGAGCTGGAAGCTGGTGGCGGGCCCTGCGGGTGCTTTTGCGCGGCCTGTGACGTACTTGGGCTGGACTGTTTCCTCAGCATTTTGTGTACGTACCCGTGCAGGCGTTACTGTGGACTTACGTGAGGTGGCCCCGTCAGGCGTCAAATGGCTGGCGCTCAAGGACTTTGAGGTCGTGGGCTGGTACCAGTGGGCTGCCAGGCCAGAGGTGATGCCAGAGCTTGAGGGCCCGTCTCACAAGGACCCAGCTGGGGCGTGGTTGGGACCCATACGTGCGTGGCTTCGTTCGGGCCCCAGGGCCAAGCGCTGGGCATTGGATCCGCTGGCTCGGGCTGCGCTACGTACCGCGGTCGTGGGAGGCCACTTCACGCAGAAGCGATTGCACCGTCGCGCATACGCTCATTGCCCCGACTGCAGGAACTGCCATGGTGTCGACGGAACGGCTCACCACAGGTATTGGAGATGCCACGTGTTTGATGACGTTCGTGAGTTTGCGGTTTCTGAAGCCACCCTGGATGCAGCAAGGAGGGCACCACCTGGGGACTTGCTCTACTCTCGTGGGCTGTACCCCAACTCCTTTCTGCCTGCTTTGCCGCCCAGGAACGATACTGGCATTTGGTGCTATGATCGTGGAGCTCGGTCTGAAGGACATTTTGTCGTCACAGGATCGGTGTTCACTGACGGATCGTGCAAGACGTTGCTTCACTCGGACGCTGCTGACCGCGCGGGCTGGGGATTCGTGGTTGTGGGAGATCCCCGCTACTACGGAGCTGTCTTTGGGCCGCTTCCTGGCCATCGCCAGACGTCCGCTCGGGGCGAGCTTTTCGCTGTGATTCAGGTGCTGTCCGTCGGCGTGGCCCCGCTCCACATCTTCACGGACTACTTGCCGCTGCTTGAGGGGCTGGCGCGCGGCAAGCGCTGGTGCCTCAATCCGAGGCGTGAGAACGTCGATATGTGGCGTCGCCTTTTTTCACCAGCTTGAGGATCACGGTGGTTTTTCCATTTCTGGTGACCTGGAAGGGCCGATTCGTTTCTCTTACGTCAAGGGCCACTCTTGTGAGGACTCGTGGCATCGCCGCTGCAATGATTTGGCTGATCAAGCGGCGAAGAGGGGTCGGCAGATGCACGACCTTCCTCTGGGCGTTGTCGAGAGGTACACCGACTCGCTGAATACGCTCAGGTCGGTCGCGACATGGATTGCAAACGCCTCCAGGGTGATTTTCGACGGCGCCGTGGCCCCCGATCGCATGGACGCCCCACGGCGGCGGGACATGGAGCTGCGTGGCCGCTGGGCGCAGCTGGAGGCGGCAGGCGCTGGAGGCGGCAGCGCCGTGAGGGCGCGCCGAGGTGCGGGTTCGCCCGCAGGTGAGCAGGCGTGCCCGCCTCAGCTCCTGCATCGTGTGCGGCTCAGAGGCAGGAAGTATAGTTGTGATCGTTGTTCCGCTTACGCGGTGACTCCGAAAGGTGCTGCTAGGCTTAGGAGGGCTCTTTGTAGGGTCGCGGGGGCGGCGGCCCTCTGGGGCCTGGAGGGTGTTTCGCTTGTGCCTTCCTCGACTTCGGCCCCTGCTGGGCCGAGGGGCCCTGGCGGGCCGAGCGGGCGCGCCTCGGGCCCCTCTGAGGTTGGCCCCTCCTTGGAGCTTCGGGGTGTTGAAGCCCCAAGTGGGCCAGAGAGGCCGCCGCCCTTCGCGACTGAGGGTCTTGAGCGGTCCTTGGCCTTTAAGCGGGTGAGGTTTCAGGTGGATGGTGTGGGAGAGGACCAGCTGGATGCTGAGGTAGGGGAAGCGCGTCGGCGCGCCAAAGAGGCACGCTCCCTGGGCCCACGAGAGCCCCCCCCCCCCCCCACCGCCACCCCCCCCCCGCTCCTGCCAGGACGGCGAGGGACCGCAGGGCTGGTGGGCCCCTGGAGGGGCCTTGTCCGAAGGCGCCTCGGACGGGGGCTGCGCCCTCTGCCTCGGGCGTCGGTGAGCCTGCGGGCTCTGGGGAGCTTGTGGGGCCTCCGCCCTCCAAGCGCCCTCGGACCTTTGGAAGTCCTGGTGGGCCTTCCTGGGTCGCGCGTGAGGCCACCCGCCCTGAGGTCCCTCTCCCCGCTCAAGGCCCTGTTGGGCCCAGTAGTGCTAGAGGACATCAAATTAGTCTTGCTGGTGAGACCCTTGCTTTCTGCCACCGCTGCGGCGCCAGGGCCCAGCCGTCGGCCCCTCGCTCTCGTTTGTGGGGCCAGTGCGAGGGAATTGCATCCAGCAAGGACGCCGCCTTTTTAAAGCGCCTAGTGGTTGGTAGAGACCCCTGCTCTGGCGAATGGCGGGGCGAGCCCCGTCCTCTCTTCCCCACAGACGATGCCTGCTTCTGGCTTCGTCTGCGGTAGTCTGAGGCTCCGTCTCGGGCTGTTCTCTCTTTAATCGTCGGGTTGCGCGCCCTCGGCCTGTGTCCTTCTCTTTTCCCCTCTTTTCGCTCGCTCTGCGCACTCGTTTCGATCTGGTCGTGCCTCCCCCCCTACTCCTACAGTTGACGCTGGGACTATGTCAACATAAATTGCAAAAGAGGCTCGATGATCCTTGGGCCATTCCATGAGTTTTTATTTCGTGTGTCTGCGAGCAGCTGAGACCCAGAAGGGGCATCGCTCCCCATCCAAGGCCCAGAAGGCGCCTCATCTCCTCCTTTTTTCCGCACCTCTTCTGTTGAGAAGTTCGCGCCTCTATAGCTCGGTTGCCGCTTCGACCGCGGTGCGATCGCTCCACCGCCGCAGATGAAAAAAAAATCCAGTCCTGGTGTTCCTTGTGCCGTCGGCCCTTTAGGGTGCCGGTCCCTCAGGGAGTCCGCATGCCCCGATTCTGCCGGTTGCTCCGCCAGCGCCGGCGGACCAGCCCCTCCCCCCCCGCGTGCGCGCGTCTCCGCGCGCGCGGGAGGGCGCACAGGCGTTTGGCGGGGCGGAAGGGGAGAAGGAGGAGGAGGAGGAAGAGGCGGAAGGAAAAGAAGAAAAAGGAGGCGGAGCGGGATGAGGAGGGGAGGGGGGAAGGAGGATGGGGAGGCGTAAGGAAAAGAGGAGGAAGAGGAAGGGGGAGGGAGGAGGAGAGGGACATGATTAGCAGGCGTGGTTGAATCCGCAAAATCACAATAGGCGACCACACGTAAACCCTTCGACTGCCCACATTTGCCCAATTCAATCAAGTATGTGTCTACAAGGGCGTCAAGATCATCGGGTTTCGCGCGTTGCGGCCTGTGCCGGGGAGCTACCCTTCTCCAAGGCGGCTTCGCAAAAGCGCGAAGGTGATCGAGCATCGCGGGGCGTTATGCGCGAAGGCAAATGAAATTTGAAACTTGTATGAGCAGGTCCGCTCGAGGTCCGAAAGAGTGACATCAGGTTTGGGCGTCGGTGCGCGCCGACCTCCGCATCGTCCTCCTCGTCCTCCTCCTTTTCCCCCTCCTTCTCTTCCTCCTCCTCTCGTTGTTTGACTCGCCCCCGACTCCGGCGTCCGAGGCCAGCTTGTTGGCCCCAGGGCCATCGACAAACACAGCATGAATTGGGTTCTCGGAGCTCTGCGACCCACGCCGTGAGAACAGGCCACTGCGTCGGAAGTTTGGCCAGACGGGTAGGGGTGTGGAGGGTGAGGAGGAGGTGGACGAGGAAGAAGGAGCAGAAGCTTGCTGCTCTTCCTTCACCCTCCTTCTGCGCTTCCTCCTTCTGAAGGAGGAAGCGCAGAAGGAGGGTGGAGGAAGGGAAGATGAGCAGAAGCACGGATGAGACGAGGAGGATCATGTCAGACCGCAGGGGTACGATCGGTCGAACTCGAGGAGTCACGAGCAGAGATCAGGCCAGCAGCTCTGGTTGTGATTGTCTCACGACGCCCGAGTTTCGAGTCGGATCAAGCCGTGGTGACGAGGAGTATCCTTGAGGCCCAGCAACGATGATAGACGTCCACCTTATCAACGTGGAGATCCCAATATATACACCAACTTTTCTGGCGAGGGGAATGAGCAATGGTGGGCGACTGCGTACGAGTGAATCTAACAGTAAGCGAATCCGGGCAACGGTGCCCTTGATACGCTAGTCGACTCACCTTTGGGGTGCCCACGGGTGCGCCGACAAGGGCCCCCGAAGGAGCACAAATCTGGACGCGACCGGGCCCTGGTACACCCCTAGTCAATCCCATGTTGGAGCGGCAAGGTGCTATGCCTGCTACGTCGCGGTGGTCACAGTGGCTCTGAAAAGCAAGAGAAGCCTGGGGTGCCTACACAAGCGTTCAGCCTGAGAGTGGACATGAATCTGGACGCGAACGGGCCCGTGCGACATACCTGGACGCGAACGGGCCCGTGATACACCCATGGGCGGCTCGCCCCCTTGGGCGCCCAAGTGCCATGCCTGCCTCATCGCGATTGCTATTGAGCTCTGGAAGGAAAGGAGCCTGGGGTGGCAAAGCAGGCTCCGACTTGCAAGTGGTAAAACAATTGGACGCAAACGGTGAGGTGATACACCACTGGTCGACCCCCCCTGGGGGTGCCCAAGTGCTATGCGTACTACGTCGTGATGGATAGTGGGCTCTGAATAGAGAGGAGTCTGGGGGGCGGCCTAAACAAGATTTCCGCCTCAGTGTTGGCACATCTGGACATGAACGGGCCTGTGCTGAAACCTTGGCGGCAGGACATGCCTGTGATGTAGCGATGATCATGGGCCCCTGAAAGGAGAGGAGTCTTAGGTGAATCGACGATCGCTCTACCTAGCACTGAACACACATCTGGTCGCGTACGCGCCCGTGATCAGCCCCTGGTCGACTCCCCGTTGCGATGCCCAAGGGATATGGAAGATGAGTCTGGGATGCCGAAGAAGGGCGTCCAACCTTGAAGTCATCACGAGTCTGGACGCGAACTTGCCCGTGATGCACCCTGGGTGAATTCCCCCTCGGGGCGCCCAAGTGCTACGCCTACAACATCGCGGTGATCATAGGGCTCTGAGTGTCGGGGAATCTAAATATGATAGCCGGGCAAGGACTGATCCTGGGCATGACTTATCTGAATGTGGCATGATTAGTGCGTACCGGTTTGAATTTCTGACTTAGTTGGGTAGGTGTGGATCCGAGTGTGAGCGAGTCTGATGGTGAGTGGGCCTGTGTCTGATTGAGTGTGGGTATGAAAAGTATGAGTGCGGCATATTGTGTAAAATCTGAATGTGGTGGCTTGTGTGCAAACAAATCTGGGGATAACTGAGCTGAGTATGAGTGGATATACGTGTGAGTGGTCTGAGCATGAATGCGTCTGACTACGGGTGGGTGAGTAAGAGTGGGCCTGGGTGTCAGTGAGTCTAAGTCCGAGAGAGTCTGAGTCGGAATGAGAGATGAAGGAGGCGGGTAAGGTCAGTGAGGCGGAGGCGTGGCACCAATCACCAAAACAATCTATACTCGTGATGCTGGGAACACCCTCGACCCTCGAAGTTCGAAGTTCGATCATCCCTCCCTGCCAGCGCCCTACGCCGCGAGCCCGACGCCTGCGAGAGCAGCCTCGAGCTGGTGCTCAACCAGTGCCCCCGCTGCGCCGGCTGCACCGTGCAGGCCAGCGGGTGTCAGGTCGACTTCATGCCCGCCGCGGCGCCACCGCTCCGCCGCGCGCGCGGAGGCGACGACGGCGATAACGGTGGCGGCGGTGGCGGCAGCAACGACGACATCGGCGACGGCGTCCGCGCCGGGGGAGGTGGAGGAGAAGCGCGGGAGGATGAGGAAGAGGAGGAGGAGGAGGAGGAGGAGGAGGAGGAGGGAGAACGGGGAGAGTGGAGGGCGGAGGATGGCAGAGGAGGAGAGACGAGGAGGCAGGAAGGAGGCTTAAGTGATAAGGGAGCAGGAGAAATCAGAAGGAGGGTGCGGATCAGGAACTTGTGGAGGATGAGGAGGAGAAGAGGCAGGATAATGAGCACTGAAGGGCAAGGAGGAAGGATGTAGGTAGTACATGGTTACGTGGTGACCCGCGCCCCCGCTTGGGAGGTGCATGATGTCCACCCAGGGGTGGGCACAATGGCAGCAAAGGAACATTTGCTGTGTTCTGAGGGAGGCAGATCGATAGCATGCAAACGAACCCTTGCTTCCATATCATATGCTTCATCGCATTGTCTTTTGAAGACATTTCTTATCCAGCACAACTTCTGAACATGTGTGCAGCATTTGTGTCTACGCCACCACGTGAAGCTGTTCCGGTATTTCGGCTTGGTTTCCGGGTTGTCTCCGACGTTGCGCTTTTGGATCTGAAAGTATAGATTCAGCATCTGCTGTGCACATGCATTGCTGTTCGCTATATTGCAGTTTGCGGCAAAGACCAGCGTGCATTCACCGATGTGGAGTCCACAGCATGCCAGGCGCGCGCCAGTAGCCCAACAGACACGAAGGTGAGCTCAACCATGCTAGGGAACTTGAAGGCTTGCTGTGTCGCCAACCATGGGGCCGATCCCACAGTGAGCAGGAGTATTGCCAGAAGTGGATCGGAGGAAGCTCGTTGACGCGTTTGGCGACCGTCTGTCGAGAGCAAAACCCATGAGCTCAACCCGTGCGGTCTAGCCTGCGTCGTGGGCGTCAAAGCACGCATGCCATCGGAGTCCCAATTTGGAGTAACGCAGTTGATTACGGATTTCGTGCTCCAACCACCCGTCAGCGAGCGCATTCGAGTCCACGGTCATACCTCGCTTTATATGACTATTCAAATTGGGGGTGTGGGAGGGACTGTCAGGTTATGCGTATAACCGCCGGTAGGATCGACGTAGCCAGTTCGATTGTCGTCAAAGCACAACCAAGCGGAGCCTCCAACTGCTGTCAGTGCCGATCATGTCAAGCTCGACTGTGCGGTGCTTTCCTGGTAGGGCGTGGAGTTCGTGATTGACGAGAGCTGGCGAGTGTCCAACGTGTGGTCGCAGGGGCTCGGTGGCGGAATGGGTACACGCGCGGCGTGCTGTACAGGAGCGGCCTGAATATGTTCACGCCGTTATTCATCTAATCAGGAGCTTAACAACACATGTTGTCTGCACGCACCCGGCGTCCATCGGGAGTGGATAGGAAAGTGTAGAATTGTCGATGGCCCCTCCCGAGGGCCACCCTGACACTAAAGAGCTCCTTGGGACGGTTCGTGTTCCCCCCCGGGGCCGGACACTTTTTCCCAACCGTCCTGTTGTGTTGGGTCTTCGTTTTGAAGAGACAGCGCCCCGCGTTCTCAATCCTCCCGGTGCCCCTTCCCTCCTCCCTCCTCCCTAGCGCCCAATACAGCGCTTCTTTGCTCCATAGGGAGCTCCACCGAAGGTCCCAGTGTCGCAGCCCGCTGCGTCTCCCAGTCCCAGCACAGCGCTTCGTGGCCCCAATAGGAGCTCCACCTAAGGCTTCAATTGCGCAGCCCGCATGCGTCTCCCCCACCCAGTACATCGCTTCGTGGCCCCATGGGGAGCTTCACGGTCCCAGTGGCGCAGCCTGCATGCGCTTCTGCCACCCACCGAAGATCCCAGTGGCGCAGCCCGCATGCGTCTCCCACCCCCAACACAGCACTCCGTGGCCCCATAGGGAGCTCCAGCGAATGTTCCAGTGGCGCAGCCCGCATGCGTCTCCCCCACCCAGTACAGCACTTCGTGGTCCCATACGGAGCTCCACCGAAGGTCCCAGTGTCGCAGCCCGTATGCGTCTGCCCTACAGTACAGCGCTTCGTGGCCCCGTACGGAACTCCACCGAAGGTCCCAGTGGCGCAGCCTGCATGCGCCATCTCCACCCAGAACAATGTCTGGTGGCCCCACAGGGGGCTCCATCGGGGGTTCCAGTGGCGCAGCCCGCATGCGTCTCCTCCACCCAGTTCAACGTTTTGTGGCCTCACAGGGAGCTCCACCGAAGGTCCCAGTGGCGCAGCCCGCATGCTTCTCCCCCACCCAGTACAGAGCTCCGTGGCCCCATAGGGAGCTACACTAGAAGGGTCTCAGCGTCGCAGCCCGCATGTGTGGCACCCCCACCCAGTACAGCGATTCGTGGTCCCAGAGGATCGTTACCGAAGGTCCCAGTGTCGCAGCGCGCATGCGTTCCCCACACCGAATACAGCTTTTCGTGGCCCCGTAGGGAGCTCCACCGAGGGTCCCAGTGTCGCAGCCCGCATGCGTGTCCCCCGCCTGGTACGGCCTTTCGTGGCCTCCCCATGAAAGGCTCAAACGAAGACGAGACCTAAATTGCGGTATTCACACATGTATATTGATGGGCCCTTCGCCAGCCTAATGTTAAGACATCATGCTGAGTTGGTTGTTCCTTTGGTGGGGATCCCGCGATGATCCCTGGAAAAGCTTGGCACTTCCCAGAAACGCCTGGAAGCGCATAGCAATTCCTGAAGTAAAAGTACTTCCCATATTCTGCGCAACATGTTGTAAGGATTTTGAGGACGTCCCACCTAGCGCATTCGGTTCGGTGGCGGATCAGGACGGAAGGTGGTTCCCGTTCAAGATGGGGTTCTCGCCAGAGGCTTCCGCGATTTGTTTTATTGCGTGTGGCAGTGTACAACACCTACGTCTATGGAGGGCGTTTTTTGTCAAAACGGGACTCTCGCAGGACATGACCTCTCAGCTTCTGGTCTCATCGCGCTCCTCAAGGCACTTCCTGTTCAAAGCGGGGCTCTCCTTTCAAGGACGTGCTTCTCGTGGTGAGGGGAATTCATGTGTGACCTTCCGAGCAGGGGGTTTAGGACGAGAGATTGACGCATCCTTGGTTTACTCTGGACCTCCTCCTTCCTTCCCCGCGCCCCCTTGCCTTCCTCGTCGGGTGGGGTGTTGCTTCCAAGCGCCACAGCCCGGCCTGTCTTGCCAGTGCTTGCCCCTCACCGATGCGCCCAAACCTACGCGGCGCCACATCCCAGTTTAACCATAGTTCGTTTCATGGGCGGTCGCGAACGGGCCCTTATCACACAAGGTGGCAGCGAGGAGTGGCACCACTTTGATTTGCAGCGCCGCGTCTGCTATGTTAGGTCGACCGTTATTCGGTGTCCTGCATGTGGGTGTCTGTGCCAGCGGGTTGGCCATATTCAATATGAGACTACGCTTTGACAGCGGCCAGTTGCAGCAGACGCCGTGCAGTGCTTCTAAAGCCCAATGGACACAGGATGGTGTGGACCATGTTCGTCATTATGCGCATGTGTTTACATATATATATATATATATATATACATATATATATAGAAAAATCGGTACGTCTGAATGTGTATGTGTATGTGCGTGCGGTTGGTGTTTGCGCTGAGGGGAAGCCCTCTTCCATTTTGAAAACAGTTCCAGGAACAAAGCAGGCTTGGTGGATTAGAAGGGTATGTGGTTGAAGTCTAGTTGGCTCTCTCTCTCTCTCTCGTTTCTCTCTCTCGCTCTCTCTCTCTCTCTCTTTCCCGCGCACTCGTTGTACTATATCTATATAGATATATCGATGTGTGTGTATGGGTTCATCTGTGCGTCTCGTCCGTGTCTCTGTGTCTCTCTCGCTCTCTTTCTCTCTCTCTTTCTCTCGCTCCCTCTCTCTCTCTCTATCTCTCTCGAGGTTGCCAAAGGCGTATTGGCGAGCCGAACGACTTGTTTATGTATTCAAGGGGATTCCGAAGGATGCCGAAAGTTTCTTCGGGATGTTCATCGGTTCTTCCAACGGTACGCTGTAATAAGGATTGCTTCAGACACGGTGCCCGAGGAAGGAATATTTCAGTAAGGACCATGCTGGTATTGGTTTCCCTGTTACGGGTGATGTAGTAAGGCTTAGGTTTCCCAGCCATCCTGTGGTGTTGGGTCTTTCTTTTGAGAAAAAAAGACAGCGCCCCGAGTTTCTCCTCCCTTTTCCTCCTCCTCTCATCCGTCTTCCCACCTCCCGTCACCCCCCTCACTTTGGCACACCCCTCACACGTTTCGTGGCCCCATGCGGAGCTCCACCGAAGGTTCCAACTGCGCAGCCCGCATGCGTCCCCCACCCAACCATTACAGCGCTACGTGGCCCTATAAGATGCTCTACTGAAGGATCCAGTGTGGCAGCCCGCACGCGTCTCCCCCAC
The DNA here is from genome assembly GCA_963575745.1 of Prorocentrum cordatum. Taxonomy (NCBI): domain Eukaryota; class Dinophyceae; order Prorocentrales; family Prorocentraceae; genus Prorocentrum; species Prorocentrum cordatum. The sequence goes on from CAUYUJ010000803.1 coordinate 26,466, forward strand.
CCAGTACAACGTTTCGTGGCCCCATACGGAGCTCCACCGAAGGCCCCAGTTGCGCAGCCCGCGTGCGTCTCCTTCGCCCAATTTTACCCAATTTGTGTTTCGTGGCCCCATGGGGAGCTCCACCGAATTTCCCAGTGGCGCAGCCCGCATGCGTCCCTCCACCCAATTCTGTGTTTCGTGGCCCCATACGGAGCTCCACCGAAGGTCCCAGTGGCGCAGCCCGCATGCGTCTCCCCCACCCAGTACAGCGCTTCGTGGCCCCACAAAAAGCTCCACCGAAGGTCCCAGTGGGCAGCCCGCATGCGTCTCCTTCACCCAATTCTATGTTTCGTGGCCCCATACGGAGCTCCACCGAATTTCCCAGTGGCGCAGCCCGCATGCGTCCCGCATGCATCCCTCCCGTCACCCCCCTCACTTTGGCACATCCCTCACACGTTTCGTGGCCCCATACGGAGCTCCACCGAAGGTCCCAGTGGCGCAGCCCGCATGCGTCTCCCCCACCCAGAACAGCGCTACGAGGCCCCATGGGGAGCTCCACCGAAGGTCCCAGTGGCGCAGCCCGCATGCGTCCCCCTCACCCAGATCTGCGTTTCGTGGCCCCACAGGGAGCCCCACCGAAGGTCCCAGTGGCGCAGCCCGCGTGCGTCTCCCCCACCCATTACTGCGCTTCGTAGCCCCACAGGGAGCTCCACCGAAGGTCCCAGTGGCGCAGCCCGCATACGACCCCCACACCCATTACAGCGCTACGTGGCCCCAGAGGGAGCCCCACCAAAGGTCCCAATGGCGCAGCCCGCATGCGTCTCCCCCACCCAGAACAGCGCTTCGTGGACCCACAGGCAGCTCCACCGAAGGTCCCAGCGGCGGTGTTCGCAAGCATCTCCCCCACCCAGTACAACGCGCTCGTTTAAAGCGTTCCTTCGAGTTTTTGCATGGGAAAGTTTGTCAACACAGCCCGCATGCGTCTCCACTACCCAGTACAGCGCTCCGTGACCCCATAGAGAGATCCACCGAGGGTCCCAGTGGCGCAGTCCGCATGCGTTTCCCCCGCCCGGTGCAGCGTTCCGTGGCCCTTGAGGGCCTCCAGCCGAAGACGATACTTACAATTGCGATGGTCACAATTGCATCTGCTTCGATCGTTCGCCAGGCTGATTGACTTGTTTTTCGTACGGCTTTCTTGGTAATGATTTTCCTATATGCAGCATTACCCTTTCGTAATAACCCCTGAGTAAGGGTTCCGTATCAAGGATTTATGCGGGCAGGATTCCAGGTTAAACGTGCAACAAGTAATACAGCGCTTCCGCAAGGATTCTGGATCAAGGATTCTCGCACTCGGATCCCTCAGAAAGGATCGCTTGCATACGGACTTGGGGTTCTCCAGTAATGATTTAGCAATACAAATGGTTTTGATACTGGTTGCTTGGTAAGGGCGCATTGGGTCACGGGTTCTTATAGTCAGGGTTATGTAGGAAGCGTTTTCTTAGTACAACCCTGTGTGTTAGGACTCCTCAGAAAGGGGTTGGCGAATAAGGGCCCATTGAATGAGGATTCGTTGGTCTGGATTCCTGTCGTAAGGATTCCTCCGTGGGAGCCACGTCATTCAGTTTGTTGTTCGCTGAAATTGTATGGAGAAGTTATGGTATGAGGACTCCAAGCGTCCACTGTGGAATGATATTGTCGAAAGGATTATTTAGTACTTGTTTCTTAGTCCTAATTCCCTGGGGAAGTTTTCTTTTTGTATGCAGGAATGTGTAAGCATTCGGGCTTATGAGTGATGGTTCTTTATGGACGTCCGGTGGGCGGCAGAATTGACCCCGCTGGGGCCCCGCTGAACGTGCTTGATGACCCCGCTGGGAGGCGGAATCTATACGAGTGGCAGATTTTTGGGGACGACCCCAGAAGAAACCAAACAAATCAAAGAACTCAGTGCGCTGGCCTCTGAAATTGTAGGAACACCCGAAGGAAATCAAGACAACAAGGTTCCAGAGGGGATGCGGGGTCGACCCGTAGACCTTCGGGTTGTCGCTGGGCTCCTTGTTGTTCCCAACCGTCATGCGGTGTTGGGTCATCATTTTGAAGAGACGGTGCCCCGCGTCCTCCTCCTATCCGTTTCTCCTCCTCTTCCCGCTCTTCCCTCCTCCCCCTCTTCCCTCCTTCCGTCACCCCTTCCCTTCGGCACACCCGTCACACGTTTAGTGGCCCCACAGGGAGCTCCACCGAAGGCCCCAGCGGCTGCGTTCACATTCCGCCACTGTCCACTTTGGCGCTCCCGTCACACGCTTCGTGGCCCCATAGGGAGCTCCAGAGCCCCAGCGGCTGCGTTCACATGCCGCCCCCTGCCCATTTTGGCCCATCCCTCGCACACTTCGTGGCCCCATGTGGAGCTCCACCGAAACCCCAGCGGCTGCGTTCACATGTCGCCCCCTGTCCTTTTTGGCCCATCCCTCACACACTTCGTGGCCCCATAGGGAGCTCCACCGAATGCTTCAGCGGCTGCGTTCACATTCCGCCACTGTCCGCTTTGGCACTCCCGTCACACGCTTCGTGGCCCCATAGGGGGCTCCACCAGAGCTCCAGCGGCTGCGTTCACATGCCGCCCCCTGCCCATTTTGGCCCATCCCTCGCACACTTCGTGGCCCCATGTGGAGCTCCAACGAAACCCCAGCGGCTGCGTTCACATGTCGCCCCCTGTCCTTTTTGGCCCATCCCTCACACGCTTCGTGGCCCCATAGGGAGCTCCACCGAATGCTTCAGCGGCTGCGTTCACATTCCGCCACCTGTCCATTTTGGCACGCGCACGTTCCGCGGCCCCATAGGGAGCTCCACCGAAGGCCACAGTGGCTGCGTTCGCATGCCCCCCCCTCTCAACTCTGGCACACCCCTCATACGATTCGTGGCCACATAGGGAGCTCCACCGAAGGTCGGTCACAGTGACATGGTTCGCATGCGCTTCCCCCACCCAGTACAGCGCTTCGTAGCCCCATAAGGGAGCCCCACCGAAGGCCCTAATTCGTGGCGGTGTCCGCATGCATTCCCCAAACCCAGTACAGAGCTACGGGGCCCATCGGGAGCTCCACCGAGGGTCCCAGTGGCGCAGTCCGCTTGCGTCTCCCCCGCCAAATAAAGCGCTTCGTGGCCCCACAAGGGGCGCCTCCGAAGGCCCCAGTTGCGGTGTCCGCATGCGTGTTCCCCACCCAGTACAGCGTTCCGTGGCCACATAGGGAGCTCCGCCGAAGGCCCCAGTGGCGGTGTCCGCATGCGCTCCCCCCATTCAGTACAACGCTTTGTGACCCCAAAGGGAGCCTCACCGATGGCCTCAATGGCAGTGTCCGCATGCGTTTCCCCGACCCAACACAGCGCTTCGTGGTCCCATAGTGAAGGCTCCAGTGGCGGCGTTCCCATGCGTCTCTTTACCCAATACATCTTTCCGTGGCCCCACAGGCAGCTCCAGCGAACGTCTCAGCGGCTGTGTTCGCATGTCTTTCCCCCACCCAGTATAATGCTTCGTGGCCCCACAGGGAGCTCCACCAGAGGCCCCAGCGTCAGTGCTCGCATGCGTCTGCTTAGTACAGCGCTCCCTGGCCCCATAGGGAGCTCCACCGAAGGCCCCTGTGGCGACGTTCGCCTTGCGGCCCTTCTGCATGTCGGCACACCGCTCACAAGTTTCGTTGCCCCATATGGGAGCGCCACCGAAGGCCCACATGGTTGCGCCCGCATGCGTCCCTGCTGCATTTCGGCATACCCTTTACACGTCTCGTGTCCCCACGAAGAGATCCACCGAAGGCGATACCCACAACGACGAGACTCACAACTCCATATGGTCGGGCCTTTCGCCCGGATTAGTTGGTTAGGTTTTTTTGTGCACATGGTTGCATGGTTTCTCTCTCACCTGCGCGCTGGACTGTGTGATTTTTTTGGCTTATCAGCGGGCGATACCAAACATCTGCGACCCGCGTGGATTCCGTCTCACAGTTGGGCCGCCCATCGGACGTTGGGGTCGTCGCTGGGATCAGTTGTTTGTTGTTGTGGTTTTCGTGAAGGTGTTCCTAGACATGTTCTGCCACCAGCGTTTTGGATTGTTTTCTTGTGGGCGGTTCCAAAGACCTTGCTTTCCCCCAGGAAGAAGCGACGGAAGAGGCGAGGGAGGAGGCGAGGAACGAGGAGGAGGAGACAAAGGAAGAGAAAATGGTGGAGGAGGAGGAGGAATAATAATCGAATATGATGACGAGGCTGAACGAAGACGACGAATAACAGCGATGGAGGCAGGAATTGGAAAGAAACAGCGCTGAAATCCACCATGCCTGCTGTGCGCCTGAAGCCGAAACTCGACCGTTGGACCTCTCCTGGGATGCGGTGCCAACCTGAACTCTGCAGTGGAATCTAGCCGTCGCCACAGGGACGCCCCCGGAGAAGCGAAAACGGTAAAAAACTATATCCAAACGCGTTCCTTGATCTTCGACCCTCGAGTCTCGAGCCCTCCTCCTCGAACTCCACTCATCCCTCCCTCCCCTCTTTTTTATCCGGTCTCTCGAGGTCCCTCCCTCCCTCAAGGCCCCCAGGGGCCCGAACTTGAGAGGCATCCCCGACCCTCGACTCTCGAACCTTCTCTTCCCCTCCTCCTCCTCCTCCTCCTCCTCCTCCTCCACCCCATCTCTCCCTCCCCTTCCCTCCTCGTCCCTCCATCCCCTCTATCCCCTTCTTCCCCTCCCCCCCCCTCTCCCCCTCCCTCCCTCCCTCCACTGCGTCCTCACATCCTCCCCTCCCTCAATCCCTTCTCCCCGAAGGCGCCGCCCGCGGCGGAGGCGCCTCCGGACTGCAAGGCGGGCGTAGAGGTGGAGTGGGACGCGACCAAGAGGCGCCAGAGGGGAGGTCCTCTTCCTTCTCCTGCTCTTCCTCTTCCTCTTCGTCCTCCTTTCCTCCTCCTTCTCGTCCTTGTTTTTCTTTTCCTACTTCTCCTCCTTCCCCCTCCTCCTCCTCCTCCTCCTCCTCCTCTTCCTCGTTCTCCTACCTCCTCCTCCCTCCTTCGTTCTCCTCCTCCCTCGTCGCCACTCCTCGCCCCTTCACAGTTCCATTCGATGTATACTACTCGCCTCTTTCCCCGGATTCCGTCTGGAAGATATTTGGTCCTCTCGGCGTGTCGTTTCGTATAGTGATGAATTCACAAGTTTGTGTTTCTAACGCTTGATTACCATCTAGTCAATCGGTCCTTCAAAATGGTACTTCCGCTATAGCGTTGGCATCATGTCCGCGCTTCTGGTCCCTCAAAATCGTAGTCACGCTGCAGCGTTGGCCTCAAATCAGGATCGCCAACCCCCTGCTCCCATCTTTGAGAATGGCGCTCTGGCCCCAGCGCGTGCCATTCTTCTGGATCCGAGGGCTTCCCCATCATGGTCATCCAGCTCCGCTTACCTCCCCCGCATTTCCATGATCATCCTGCTCCTCCAGCTTCTCCCACTCCTGCTCGCGCTGCTGCTGTTCCTCCTCGTCCTCGTCCATGTCCCATTCCTTATAGATGACTCCTTGTCGCACCCCGAGGCTGATCGAAAGGGCGGGCCAGGCGCTTCGCATGAGGATTCCTCACAATGTGTGACCCTACTGCTTAAACGTTGACATGTGGAGGGCGGGCCGTCTTCAAAATGTGGCGCTCCGATGAGCGCCGCGCACATTACTTTAAAACCACGTAAGAGTTTCACATGTTGAGGGCGGGTCGTTCAAAACATGCGGCTCTCGCTTTAGCGCCACGCACATTCGTGTACAACCATTCGCAAGAGCTTCACGGATTGACGGCGGGTCGTTTTCAACATGTGGTTCTCGCCTTAGCGTTGCGCACATGCGTTTTAGACATGTGCAAGAGTTCCACGGATTGAGGACTGGTCGTTTTCAACATGTGGCTCTGGCCTTGGCACCTTGGACATTCGATTACACATGTTGCAACTGCCTCACGGATTCAGGACAGGTCTTTTTCACTATGTGGCTCTCGCCTTAGCGCCGCGCACATTCGTTATGAAAAGTTGCAAGAGCTTTACGGATTGATGGCGGGCCGTTTTGAACATGTGGTTCTCGCTCCAGCGCCGTGCAGATGCGTAAAGCAAGTTGCAATAGCTTCACGGGTTGAGAGCAGCTCCTTGTCATAATGAGATTATCGCTGTAGCGCCGCGCGCATTCGTTTTGGATATTTACGAGGTATTCAGTTTATCTCATCTCCTAACTCACCAGAAATTGCGTTCTGGAGCGATTCAATACTGTCAGGGCGCAACAGAGGCGTTGATTCGCTGTGCCGAAGTCCCAGGAATGGCGCTCTGGCGCGATTCACGATCGCCAAGACGTAACAGTCAGGTTAACCAGTGGCGTTGAAGTCCTAAGAATGATGTTTTGTCCGGCTCCAAAATGTTCACGCGGTGGGAATGACCCGTTGCAGGGGCCTGCGAAGATGGATCTTGGAGGGAGGGTGTATTTCAACATCGTTGATGCGTCTTGGGTCTACACTGGTCCTCCTCCGCCCCCTCCTTCTCCTGCTCCGGCTGTTTATCGTCCTTCACCGCCGCCAACTCTTCCTCCAGTCTATGCAACTCCCTATCCGATTGCGAAGGCCTTGCGGCCGGCGCCGCCGACCCTGAAGGGGAACGACGACAACGGCGCCGGCGACGACGACGACGACGACGCTGACGTGGGTCAGAGTCCTCATGGATGCTTCTTGGGGTCTCTTCCAAGCGCTCTCGGGGGCCTCAGGGGGACAGTTTAGGGCCTCTTGGGAGTCTCTTGGGGGCCCCCTGGGAGCCTCTTGGGGGCCTCTCGGGGCTTCCTGGGGGCCTCTTGGGGGCCTCTTGGGGCGTCTTGGGGGCCTGTTGGGGGCCTCTTTTGGTTCCTCCTGGGAGCCTATCGGGGCCGAGGGCTCGAAATGTTCGTTCTGGTCCCTCGTCTGGGCACCCTCTTGGAGCTGTTTTGGGGGTTGGGGGCCTCTTGGGCCGTCTTGGAGGCGTCTTGAGCCATTTGGGGGACCTCTTGGGCCTTGTTGGCTCCCTCCTGGAGCCCTCTTGGGTTGTCTTGGGGCGATCTGGGGAGCCTTTTGTGCCGTCTTAGAGCGTCGGGAAGCGGAAGAAGTGAGAACGCCAAAATGCTTCAACAACCAATTGGAAATCAGTGATTTGTCCCCGCATGTTTCGTGGTTTTGGTTTTCTTCCCACCCGCGTCGCACTCGCGTCTTCCTCACACCTCCCTCCTCCTTCCTCCCTCTCCTCCTCTTCCGTTCTCCTCCCACCCACGCGCAAGGCATGCGCGGCACGTGCATGAATCACGCGTAAAAGGCGTGGCACTTTCTCGACACCAGAGGGGGTGCGCAGGGGGTGGTCCCTCACCGCGGCCGCTATGCGCGCCTCTCGTCCAGGGCATAGGCGTGGCATTTTGTCGATACCCTGGAGGGTGCGAAGGGGGGGGTCCTAAGCTCGGCCGCTATGCGCGCCTCTCGTCCAGGGCATATCAGGCAAGGCACTTTCTCGACACCAGACGGGGCGCGCCGGGGGAGGTTCCTGAGCTCGGCCGCTATGCGCGCCTCTCGTCCAGGGCATAGCAGGTCTGGCACTTTCTCGACACCAGAGAGGGTGCGCAGGGGGTGGTTCCCGAGCTCGGCCGCTATGCGCGCGCTTCTCGTCCAGGGCATAACAGGCGTGGCATTTAGTCGACGACAGAGGGGGTGCGAAGGGGGTGGCTTCTGAGCGCGGCAGGGCATAGCAGGCATGGCATTTTCTCGACACCAGAGGGGGTGCGCAAGGGGAGGTACCTGAGCGCGGCCGCTACGCGCGCCTCTCGCCCAGGGCATAGTTTTGAGCTCGGCCGCTATGCGCGCCTTTCGTCCAGGGCATAGCAGGCGTGGCATCTTCTCGACACCACAGGGGGTGGTCTCTAAGCGCGGCATCGGATCTTTGCGCGCCGTGGAAGGCCCAGCCAGCTGGTGGGGTCAAAGTGGCCTCTAGCCAGTAACGCCCAGGCTTTTGCCCTTCCTGGACCCCCTCAGGGCACTCAGGCTCCCAAGGCTTGACCGGCGCCACCAATGGTATCGGCGAAACAACGGCCACCTGCATCATTCTCGCAAGCTCCACGTCGGCTATCATCGCGCCAGACATCTTGTAAGTATGTGGGGTTCCTCGGTAGCGTAATTCCTTTGGGGGCCTTCTTGGGGGTTCTCCTGGAGGCCTCTTAGGGCGCCTTGCAGGGCTTTTGGGCCGTCTGGAGGCCGCCAAGGCGTCTTGGACAGATCGTTCGGCGAATCGGAGCCCTCTTGGAGCATCTTGGGGGCCTTTGGGGGCTCTCTGGGCCCGTCTTCGTTTGACTTTTTGTTTGTAGACCCCGGGACCCCCCAGGGGGGAGTCGTATCTGACCCGGGACCCCCCCTGGACCCCCCCAAGAGAAGTGGCTCCCCGTAGAGTCAATTACGACGTTGTTCAATTTCGCTTTGGCTGGCGCGCTTGAGGAGGAGGGCCTTGGGAAGGGAGGGGTGAGCGGCGACGGTCCCAGGGAAAGGGGGGGCGCAGGGAAAGGGGACGACAGAAACGACGACTAGCGAATGACGGAGACGATGACTCGAACGGACAAACCCCTCACACACGCCGACAGGGTCGTCGGATTGCTCATAACACGATGGGGTCCGCTTTGCAGTTTGAGGTCGGCTTCGACACGCGTCTGCATGGGAAAATATCAGCGCAATGGGAAGGGATGGGTGGGAGGGGTAGGATGTCAGATATGGCGCGATCGTGCCTAGCGTGTCCTCCTCTATCCTCCCTCCACAATTACACAATATGAATACTGCTCGACGTCCGGAAGATATTCGGACCCCGTCCGCGTATTGTTTTCTACACAGGAATCCCAGGAATTGGGTTTTCGTTTGGGCTTTTTTTCCAAATGCTGTTCCCGCTGACGCGCTGGCCTCATTTTCGGGCTTCCGCTCGCTCCTGCTCCCGCTGCAGCGCTGGCCTCATTTCCGCACTTCCGCTCGTTCTGAATCGTGTTCCCGCTGCAGCGCTGGCCTCATTTCCGCGCTTCCGCTCGTTCCGAATCGTGCTCCCGCTGCAGCGCTGGCGTCGTTATTTCCAGTGCCGTGCCATGGAATGGTTTTCGGTCCTTCCAAATAGGCCCCCCGAAAAAGACCGTCGGAAGTGATTACACATTCGGTGTCGATTCGTTGATTTTTCGGGCCGCAGAGGCCCCCCCTCCCCCACTTTGGGGCGTCGCCACGCCATGTTATGCCATGCTGAACTCTGGCCTTCAACACCATGACATGCCATGTAATGCTATGCCACGCTGCGACATCCGACTGTGCGAAAAGAGAGGGGATCCACGCCATGGTAAGGGATGGGAGGGAGGGGTCGGCCGTCAGATATGACGCGAGCGCACCTAGCTTGTCCCCCTATCCCCCCTCCGTCCGTCCCTTTGATCTTCCTTCCTCCCTCCTCCTCCTCCTCCTCCTCCTCCTTCTGAGGCCTTCTTGACCAGTGGCACGTCGCGTCCCAAAAGTGGTGGCACCGGGCGATCGAGCTCCCCTCGTCTCGTGCTGCCGCGCCGCTCCTGGTGTATCAGTATAACACGTATGCTGTTAGCACGCTCGGCTATCTCGCCCAATTCTTCCCCATGTCCCCTCTTGCTCTCTCGCGTGAGGCTCTCGCTCTTCACAAGCTGCTCCGTCTTCCCCCCAATACGTTTTCTCGCGCCGATTTGTTGTCGTTGCAGTGGATCGGCTCGACGCCGAAATCGCTCATGCTCCTGGGTGTCTCGGCAGCGTGGCGCACATTGACCCACACCGTGCCCGACTGGCACGCTGCCTACGACAAGTTGCAGCAGGCCGCCGATGCCGCTTGTGGATCGCTCCCCCTCTCCGCCCCCCGCTGGGCTCTAGGGGAATGGTGCGCCCCGTGCTGGAAGCATGGCCAAGCGATTGTGCAGTATTTCCAGGAGCTCACCGCCTCCACCCCTCGTGTCGTCCAGCGTCGTCGTAACGGCTTGTGTCGCCCTCTCTTCCCCTTCTCGGTTCGTGTTTGGGACGATGCCCGGGCTGAGGGGCGCCGAGAGATTCGCAGTGCTCTCCAGGAGGTTCGTCCCCCCAAGCTTCAGAGAGTTGTAGGCACTGCGCTCATGCACGCTGTGTTTCCTGATAGATTGTTTCTCACGATCGCTCGCAGGCTCACTAAGTGGCAGTTTACATGTCCACCAGCTCTTGATACGAGATGGGCTCTTGTGCGTGAATGTCTTGAGCAAGTCAGGCCTGCGTGGCGGTGGGCGTACACCAAGAGCGTGTGCGGAGGCTGGACCACAAGTGCACGCATGCATGTTTCGCGGCACACCCGTGACTGCATCTTTGGATGTGGAGGCCCTGATGCGATAGCTCACTATTTCATGTGCCCTCGGATGCGCCACCATGTCGCCTTAAGCTGGATGCGACTCGTCTTTCCTTCGGACCCCCTCCTCTGGCTCGGCCTCGGTGCCCCGACCGAGTACGGCACAGAAGACTGTGAGATAACGCGCCTCCAGGCTGTCGAGGCCACCGTCCTTGCCTTCCACATTTACCACAAAACCAAAGATTCTGTGCCTCCGGAGGCGCACCTCTCATATACAGAAGCCGAGCGGATCACTGGTGCTGCGCGTTTGGCGCTTCGCGTCTAGTGCGGTCATCGGGAGTCCGCCTTCAGGGTACGTCTACTCCTCCTCCTCCTTCTTGTCTCTCCTTGATCTCTACGTGGTCTAACGTCGGTGTCCGATCGGACTGAACTTCCCTGTGGGAAGGGAAAGCGGGACAACCACTCCTCGGGAACAAAAGCATGGTCACGAACCAATGTTCAATCCGACAAGTGGTGCACGAGCGTTTGGATTTAATGTGGTGTCAGTTAAGTTTGGGGACCTCGCCAATTTGGTGACGCGTCAGTCAGCCGGTCCACGTCCGTTGCATCTTCTCTTGGAGGCTACGGGGGTAGAAGGCGAGGCGAGATGAATAGAGAGAGAGAGAGGGTGAGAAGGAGAGGGAGAGGGTGGATGGGGATAGAGAAGGGGTGGGAGGGAGGGGGGTGACGTTGGAGGGAGGGAGGGAAGGAGAGAAGTGGAGGGGAGGGGGGGATGCATGGGAGGGAGGGGAGGGGAGAGGAGGGAGGGGAGGAGAAGAAGGGAGAGGAGGAGATGGGGACGGGAGGATGGAGGAGTGGAAAGGGGATGGATGCGGGGCGCTCCGCCTCCTTCCTACGCCATTATTTGTCCTTTTGCGTAGTCCTTTCGTCGCCCGACAAGACTGGTCTGCAGGGCGGTCCAGCGTTTCACCTAGTACATTCTCACGGTGATATCCTGACGGTTGGAATTCCCAACAGCCGCCCGCAAGGAGGGCGGGCCGTCTTCGAGATGTGGTTCTCGCCCCAGCGCCGCGCACATACGCTGTAGATGCCTCGAGTTGTTCCAGAACTTGTGGCTCTTTCTTTGCGCCGCGCGCGTTCGTTTTAAACGCTTGCGAGATCTTCCAATTTTCCCAGCTCTGACCAAGAGCAGAAAAAGGCACGCGGACAACTTCATGTCTGGTCTCGTTTTCTGAGATTTGATGATCGTCGGCTGGGGACGGTCCGTTCTGCTCACCCGGACTGCGTGCGGTCTCCACGGCGCGTTCAATTTGCGGCGCGTTCCATGATTCCAAGCCATTGGGACGAAGTCGGGCCACCGCCACGTCGCGTCACCCAGCCCGTGTGTATATGCGCGATGTTCACATGTGGTGGTGCACCCCCGCAACTGGAGAGTTTTGTCCTCCCCGACGGGGGTGTAGGCCTCGTAGGGTGGGCGAAGGGTGATGGCGGGCGGGAGGAGGGGAGATGTCCCCCCCTCCTTCCCCTTTCGGGGCCTCCCGCCGCTCGTCCGCTTGATCCCCCCCTCTGTCCTACTCGCTGCGCCCACAGGGGTCGCTGCCTCTTTGCGCGCGCGTGCCACTGAGGCCTTCGGGTGCGCTCCCAATCTGGCCACGAAACGTGCGAGGGTTGTGCCGAATTGGTCGACATGTGGGAAACATCGGCAAAGTTGGGGGCGTTCTTGGGGCCCTCGTGGGCCGTCTTGGAGGCCTCTGGGGCCGTCTTGGAGCCGTCTTGGGCCGTCTTGGGGCCCTTTTGAGGGCCTCTTGGGCCCTCTTGGGGCGATCTCGGAGGCCTCTTGAGCCGTTTAGGGGCGTCGGGGAACCGAAAAGGTTAAAACGCCCAAATCTGTCCAACACCAAAGGAAAAGCACAGGTTTTTGCCTCTTGGGGCCCTCTTGGGAGTTCTCTTGGAGGTCTCTTGGGGCAGCTTGGAGGCTTGTTGGGTCATCTTGGAGACGTCTTGGACCGTCTGGAGGCCATCTTGGGCGCCGTGGAGCGATCTTCGGGCGTCTCGGACCTCTCTTGGATTGTGTTGGGGGCCTCTTGGGGCCCTCTCGGGGCGATCCTGGAGGATCTGGGGGAGTGTCCCGGGCGTGTCTCGGGCGTGTCCCGGGCGTGTCCCGGGCTCCTCCCGGGGTACTTTTGATCCAGGGACCCCCAGGGGCCGGCCCGCGCGCGCGAACTAGAAATATTGTTTACCAGTTACCGGAGGTTTTTAGCACGCCTCTGGCCCGTTGGGCTGGCGAATTTGTTTAGCAGAAAATGGCAACGCCAGGTCGCCCGCGGGGAGCTTCCAGTCATGGCTACTGGATACACAATCGGACCGCGGGCATCCAAGGCTGAACGATGACCGAATGTGGGTTGGCGGTGCAGCCTCGCGGACGCACAGCTCTCGCCCAGACCAGCAACGCCATGCCATGACAGGACGACCGTTTTTGGATGGCACTGGCGGTCCCCTGAGCCATCCAAAACACCCGTCGCCCGTCCCCCCCCCCCGGGGCTATCCAAAACGGGGCCAGCGGTTCAACAAAATTACAACCGCATTGTGTATGTCGCAGAGTACTTCGGATTCCATCGCCAATTTCTGATCTAATTCTTCCAATTGGAAGCAGAATGTAAAACAATCCAGGAGAAATGGCGGCCGTTCCCTGGGGCGATCGCGGCGCCCCCGGCGGGGGAAAGGGGGTGGGGTGGGCGGAAGGGGGGAGGGGCGCGTGGAGGCCGAGGGAGAGGGTGGAAGGCGAGGGGGGGTGAGGGAGGGCAGAAGGCGAGGGTGGAGGGCGAGGGGAGGGACGAGGGACGAGGCCTGGCGCAACTGTCCGTCGAAACGAACAGCTGGCGGGACGGCCGAGGCGGCCGCGTCTTCAGCCGAGGACGAAGTGGGCGTCCACCTCCAGCTCCACCGCGGGCCCGCCCCCAGGAGGGGCCAGACGGGCCATCAGCGTAGCAGACGGCGACGCTCCCGCTCTCGCCACAGGGAGCCACGCGGGCCATACTGAAGCCGATGCCCACAAGGAAGGCGTAGGGCACAGCGAAATCGAAGCACGCGTCGTCGATCAGGCACCTGGGGACGCAGCCGGACACATCCGGCTCCACCATGTGCCCGCCCCCTGAGAGAGGGCCAGGCGGGCCTCAAAAGAGCCGACGCTCCCGCTCGTGCCCAAAGCCAGGGCTCTAACGGCGAAGAGCAACGCCCACCCTCAGCGGCCAAAATCCGCACTGAGGTCGGTCACTCACATATGAAAGCACCTGCCGACGATCAAACACCTGACGACGCTGCCAGTGGCCTCCAGGTCCACCGCGTGCCCACCCAAGGTCGAGACGGGCATCAGCGTAGCCAGACGATATTCCCGATCTGCCACAGCCAGCTGGCCAATGAAGCCGCAGCCCACAAGGAAGACAGAGCGCAGCGAAGAGCGACTCCAAGCCAGCGGCCTGAAATCAACTGCCGTTGGTCACTCGATACGAACGCACAGAAGCACGTCGATCAAGCTGACGACGAATTCGACTTGGTTGCGTTGCAGGCTCCACCACCAGCAGGCACAGCAGACAAGGTTAGCGACACATTGTCCTTTGGGTGGAGCCCCTTCAGCAGACGTTGGCGCCGTGAGTCGATGTTGGACAAGCAAGTCTTACCCTTTCCTTCCCCACTCGGTACACCGCCGCACTCTGACATGAGTTGTTTGGACACTCCACCAGCTGACCAGGCCACACAAACTGCAGAAAACTGTGGGTCCAGCTCGCCGCAAATGGTGCCCATTACAAATGATAACTTGCGCGTCCGCCCATTCAGAGACCAGTCTTTCTCCAATATCCCCCGGGTCCTCGAGGGTGGGCGCCGCATCCAGCGCACTCATCGCAAACCTTCCAGCCTCCGAAATCTGATTGGTAACGCCACAGCCGAACTCAACCATAGCGTCAGCCCGTAGCGCATCCAGCTGGTTATGCTGACACGACGTCCTGAGAAACAACTTCCACGCAGCTCTGGACCTCCCTGTCGTCCTTTTCGCACACCGTCGGCACACGAACGACCCTTCGGTCAACTTTGCCACGACATGCGAGGTCACCTGCACAGGCAGGATGCGGGCGCCGACAGGCTGGGGCACGACCTCTGGAATGTCATGTTCCCATCGCCCTTCCCTCAGCGATCGCTGCATGGCCCACCCGATGTAGGCAGCCACTTGCTTGGCAAACTTCATCTCAACTTCGTAGAACTAACTCCTCGTAGACCTTCGGCGCAGAGTGTTGATAAGCCCCACGTCGAGCGAACCAGTCTGCCCACATGTTGCCCAGGTAGAGCAGCGGGCCCAGAGACCGATCCAAATATTCGTCGATGCTCTTGTGCGCTGGGATCCAGATGACCTGCGGCCTAGACTCATGCGCTCGTAAACGTCTCCATACCGTGGCATGGACAGCAGCACCTGCTTCCAACTCTTGCCCCAAAGAGGCCGCCTCAGCCTCCAGGGCCAGCAAATCTGTGAACACGAACTCCAAGTGGGGCCCGAAGAGAGTCGTCGCCATCAGGAGCGCGTGCCTCTCAGCTCTTCCGACAGTTTGCAGCGGCCCAGGTAAAGGCCCGAACGTTGCTCTCATCGGAATGCCCTGCCTCGCAAACTGCACCACGGCCCAGCCGCATCTCCTGAGTTCAGGGATGGATGGGGCTAGGCCTGAGCCGTCCGTGAAGATAGCATTCCCAAAGAGCTCCGGAGAAAAGGACGGGGGAGGCTGGAGGGGGAGAGAGGACGGGGAAGGACGGAGGGAAAAGGGGCCGAGGTGGCTCGGGGGAGCGAGGAGGGGGAAAGGAGGACAGATATGGAAGGAGGAGCATCAGAAAAGGGAGGAGGGAGGCAGGAAGACGGAGGCAGGGACAACGAGGGAAAAGGAAGGAGAGCCCGGGGGAACCTCGGAAAGGGTGGTCCAGGGGAACCGCGGAAGGGCGGGAAGAAGAAGGCGGAAGGGCGCAGAGAGGTGGTAGGGATGGCGGAAGGAGGTAGGCAGTAGGAGAGAAGGTTCAGGAGGAGGCAGGATTCAGGACAGGGGGGCACTTATGCTCCGAACCACACAGCGCTGCGAATTCGTCGAGCCCGCAGAGAATGTTCGGCTCGCTGACGCAGGCGCCCCTGTCGAGCGACATCGCATCGCAGCTTGACGAATTCGCGGGCCAGCTCGCACAGCTGTGTGTGGGAGAAGCTGTATGCGGGAGAAGCTGTTTGCGCGGCAGAAGCTGCATGCGGGATCGGAGACGCTGTTTGCGCGAGAATATGTAAGCACGATGAGCTGTATGATCCGCATGATCTTGGGAGTGGCGGGAGAAGTTGTCTGCGCTGTTTTGCGCGCGCATGCCCGCCTCGCTATCAACATGCCCTTGCATCGCTGGCGTGGCGTTCGCGCGTCTTCCGCGCTGCTGCGGGCGCGCTCAAGTATTGGATGGAATCACGCGTGGCGTGTCTTGTTCGCGACGCCACCACACATGCACATATCCCGCTGCCAGCTTCTGCGTTTTTTTTCTCTCCCTCATTTGGGGCCAGCAGCGGCGCCGAGGATCCGTGACGAGTTCCAATGCGCTTGTCTGCGTAAAAGCGGAATTCGCGCAGAAGGCGCCGCGCTGCTGGCCAAACGGTAGAGCGACCCTTTCGAACGGACACGAACATTTGATGAATGTGTTTTGCATGCTGGTCTGAGCTGGCATTTCCCCCGCACGCTCGTCTTGGACGATTGCAGCGTTTGCACGACTGGGGCGCATCTCATTTCCAGAATGTCCTTCTCGGTCAACCGCCGCGCACGACCTCCATGCCAGGCTGCAGCAATTAAGCGGGGGAAGCGCGACTCCTCAACAAGGGTGTCTCATTTTTAGGAGTTCCTCAGACTGTCCGATTCGAACTTTCCATGCGTGTGAATTGAACATGGCACCTCTTGAAAGTTAGGTCCTTGCAGGTTTTTGCCAGGACACATCACTTGGACATTTGGAACGGCTACTCGGATGGAAGGCGGCTCTTCTCCAACATGCGGTTAGACTTCGTCCCTGCATGACAGGCCCATTTGTCGCTCGTCTTTCAATGGGGCGCTCACTGTTGCGACCAGGAGTATGTATGATCCCGGGTCGAGGGTTCACAGGCCCATCCCCCCCAGATGGGATGAGCCCCAGGGTTCCACGGCCCCCCCCTCATATGGGATGGGGGGGGACGATGACGCCGAAACCGATGCCGACGACGACAGCAAAGACGACGACGCCCCCGCCCCCGCCGCCGCCGCCGCCCCCGACGCCGACGCCGACGCCGACGCCGACGCCGCCGCCGACGACGACGACGACGCCGACGATGAAGACGACGAGGACGACGACGGACGACGGACGACCGACGACCGACGACGACGACGAACCACACCACACCCACACGGGAAGGGCGTGGGGTGCAGTGGCACCCTCCACCATGCCACGCCCACAGGGCCACGACCACAGGGGGGGGAGACGATCCCATTCGCGAGGCCTTCGCCGCGCGGTTCACGGGCGTGCCCATCCAGCGGCAGTGGGGGGGGCTCGTTCCCATATGCACTTTGGGAGGGGAGGGGGGAAGGGTCGCAACCCTGGATCCTGAATAGACCTCCTGAGGGTGGGACTCTTGAAGGGCCGGTACCATTGCAGCATCGCTGATGTATCTACTCTTCGTCCTCCTCGTTCTCCTCCTCCTACCCTCCACCTCTTCACGCCCCTGGGCGGCGTCATCCTCCTCATTCTACTCCTCTCCCTCCGGGGGGGAGATGTGAATGTTGGATGGCTGAGGATGGAGGAGGGGAGAGAGGAGGAGAAGGAGGAGAAGGAGGGGGGCAAGGGAAGGGGAGAAAAGGTGGGGATGGATAAGGCGGGAGGAGAGGGGAGGGGAAGGTTAGGAGGGCTTCGCTACCGAGTAGTGGGGCGATTCTCAGTGGCCGGGACTTCTCCAACAGTCCGCTTCGCCAATTTTCCGATCGGCATGGTTTGTAAGAATCGGAGGTGAGGGGGTGAGATCGAAGTGGAACGGAGAGCCCCGGGGCCCCTACCCGGAAATCGGTTACGGTTTCGTGTTCGTGCGTGCCGTGTGTGCGGGCGAGGCGAGGCTGCGTGGGCGGGCGAGAAGAAAGTCTCCTCCGGCTGAGGCGCGGCCAGACCAAATGACGCCGTTCCGGGGGCCGGTAGCCCGCGGTGTCCCGCCGGTGTTCCGCCTCCGGCTGAGGCGCGGCCGGACCAAATGATTCCCTTCTGGGGGCCAGTGGCCCGCGGTGTCCCGCCGGTGTCCCGCCGGTGCCCCGATGATGATGATGATGATGATGATGATGATGATGATGATGATGATGATGATGATGATGATGCTGATGCTGATGCTGATGCTGATGATGATGATGATGATGATGTCGATGATGTTGGTGATGCTGATGATGATGGTGATGGTGGTGATGATGGTGTCCCGATGATGATGATGATGATGATGGTGATGATGGTGATGATGATGGTGACAATGTTGATGGCGACAGTGATGGTGATGGTGGTGATGATGATGGTGTCGCGATGATGATGATGTTGATGCTGGTGATGTTTCTGATGATGATGATGGTGTCCCGATTTTGATGATGTTGATGATGCTGACGAGATGATAGCGATGATGAAGAGGATGATGATGATCACCCGACGATGATGATGAGGTTGATGAAGATGCTGTTGATGATGATTGTGCTGATGATGGTGTCTCGATGATAATAATGATGTTGATGATGATGTTGATGATGGTGTCCCGATGATAATGCTGATGTTGATGATGAGGATGATCGCGAGGTGATGCTGATGATTTTGATTATGGTGGCCCGATGATGGTGATGATGATGCTGATGCTGATGATGATGGTGTCCCGATGATGATGATGCTGCTGCTGCTGATGATGATGATGATGGGGATGATAATGGTGGCGATGATGATGGTATGATGCTGATGATTATTTTGATGATGTTGATGTTGCTGATGACGGTGATGGTGTCCCGATGGTGATGATGCTGATGATGTTGTTCATGTTGATGATGGTATGATGTTGGTGGTGCCACGATGTTGATTGTGATGATGGTGCTGATGATGGTGTCCCGATTATGATGATGGTGATGATGATGATGTGTATGGTGATGGTGATGAGGTGAGGATGATGATGATGGTGTCCCGATGATGATGATGCTGGTGACGTTGACGACGCTGATGTTGATGGCGTTGATTGTGAAATCGATTGTGATATCGATAGTGGGATCGATAGCGAGACCGAATGTGATATCGATTGTGAGATCGATAGTGAGATCGATAGTGAAATTGATTGTGAGATCGATAGTCGGATCGATTGTGAGATCGATCGAATGAAATAGATCGAGTGAGATCGATTTTGAGATCCATCGAGTGAGATCGATCGAGCGAGACCCTTGGTGAGATCGATAGTGAGACCGATCGAGTAAGACGTTGGTTCCTCCCCCCCCTCCCCGAACCTCCTCATCACCCGAAGGGTGGTCGTATAGGTATTGGGAGTTCGTGCGCAAAGTCCGGCCAAAGGAGGAGGAGGATAAGGAAACAGATGGCCGGAAGGAGCAGGAATATTCAACTCCAGTCCAGAGAAGGAAATCGATTATGGACGGTAACGGTTGTGAAGTGGGGAGAAGGAAAGCGCATAAAATAAGAAGGCGGGAAAGCAAAGCGCAGGAATTGGAGGCGAAGGGCCAAGGGGGATTAGAAAGAGCAGGCGCATAATAAGATTTAAGGGAGGAGGGTGGGAGGATGAGGGGGACCAAGCCGGCTTGGAGGAGGAGGAGGAGGAGGAGGAGGAGGAGGTGGAGGAGGAGGAGGTCCGCGACGACCAGGAAGATGAAGAGGGCGTCATTCGCCCTCATCATCCTCAACGTCCTTCTCGTCCTCCCCGTCGTCTTCCTCGTCGCCGTCCCCGTCCTCGACGTCCTCCTCGCTGGCGTCCTCGTCGTCGTCCTTGTCGTACTCCTCGCCCTTGCCATCGTCCACCTCGTCTTCGTCATCGTCGCCGCTTCCGTGGCCGTCATCCTCGCCGCCGCCGCCGCAGGAAGTTCTGCTGCGAGAGCGCCGGGCGCGGCTGCGTCATCCAGGAGGGATCCCGACCACCGCGCGCGCGCACTCGCTGGGGGGGGGGGTCGGCGACTCCTTCAGTGCAGTCACCTCCTCCTCCCCCCCCGCCCTACCTCCTCCCTCCCTGCTTCCCTCTGTTCTCACTGTCTTTCTCCTCCGTTAGTCCTCCTTTATTTCGCCCCCGCGAACCGAAGGTCAAGGTCCTCGTCGCTGTCCTTCTCCTTTTCAATATCCTCCTCCCTCTCCCTCACTCCCTTCCTTCCCACTTCCGTCTCTCTCGACTCTGGAGGGTCTGATGGAGTGATACATACGGGCAAGATCAGGTCGAGCCTCTGAGCCCTTCCCTCCTCCTCCTCCTTCTCTGCGCCCTCCTCTTCCTCCTCCTCCTCCTCCTCCTTCCTCTTCCTCCTCCTCCTCCTCCTCATCCTCCTCCTCTTGCTCCCTCAATCACACTACTTTTCCTTCCCTTGTCCTTATAACTAAATGCTCCCTGTCGCACACATGGACGTGGCAATAGGGCGGGCCAGGCGCTTTGCCCGAGACGTCCCCACAATCCGTGATCCTGAAGCTTGGAATTCGCAACAGCTGCTAGGATGGAAGGGGTTGTTTTCAAGATGGACTCCCGCATTATCGCCGCGCACATGCATTTCGAATGTTCGCAGCAGTTTCACGGATGAAGGGGACGGTGTTCCAAATGCGCACTCGCCATGGCGCCGCGCACAATCGTTTTAAAAGCTTGCACCAGCTTCACGGATGGAGGGTGGTGGCCATCAGGCCAGAATGAGGCCCTTGCTTTCGCGCTGCGCACATTCATCCTGGAAGCTTGCAATTGGTAAGTTGACGTACGACGGTTCCCTTTTAGAGTTGGGTTTGTGTTGAATATATCAGATCCGAAGCTTGAGCAGATGTAGCAGGGTGGCTACTTCGTAAATGTGGGTTCTCGTTTGAGACGTCCTCGAAGACCATGGCCATACGTGCAAGCGTGTGCAAACAGATGGGGCGGTCTTTTTTTCAAACTTGGGATCTCGCTTGACGCCTCGTCTCATCCGACCCCCTCGGAAATCTCCCGTCCTCGCCGCGTCCAGCGCCGTCGACGTCCAGGAAATGTCATTGCGCTCACATGCAAGAGGGCGCTACCAGCAGGAGGTCGGTTTAGAGGAAGAGGGGACGCAGGACCAGGAGGAGGATGACGTGATCATGATGGTGATGATGAACATGATGATGATGCTGATGATGATGATGACGATGCTGATTGTGATCATAATCATGGCGGCATTGATGATGGTGATGCTGCAACTGCTACTGCTGCTGACGACATAGGTGATGATGCTGATGATGATGATGATGATTATGATGCTGAGTATGATGGCGTTGGTGATGGTGATCGTGATGGTGATGGTGGTGGTGGTTGGGGGGGGGGTCATGATGATGATCATGGTGCTGCTGATGATGATGGTGGTGGTAATGATGCTCATGGTGATGATGATGATGATGATGATGATGATGATGGTGATGG
Organism: Prorocentrum cordatum; assembly: GCA_963575745.1. Taxonomy (NCBI): domain Eukaryota; class Dinophyceae; order Prorocentrales; family Prorocentraceae; genus Prorocentrum; species Prorocentrum cordatum. The sequence continues at coordinate 47,439 of CAUYUJ010000803.1, forward strand.
TGAGGATGCTGATGCTGATGTTGATACGGGCGACGATGATGACGATGATGATGATGGTGATGGTGATGGTGATGGTGATGATGGTTGTGATAGTGACGATGGTGATGCTGCAACTGCTGCTGCTGACGACCATGATGTTAATGATGATGATGGTGATGATGATGATGATGATGATGATGATGGTGATGACAATGACGCTGGCTATGCTAATGATGATGGTGACGATGATGATGTTGATGATGCTGATGATGATGATGCTGATGATGATGATGATGATGATGATGAGTATGGTGTTGATGTTGATGATGATGACGATGGTCATGTTCATGGACACGGTCATAGTCATGGTTATACTCAGTGTTATGGCAATGATGTGATGGCGACGATGACGACGAAATGGAGGACGACGACGCCTCGAAGAGGCGAGTTGAGGAGGCGGAGGACGAGGAGGAGTCGATGGACTAGGAGAAGAAGGAGGTCCAGGAGTCGCGTCAGGTGGCGCATCGCGGTGTCTCCGAGTCATCTAGCTCGCCATCGTTAAACGCTCATGGTCGTCCGTCCTCTTTCCCTGCCTCGTCCATTTCTTTCTCCTTATTATTATGCCTCGTGGGCATAAGCCTCCATGGCCTCCCTAGACCTGCCTAGGACCTAGAACCTTTGATACCCCTCCACATCCCTCTTCTTCCTCCTTCACCCCTGCTTTTCTTCTCCTCTGTCTCCTATTCCGCTTTCCCCTCCCTCTCCCGTCCTCCTCCCTCCCCCTCCTCCACACCCTCTCCTCCACCGCCTTCGCGCGCCCTTCTGTCCTCCCCCTCCTGCCTCATCGCCGCTCCCTCCCCCGTCCCCTCTTCTTTGTTTTGACAACCCCTCTCCGACCTCCTTGTTCCTCCATCCAACCCCTCCTCCTGCCGCCGAGGCCCTCTGGCGCTGGGTGCCGAGGCTCGGGAAGCCGAGCGTCGGCAGGCGTAGCGGCGGAAGGGGTCGAATTTATTTTGCACAACCCTGCCGCCGTCTTAGCGCCCTCCTGTCCTGCTTGTCCTCCCTCCTCCCTCCCTCTCCTCCTCCCCCTCTCCTCCTCCTCTCCCTCCCCCTCCTCCCCCTCCTGCTCCCCCTCGCGCCATCCTTGGCCCCCCCACCCCACCCGTGTCCGCAGGACATGACCGGCGCGGACCCCTCCCACCGGGTGAAGTTTCGCAAGCAGTTCGAGCTGCGGCCCGGCGCGGGCTCCCTGCGGCTCGCCCCTGGGAGCGCGGGGCTTAGCCCTCGGGGGCGTCCAAGGGTGGGGGGGGGAGGACTAGAAGAGGTGTGGATATCATGGCCGGGGCCACGACATCTCCCCATTTTCTTGGCCCCTCCTCTCAATTCGAGACGTCCGTTGGCGCCCCCTCGTCCGCACACATGCCTCGGGCCATGGTCCATGAGCCCCCATCTTCCCGGCACCCCTCTTCGGCGCACCCGACTCGCTGGCGGCCGCCGGACGCCGCCGCTGTCGCTGGCCCTCGGCGGGCCCTCGGCGTCCCTCGGCGCGCTCGTCGGCACGCGGAGACGTCGTCGTCGTCGAGGGACGAGGATCGATGGCCCTTGTTTTTCGGATGTCTGTGCGAGGCCCGAAAACTCTAATCGGCGCTGCAAGCGGCAAGCTCAGGGGATGCAGGCTTGCTCGAGGGAGCTGTTCGTGGTTCGTCAAGGGGAAAAGCTGAACGAACCGGCAGAGCATCTCGGCTGCTGCGGCCGCGTCGAGCTAGGTTCCTCTGGAGGCCTCCGGAGGCCCCAGATGGCACCCTGGAGGAACCCCGGAGCCTTCGCGAGGCCCAGAAAGAGCCGCAGGCGGGCTTCCAAGCACTTCGATATGCAAGCCTTCTGCCTCGAACATCTACGGCGGCAGCGAGCCGTGGCCTCGACGGCTGCGGCGGCGGCCGCAGCCGAGCCGAGGCCTGGAGGAGCGGGTTGGCGCCGACGATGGCGAGAGGCGAGCGACGAGCGACTGCCGACCACCGACCGACGAGGGCGGCGGCGGCGGCAACGACGGAGGCGGCGGCGGCCGCGGCGAGCCGAGCCGAGGTCTGGCTGCGTTCTCGGCGGGCACGTGCCTGTCCGTGCTGCTCGCGGCGCTGGCCACGGTCGCCAGCTGCGACTGCTGCTCTGGGCCGCGGTGCAGTCGCCCTTCCGTGCTGACCTGTGCCCCTCGAGGTGCGGTCGCGTGGACGAAGCGGCGACCCCAGCGCGGCGTTCAAGGTTGGGTCCACCGTGACGGGGTGAAATTGCCATAGCGTGTCGAGACGCGTCCACGAGATACGGGCAGCTGTCTCCGACGGCACATTTTGGGCGACAGGGGGCATTGGGGAAGGCAGCGGCGGGTTACGAGAGTTGCTGCATGCAGCTGATTTGGCTCGGCCGCCCAGTGTTTGTCCCTGGCGCCAGGAGGCGCCAGGAAAACCGGCCGCTTGCAGCTGATTCGCTAACGTTCCGACTTGTGTCTACGAGGTACGGGCAGCTGATTCCGATCGCAAAGCGCGTGCTCCAGAAAGGGACTCGCCTTCGTGGCGTCTTGCCTTCGGCGGCCGGTCGGCGGAAGTCAAAGTGAGAGGTCAACGGTAGGCTTGCGTCTCGTTGACACGGGGGCGGCCCCGGCGGATGCGTTCGGGGTTGGCCGCCGCCGGTGGCCTGGTGCCGGCTGGCATCGGACGCTTTTTGTTGCCGGCAGGCCCGGACCGTTCAAGGTTGAATTATCCACGCGGCGTCAGGGACCAACGCAACCGTCGTCACGACACGAACCTGCCGCACGGGCAGCTGATTCCGTCAGCGCATCACCCGCGCGCCCCTCGTTTTGGCGGCCCGTTGCAGGCTACAGCCTGGGCAATCGCAGTAGTCACGACGCAGCCGGCTGGCTGTCGCCTCCCCTCGGAGGGCGGAGCGGCGCCGCTCTCGCGCGCCCGCGAGGGGGGAGGCAGGAGGGACGGATGAACGGAGAGGGCGGGGAGGCAGGGAAGGGAGGAGGAGGGGAAGGATGGAGGAGGGAGGGAGGGGGGAGCGAGGAAGAAGAGGGGTGGGCGAGGAGGGAGAGGGGAGGCGGACAAGCCAGCTGTGCCCGCGCCACTTCTGCCATCCAATTCCCCTCCCCTCCCCATTTTGTCTCTATTCGCGGACGCGTTTCATGGTTGACCTGGAACTTCAAAAAAGATCTTAGCGTGTGGCAGTCGGAAAAAGTGAGCTGCGTAGACAGTGGTAGGAGGCGGAGGAGGACGTGGCGGGTGAGCAGGAGGATGAGCAGTAGGAAAAGGAGGATGAGGAAGAAGGAGGACGAGGACGAACTGCAGAAGCAGGAATTGGAGTGGGAGGGGCAGTAGGACCATGGGAAGGCGGAGGAGGGGAAATCAGGGGGGCGACAACGATGAAAAAAACTCCGATCCTGATAAGTGGTCCGCGCTGGGGCGAGAGCGCTATTGTGATCGATGGGAGCACAGCGCCGATCCGAAAATGAGGCCCACGCTGCAGCGGGAGTGCCAGTTCGAAACATGTCGAAAAAACTATGCTTGAACACCTGATTGAGAAAAAAGACACAGTACGCGGAGAGGACCGCAAAACTTCCAGACAGAGTCAGCGGAGAGAGGATCGTGGTTTTCAAACGTATATTAGTGGTTGAGGAGAAGGAGGAGGAGGAGGAGGAGGATGAGGAGCAGGGGGGGGGAGGGCGACGACGACGACACGGCAGTCGCGCGCGGATGCTGGCTCAAACGCACGAGCCGTGAGCCACGCTGCCACAGACCGTGGTGAAACATCGCCGTCACCGCCATCGGACTGTCTCCAGTATCACAGGAGGACGATATTCAGGAGCTCTCGTTCTGGCCCTCTTTGCGCCTCTCGCTCTCTCTCTTGCCCTCCCTCTCTGTCCTCTGTCTCTGTCCTCTTACTCTCAGGTGGTTTTTCTTTCTCTCACCCCCTCTTTCTCTCTCTCTCTCTCTCTTTCTTATCCTTTCTATGCAGGTGAGTATAAGCATACATGCATGTGCGTTGTGTGTGTGTGTGTCTGCTTCACTTCCTCTCTCTCGCTCGCCCTCCCTCTCTGTCCTCTGTCTCTCTCCTCTTCCTCTCATGCTTTGTTTATCGTTCTATCGCTCTTTCTCGTCCTTTCCATGTATGTGAGTATAAACATGAATGCATGTGTGTTGTGTGTGTGTGTGTGTCTGTTTTCCTCTCTCTCTCTCTCGCCCTCCCTCTCTGTCCTCTCTCTCTCTCCTCTTCCTCTCATGTGTTGTTTGTCTTTCTCTCTCTCTATCTCTATCGCTCTTCATCTTCCTTTCTAGGTATGTGGGTATAAACATACATGCGCGTGTGTTTTGTGTGTGTGTGTCTTCTTCCCTCTCTCTCTCTCGCCCTCCCTCTCTGTCCTCGGTTTCTCTCCTGTTCCTCTCATGTTGTTTCCCTCTGTCTCTCTCATTCTCTCTCTTTCTTTCTCTTCCTTTCTGTGTATGTGAGTATAAACATACATGCATGTGTGTGTTGTGTGTGTGTGTCTGCTTCCCTCTCTGTGGAGGAATAGGAGGAAGAGGAGCGCGGCTTCTAAGAGTAAGAGCCTCCGCTGATCCCCTTCATTGTCACGGCTGGGCGCAGCTCGAGCAGATGACCAGGATGGAGCCCGGAGAGATTTAGGGCAGTTTTTGAGCATATCTGTTGTATACAAGGGACGGAGAAGGGAGGCGTCACGAGAGGCAGAGAGGAAGGAGGGAGAGAGAGAAGCAACAACATGAACACCGACAGAAAGAGGAATATATGGATAGAGAGAGAGAGGGAGAGCTGTACATACTATACACTTTGACGCATACAGAGAGATGGAAGGATTGAGGTCGAGCGATAAAGATAGAGAGAGAGAGAGAGCAAAAGAGAGAGTGAGAGAGAGAGAGACGAGAGAGAGAGAGAGAGAGCGAGAGGGAGAGAACGAGAAACTGATAGATTTCGCGAGAGCGGGAGAGAGAGAGAGAGAGCGAGACAGACAATTACCTTGCGACGTACCGGGCCCATGTGCATCAAGTGACAAGAGGAGTTGGCTCACACTTACGAAGACAATGAGAGTGCAGTCGCCGTTGTATGTTGTGCAAGCTATACAGGATGCGCTCACGTGGCACGATTCACAGGACAACAACATAAAGAGGAGGAACGAGGGCCAAGGCTTGGGGTTGACATGGGGAGGGAACGAAGGGTAGGAGAAAGACGCGTGAGGGGCCGAACCGTCAGCGCGGGGGCAGCAGAGGGAAGGTGGCATGGCGCAGATGACGAGAACGAAAGTGACGGGAGGAGACGGAAGGGTGTTGCTCTTGTCGGTAGTTTGCTGAAGATGCAGCGCTGCCTGCGCCATGCCGCCGCGTCGCTCGAAAACCAGGGTTAAACCTGCTTATACTTAGCGCAAGAAGCGAGCGAAGCGTAGCTCGCCCGCCAGCTTCCCTGCTTCCTCCCTTTTTTCCTTTTTTTTCGTGTTCAGTGCGGGAGCTTAAGGCTGGAAGGCGCGCCAGCAAGTCTGCGGGCGGCCCGCGGGCCAGGAAATTCAGGCCAGGGTCGCGTATCATCGGGAAGTTGTCCACGGTCGTTGCCCAGGTGACATTTAAAAAACAAAAAAAAAAAAAAAAGCCTCACTCCGCTAGACCCCAGGAAAAGGCGAGATCTCCTGGTGGTCCCCGTAAGACGTCAGTCCGCTGGACAACCCAGAAACCTTAGAAAGTGGCGACCGTTTCGGAAATCGACCTCCCCCTCAGGACGGGGAGGTGTCTTGGTAGTCCGCGTAAGACGTCACCCCGCTGGACCCCGCAGCAGCCTTCGAAAATGGCGGCAGTTTCACAGATCGCAGCCCCACAGAGATGGCGATGTCTAGTCTGGATTTGCGTAGCACGTGACGCCGCTGGACCCCGAGCAGCCCTCTGAAGTGACGACAGTTTCGCAGATCGCAAGCATGCGGGGATGGCGAGGTCTAATCAGAATCCGGGTGAGACGTCGCTCCGTTGGACCCCACAGCAGCTTTCGAAAGCGGCGGCAGTTTCGAAAATCACAGATTCCCAAGGATAGCGAGGTTTCTTGGCAGCCCGCACACCACTCCGTTGGACCCCACTGCAAGCCTCGAATGCGGCGACAGTTGCACACATCGCAACCCACATGGATGGCGAGGCCGAATCTGAATCTGGGCGAGGGGTCATTCAGCTGGGCCCCCCAGCAGCCCTCGAACGTGGCAGCTGTTTGAATATGAGTAGGATGTCGCCCCGCTGGACCCCCCAGCAGCTTTCGAATGTCGCGGCAATTTCGCAGATCGCATCCCCCCAGGGATGGCGAGGTGTGCGTTGATTCTGGGTAGCACGTCGCCCTGTTGGACCCCCAGCACCCCCCGAACGTGATAACAAGTTTGCCGGTCGCAGCCCCCAATGGATGGGAAGTCTCATTCGGATCTGCGTAGCACGTTACTCCGCTGGGCCCTCCAAGCAGCCTCCGAACGTGGCGAGAGTCTCGCAGATCGCAGCCCCCCAGGGACAGCGAGGCCTCAGTTGAAGGCGCGTAGGACGTCAGTGCGCTGGACTCCCCAGCAGCCATCGAAAGTGGCGGCTTTCCCGCATATCGCAACCCCACAGGAAAGGCGAGGGTCTCTCTCTCTCTCTCTCTGTTTTGTTCTCTCTCTCTCTCTCTCTGTGTCTCTCTCTTTATGTATATATATATATATAAAACAATCAAGGGTAACACACGGCCCTGCTGGGCCCCAGCAGCCTTCGAAAGTGGCGGCAGTTTCACAGATCGCAGCCCCACTGGGATCTGCGTTGCACGTTACTCCGTCGGACCCCCAGCAGCCCTGTGAAGTGGCGACAATTTCGAAGATCACAGCCCCGCAGGAGTGGCGACACCGAATCTGGAATTTGCGTAGCACGTCACTCCGCTCAACCCCCCATAACACCCGTTCGGACGTGACGGCACTTTCGCAGATCGCAACCATACGGGGATGGCGAGGTCTTGTCTGGATCTGCGTAACACGTCATTCCGCTGGACCCCCCAACAACACCCGAACGTGGCGACAATATCGCAGATCGCATCCCCCCAGGGATGGCGAGGTGTGCGTTGACTCTGGGTAGCACGTCGCCCTGCTGGAACCCAGCAACACCCGAAAATGGCAACAATTTCGCAGACCGCAGCCCCGAAGGGATGGGGAGTTCCCATTCGAATCTGCGTAGCACGTTACTCCGCTGGGCTCCCCAGAAGCCCCCGAACGTGGCGACAGTCTCTCAGATCGCAGCCCCCCAGGGACAGCGAGGTCTCAGTTGAATCCTGGTAGGGCGTCACTCTGCTGGACTCCCCAGCGACCATCGACAGCGGCGACAATTGCGCATATCGCAGCCCACAGGAACGGCGAGGTCTTTTCTGACTTTGGGTAGCTCATAACCCTGGGTGGGCCCCCAGCAGCCTTCGAAAGTGGCGTCAGTTTCGTAGATCGCAACCCCACAGTGATGGCGGGGTCTAGCCTGGATCTGCGTGGCACGTCAACCCGCTGGACCTCCAGCAACCCTCGAAACTGGCGACAGTTTCGAATATCACAGCCCCACAGGAGTGGCAACGTCGAATCTGGATTTGCGTAGCACGTCACTCCGCTGCATCCTACCATAACACCCCATTCGAACGTGACGGCACTTTCGCATATCGCAGCCATGCGGGGATGGCGAGGTCTTGCCTGGATCTGCGTAACACGTCATTCCGCTGGACCCCCCAACAACACCCGAACGTGGCGACAATATCGCAGATCGCATCCCCCCAGGGATGGCGAGGTGTGCGTTGACTCTGGGTAGCACGTCGCCCTGCTGGAACCCAGCAACACCCGAAAATGGCAACAATTTCGCAGACCGCAGCCCCGAAGGGATGGGGAGTTCCCATTCGAATCTGTGTAGCACGTTACTCCGCTGGGCTCCCCAGAAGCCCCCGAACGTGGCGACAGTCTCTCAGATCGCAGCCCCCCAGGGACAGCGAGGTCTCAGTTGAATCCTGGTAGGACGTCACTCTGCTGGACTCCCCAGCGACCATCGACAGCGGCGACAATTGCGCATATCGCAGCCCACAGGAACGGCGAGGTCTTTTCTGACTTTGGGTAACTCATAACCCTGGGTGGGCCCCCAGCAGCCTTCGAAAGTGGCGTCAGTTCCGTAGATCGCAACCCCACAGTGATGGCGGGGTCTAGCCTGGATCTGCGTGGCACGTCAATCCGCTGGACCTCCAGCAACCCTCGAAACTGGCGACAGTTTCGAATATCACAGCCCCACAGGAGTGGCAACGTCGAATCTGGATTTGCGTAGCACGTCACTCCGCTGCATCCTACCATAACACCCCATTCGAACGTGACGGCACTTTCGCATATCGCAGCCATGCGGGGATGGCGAGGTCTAGTTTGAATTTCCGTAGCACGTCACTCTGCTGGACCCCCAGAATCTTTCGAACTTGGCGACAATATTGAAGATCGCAGTCATGCGGGGATGGCGAGGTCTACTTTGAATCTGCGTGGCACGTCACTCCGCTGGACCCCCCAGCTGCCCTCGAACTTGGCGACAGTTTCGTTGATAACAACCCCACAGGGATCGCGAAGTCTAGTCTGAATCTGCGTAGCTCGTCACCCCGCTGGACCCCCCAACAGCCTTCTAAAGTGGCGGCAGTTTCGCAGATCGCAGCCCCCCCAACCGAGCACCCAGGCAGGATGACGAGATAGGAGGCAGGATCGCAGGCAAGTAGGACATATGAGGGTAGCAGGGAAGGCGGGAACAGGACGCAGACCACAGTTGTTTGTTTTATGTTTCAAAACTGGTGCCCAACGCAGGAGGGTTGGGAATTCAAACGGGACCGGGATACGGGCAAAGGGAAATACAACTACGGAGAGGGACGGGGATATATATATATATATATACATATATCACAGCATCAGCAGAGGGGGGGGAGAGAGAGAGAGAGAGAAAGAGAGGGAGAGAGAACGAGAGAACGAGAGAGACATAACCCAAACGGGATGAGCGAGACCGAGGGAGAGAGAAAGAGAGAGAGAGAGAGAGTGATAGGGATATTCACGTTCGTACACAGAAACACAGTTTTATACATCTTATGTAGTGAGAGAGAGAGTGTTTGGAAAGAGGAGTTGCAGGTAGGGACGGAATAACCCTGCATATAAAAAGAGGGTGGTGAACGTAGACAGAGAGATAAAGCATACATAGAGGGATACCTGTTTGTATATGGGTATATGTATACATTTACATATATGTACATATATATAAATAAGGAAAGGGAGGGAGGGAGGGAGAGAGAGAGAGAGATAGAGAGAGAGACATATAGGAATCCACATATTTATATATATATATATAGATGTATGGTTCCCCTCAATATCATACATTTTATATTGAATCGTAGTCACGTTCATCATCTTCGTATTCATCCTTCCCTTCTCTTCTTCCGTCCTCCCCCTTCTCCAAACACAATTCGTCCTCCTCCTCTCCTCCTCGCCCATGCTCCTCCTCCGCATTATCCTTTCCCTTCCTTCCTCCTTGTAGTAACACAGTGTATGGCGCCCTCGATGCAAGGAAACGCTGTGTATGTTTGGTTTTAGCTGTCGTTTTCGTCCAGGATGCAAGGGCACTCTGTGTATGTTTGTTTGTTTTTGTTTTTATTTGGCTTGGGAAGCTCAGGTGCTCCCCGCGCCCTCCCCCCCCAGCACCTCCTCCTTTCATGTCCTCCTCTTTTTTGCAAAGCAAGAAAACTAATTACTCCGACGGAAGGACCCCACATGAGAATCCTCTGGGCGAATCTGGAAAAAGCGCTCACCGTCGTCCTCGTGGTTGGTGAGGCGTCCTGACTGTCTCTTCTGCGTATATTTCTTCTCGCCCTGGCGCGGGCCCTCCCCCCGCTCCCTACGTTGCCCCCGACCTCGCCCTTCTGTTTTTTTCGCGCCCCGCCACCGCCTCGCCTTTCCATTGCACGAGCGCGGCGCCGTCGCCGCCTCGGCCAGCACAGGCGCGTTCTCTAATGGCCACGTCGCGCAGCCGTTGGGACAACCCCGCGGGCCAGGCTGTCGGGACAACCCCGCGAGCCGTTTGCGCGCAAGACCAAGCCGCTGGGACAACCCCGCGGGCTTCGAGCGGGGCGCAGCCGCGCTCAGGCGGGCAGCACGAAGCCCAGCTCTGCCGCGAGCTGCTTCGCCTCCGCCCTGGACAACACCGCTCTCTTGTCGAACTCCAGGAGCGCCTTCCACAAGGACGCTGGCGGCCCTCGCTCCAGGAACTCCCGCGGCGGCGGCCGCAGGATCAGCATGTTCCGCATGCACGTGGCGCGGGAGAGCATGACGTAGAGGTGCAGCCACCACTGCTCGTCAGACGTGCCCGTGCGGCCAGCGTCCTCGTCTCTCGCGCAGTCGATGGTGACGCCCTTGCGCAGCGTCTGGCCCTGCGACAGCGTGGAGGTCAGGTAGGACGCGTGGGTCAGGGTGAACCCCGAGCGGCGCACGTTGTGCGGCCCCGAGCTCTACCATGTGAACTCCTTTTCGCTGGGCCTGAACATCAGCAAACTCCGCGCCCGCGCCTCGGCCTGGCCGTCGTCGTCGGCGTTTTCGGCGCCCTGTCGCAGCACCTCGGTGACCTCCTGGTAGATCGGAGACTCCTTGAAGCCGTGCACCTGCAGCCAGATTCCTTGCGGTAGGAAGCGGGGGCGAAAGAGCTGGCCTGCCGAACACTCCTCGTGCCGCTGCTCGTCCTCGTGGTGGAACTCGAAAGACACGATGGTGGCCCGTTGCTCCTGCACGAGCCCCAACTTCTTCTTCAGCTCTTCCTGCGCTGCCGTGAACCGCACCTCCATGCCGACGTGGGCCGGCAAGACGCCGTGGATGTCCCCCGTCTTGTGCATGTTCAGGACGTTCAGGAGGCGCCGACCCGCGTCGGGATCGCCCTGAATCGCGCCGCACTCGTCAACGGCCTGCAGGAAAACGAGGGGCACGCCCAGACGCCGAGCGTCGCGACGAGCACGCGTGTTCATCCACCTCGCAAGCGTTTCCCACTAGATGCCCATGCCGTAGCCGAGCCGAAAGTTCTCGTGCTGGTGCCGAGGGTCCAGGACGCCGCGGTTGTCCGTGGCCAACGTCTTCTCCCAGGCGGACCAGACCTCCGGTGGGAAGGGCTTGCCCTCGCGCGTGCAGCCCAGGAGCGTGATCAGCGGGTCCACAGGCTCGAAGCGCTTCGTGCCCTTCAGCTCGAAAACGCAGGGGATCTGAGAGAAGACCTTGATGGCGTGCTGGATCTCCACCGTCGGCGGATCCACGTACCTGTACGACTCGTCGTCGTCCAGGCGCTCGTTCACGTCCGTCAGGAGGCCAATGCTGCCGGTGGGCTTCAGCTGCAGGAAATCTCCGAGGTGCAACACGATAGGCACGCGCCCGAAGTGGTGGTGTGGCCGCTGGTAGTTGGACTCCTGCACGTCGTGCGTGTCACTGCGTCCGTGGCAGGCGCGAAGGTCCAGCGCGTTGTACAGCGCGGCTGCCACCATGCTTATCTCTTCGATGGCAAGAACGCGGACGTGCTCCCACAACCACTTCAGCCTCTTCTGCATGCCCCCCGGCCGCAGCTTCGCGTTGATGTATTTTTGGACTCGCATGGCGCAGGCATTGTGCAGCGCTCTGGCTTTGACAGTCTCCGTGGAGATGTTCTTCGCCTGCGCGTTCGAGAAGGCAACGACCATCATGCTGGCCCTGTCCGGCGCCGGCGAGGGCCACATGTACTCCACCACTGGGAAGACGATTTTCTGCACCACGTGCGTCTTCCCCGAGCCGCCCTTGTCTGAGCCCGCAACGACCGTGCGTGTTCTTCCTGTTCCCACGGCGTTCTGGGAACAGGAAGAACACGAAGTGGCCTACAGTTTGCTCCGGGGTTTCAAAGTGTGGCCCGGGAATGGTGTTCTGGGAACACGAAGAACACGAAGTGGCATAGAGTTGGCTCCGGGCATGCACAATGTGGCCCGGGAATGGCGTTCTGGCAGCGCGAGAGCCCAAAAGTGACGACAGTTACAGGGTTTGGATGACCCGCTCGGATTACCAACGTGATCTGCGGGCCCCATAGGGAGGGGGCTCCCGCCTGAGACTTCCTCATAATTCATTCACAGACGAGGCTCCCGCCTGAATTCTTCCAAATTCAGGCCTGAAGAGCCCAAAAGTGACGACAGTTACAGGGTTTGGATGACCCGCTCGGATTACCAACATGAAGCGCGGGCCCCATAGGGAGGGGCTCCCGCCTGTGACTTCCTCGCAATTCACTCACAACCGAGGCTCCCGCCTGAGACTTCCTCCGTACTCAAGCTTGAGGAGCCCAAAAGTGACGACAGTTACAGGGTTTGGATGACCCGCTCGGATTACCAACATGATCTGCGGGCCCAGGTTCCCGCCTGAGACTTCCTCCAAATTCAGGCCTGAAGAGCCCAAAAGTGACGACAGTTACAAGGTTTGGATGACCCGCTCGGATTACCAACATGAAGCGCGGGCCCCATAGGGAGGGGTTCCCGCTTGTGACTTCCTCGCAATTCACTCACAAACGAGGCTCCCGCCTGAGATTTCCTCCGTATTCAAGCTTGAGGAGCCCAAAAGTGAGGACAGTTACAAGGTTTGGATGACCCGCTCGGATTACCAACATGATCTGCGGGCCCCATAGGGAGGGGGCTCCCGCCTGAGACTTCCTCACAATTCACTCACAGACGAACTCCCGCCTGAGACTTCCTCCAGGTGAGTATGTGAATGAGTGAGCGTGTGACAGAGTGCGAGTGATGATGATGATGATGATGATGATGATGATGATGATGATGATGATGATGAGTATGTGAGTGACTGAGCGTGTGAGAGAGCGCGAGTGTTGATGCTGATGTTGATGATGACAGAGTGTGAGTGAGTGTGAGTGTGAGTGAGTGGTGATGATGACGAGTGAGTGAGTGAATGTGCGAAGGCACACGAGGAGAGGGGGTGGGGTTAGTGTTCCTGCGCGGGGTGTGCAGAGAAAACAAGAACCCCACTCTGGATGTGGGGAAAATTCACAGTGCTTGGCGCACTCAATGCAAGGAAACGCTGTGTGTTTGTGTTTTGCTCTTGTTGTTTGGGTTTAGGATGCAAGGAAACATGATGTACGTTTGGTTTTTTTCCCCTACCTAGGCTCTGCCGAGAGGGTTCTTACCCTTTTTCTTAAAAGGGGCCGGGCAGTGCAACTCGCCCCGGGCGGTTCCCCCAGTCCCCTGGGAGCGGTTCCCCCAGTCCCCTGGGAGCTTTAGCTGTAGCTTTAGCTCTAGCTTTAGCTTTAGCTTTAGCTTAGCTTTAGCTTAGCTGCAACTTAGCTTCAGCTTAGCTTAGCTGCAACAGACATACACAATGTTTCCTTGCATCCTAAGCCAGAAAACACAAGCACACAACATTTCCTTGCATCGATGGGCGCCAAACACTGTGTAGGTTTGGTTGTTCTGCTGTGCAACAAGGAGGAGGAAAGGAAAGGAGGAGTTACTGGGAGGAGGCCGCGGGAAGCACCTGAGCTTCCAAAACCAATTATCCCAGTGCGACCCTACCTAGGAGTTGGAGCCCCTAGGAAAGCAGCATTAGTAGTAACAGTAAAGCTAAGCTAAAGCTAAGCTAAAGCTAAGCTAACACTGAGCTAAAGCTAAGCTGAAGCTAAGCTAAAGCTAAACTAAGGCTAAGCTAACACTAAGCTAAAGCTAAGCTAAAGCTAAGCTGAAGCTAAGCTGAAGCTAAACTGAAACTAAGCTGAAGCTAAGCGAAAGCTAAGCTAAATCTAAGCTAAAGCTAAGCTAAAGCTAAGCTAAAGCTAAGCTGAAGCTAAGCTGAAGCTAAGCTAAATCTAAGCTAGAGCTAAGCTAAAGCTAAGCTAAAGCTAAGCTAACACTAAGCTAAAGCTAAGCTGACACTAAGCTGAAGCTAAGCTAAAGCTAAGCTAACGCTAAGCTGAAGCTGAGCTAAAGCTAAGCTAAAGCCAAGCTACAGCTAAGCTAAAGCTGGGTTACAGCTAAGCTGAAGCTAAGCTGAAGCTAAGTTGAAGCTACGCTGAAGCTAAGCTAAAGCTAAGCTAAATCTAAGCTAAAGCTAAGCTAAAGCTAAGCGAAAGCTAAGCGAAAGCTAAGCGAAAGCTAAGCTAACGCTAAGCTAAAGCTAAGCTAACACTAAGCTAAAGTTAAGCTAATACTAAGCTGAAGCTAAGCTAAAGCTAAGCTAAAGCTAAGCTAAAGCAAAAGCTAACGCTAAGCTGAAGCTAAACTGAAGTTAAGCTGAAGCTAAGCTGAAGCTAAGCTAAAGCTAAGCTAAAGCTAAGCTAAAGCTAAGCTAACGCTAAGCTGAAGCTAAGCTAAAGCTAATATAAAGCTAAGCTACAGGTAAGCTAAAGCTACGCTAAAGCTAAGCGAAAGCTAAGCGAAAGCTAAAGCTGAAGCTAAGCTGAAGCTAAGCTAAAGCTAAGCTAACATTAAGCTGAAGCTAAGCTAAAGCTAAGCTAAAGCTAAGCTAAAGCTAAGCTAAAGCTAAGCTAACATTAAGCTGAAGCTAAGCTAAAGCTAAGCTAAAGCTAAGCTAAAGCTAAGCTAAAGCTAAAGCTAAAGCTAAAGCTAAGCTAAAGCTAAAGCTAAGGCTAAAGCTAAGCTAAAGCTAAGCTAAAGCTAAAGCTAAAGCTAAAGCTAAGCTAAAGCTAAAGCTAAGGCTAAAGCTCCCAGGGGACTGGGGGAACCGCGGGGCGGGGACTGGGGGAACCGCCTGGGGCGTGTAGCACTGCCCGGCCCCTTTAAGCTAGAGAGTAAGAACCCTTCTAGGCAGAGCCTAGGTAGGGACAAAAACAAACACACACAATGATTCCTTGCATCCACAACCAGAAACAAACACACATACACATCGTTTCCTTGCATCGAGGGCGCCAAACACTGTGTATGGTTGGTTTTCTTGTTTTGCAACAAGGAGGAGGACAGGAAAGGAGGAGGTGCTGGGAGGAGGCCTCGGGGAGCACTTGAGCTTCCACAGCCCAAAAAACAAAGTAACCAAAAACACAGTGTGGCCCTGCATCCTAGACAACAAACAGAAACTAAAACCAAACATACACCGCGTTTCCTTGCATCGAGGGCGCCGAAAACTGTGTATTCTCGTTTCTGTGTTACTACAAAGGGGAGGGAACGGAAAGGATAATGAGGAGGAGGGTGATGGGCGAGGAGGAGGAGGAATTGTGTTTGGAGAAGGGGAGGGACGGAAAATAATTGGTAATGATGAGTAAGAAGATGATGGCCGTGAATCCGATTCAAGATAAAAAGGTATTTTTTTTTGGGGGGGGGCAACCATTTTTTTATGTGTATGTATAAATACGTATGTACACGTTAATAACGAGAGAGAGAGATATAACGCAGAGCGAGAGGTTGAAGGGGCGAGAGACAGAGACATATACATAGTGGGCGATGCTGCTGATGATGGCCAGCAGGTTGCGGACGCGGAGGAGGTGAAAAACAGTGAAGGATGTTGAGGACGACGAAACAGTCGGATGATAGGAGCCCGCCCCTCAGGGAGGCGAGTACAATGAGGAATGGGACGGTGATGAGTAGATGGAGGGTGAGGCGGAGGAGCAGGCGACTCATCGCCCAGACTCTCCCTTTACTTTTTCCAGAAGGTATTCGGCCCCCTCCGTGCACGGCGCTGGTCCACACAGGACTGCAATAGTTGTTTCGTTTTCTTATAGGCTGTTGCAAATCTTTTGTTTCTGTATAAACATGATGTGTTGTCTGAAACGTGGGCCTCATTGTCGGATCGGTGCTGTGCTCCCGTCGGTCACACTGGCGCTCTCGTCATAGCGCGGGCCACTTTTCTGGATCCGAGTCCTTTTTTCAGTGGCGTCGGTCTCATCCTTTCCCATGTTCCGCCTTCCCTTGGTCCTCCTGCTCCCCCCACTCATTCCACTCCAATTTCTGCTGCTGTCGTTCGTCCGCAGTATTCCTTCTTCCTCCTCCTTTTCCTCCTGCTTGTCCTCCTGCTCACCCGCCACCTTCTCCTCCGCCTCCTCCTCCTCCTATGTATGCAGCCCCCCTTTTCCGATTGTGCATGAGACGATGAGGACTTTTTGGAAAATTCCAGGTCAACTATGACACACGTCCGCGGATAAAGAACGACATGAACGCAATGTGTCAGATATGCCGCGAGCACACTTAGCTGTTCCGCTCCCTCTCTCCTGTCTCCCTCCTGCCCACCCCGCATTATCATCAGCCGCTGGATCATCAACACCCTCGCTCATCCACCCCATCCCTCCTCTATGCCTCCCCCTCTTAGCCTCCCCGGATGTCTCTGGAGGTTTGTGTTGTCCCCAGGATTTCCAAACAGGGAGGCCTCTGCAGTCTCGGAGCACCCCTCACCCTCATAAGGCCCACAGGTCCTTGGGGGCTCCGATTTGGTGCGACAAGTTGAGGACACCCCGGTACCAGCCACACTTCCAGCACCCCCCGAAATAGAGGGAGAGAGATAGAGAGAGAGAGAGAGAGAGCGGCGGGGCGGCAGGCCGCCCGGCCCAGGTCCGGCTGTGCACCATGGGCACTTCCGCGCGGGTGCGCCCCTCGAGGTCGTCGGAGTCGTTATGGGGGGTCGGGGTAGGACGACGTCGTCGTCGACGTCTTCGTCCTGACCAGGTTGTTTCGCAGGCTTTAGAGGTTTTCGTTGCCACCGGTGGGCGCATGCCCAAAACGGGCCAGGATGTGCCCTTGGAGAGTTCGGGCACAGACTTAGATTGGACTGTGGTCGAACCCGCGATGGAGGTTCCAGGATCGAAGTTCGAGGTCCGAAGAGTGTGTGTGTGTGTGTGAGTGTGTGTGTGTGTGGTTACAAGGTTGGGCTTCATGGGAGCCCATTTCGGGCTTTGGGGCTGTCTACAAGCTTTCGGCATGAGTCCGTGGAAGCCTCCCCCGCCCCCTCCTGGAAGGGCCGGCGGGAGGGCAGGCGCGCGCGCTCAGCGGCCGGCGGCGGCGAGGCGGCCGCCCCCCCCTCCCCCCCAAGAAGGAGCATCGCGCTCCCTTGGCGCGACGGTTCCCCCTCTGGGCGGCGGCCGCGCGAGCGCGGGCGCGGCCAACTGGGCGGCCCGAGGCGCGGGGCACGGAGACGTACTTGCCAATGCGGGAGGGCACGGACGAGGCCGAGCGGGAGCCCCGGGGGGCGGGAACCAGACGTGCTGTTCCACTGGAAATGATGTGTGTATAGGTGACTGATGGATACACGACGGTGTACATACACATATATGAAAGAGCGTGTTTTACCGCTGCTGGCGGAAAACCGGGGGGATGTCACTACCGGTTCGATCCCCCCCCCACCCCCCTCCGGTAAACCGGGGGGGGTCACTACCGGTTCGAACCCCTCCCCCCCCCCCAGTCCATCATGAAAGGGGGGGGGGTCACTACCGGTTCGAACCCCCCCCCTCGAAAACCGGGGGGGGGGTGCGGACAGTGGTGGGGACGGTGGTGGTGGGGACAGTGGTGGGGAGGGTAGTGGTGGGGACAGTGGTGAGGACAATGGTGGGAACAGAGGGGACGGTGGGACAGTGGTGGGGACGGTGGTGGTGGCGACAGTGGTGTGGGGACAGTGGGAATGTGGTGGAAACAGTGGGACAGTGGAGGGTAAAGTGGTGGTGGGGACAGTGGTGAAGGCGGAGGAGAGGACGGCGGTGGTGGGACAATGGGACTGAGGCGCAGTGGGGACAGTGGTGGGGACAGTGGGGACAGTGGTGGGAACAGTGGGACAGCTCAGTGGGACAGCGGAGGAGTCAGTGGGACAGTGGGGACAGTGGGGATAGTCGGGCAACGGTTGGGGCCGTGGAGAAAGTGGGGAGAGTGGAACCGTGGTGGGAACAGTGGTGGGGACAGTGGGGACAGTGCGACAGTGGTGGGGGCCCTGGTGGGGACAGTAGGGACGATGGTGAAACCAGTGGGGACAGCGGTGGTGAGGACAGTGGCGCTGGGAACAACAGTGGGGGATGTGGTGCGGACGGTGGTAGGGACCGGGGGTCGTTTGCTGGCGGTGAGGGAGGGGGAGGGGACCGGACCGGAGGGGGGAGGGGGGGGGGGGGCGGGGAGGGGGAGGGGGGGGGGGATTTTCGGAGGGGTGGGGGGATCCCAGGCTCTGGAGGAAGAGGGGGGGTAATTTTCCAAAGTAAAGCGGCGGTGGATCACGCTCTATCAAACATATACACGTGTATGTGCATACATATATATATATATACATGCATACAAACATACATACACACATACATACATACATACATACATACATACATACATACATACACATTTGTACATGCACACGTGTACATATGTGTATGTATGTATGTATATATATAAATATAAATATATAAGATATAGATATACACACATACACATTTGGGGCCACGAAACGTTGCCCTGGGCGGGGGAACCGCATGCGAGAGCAGCCACTGGGGCCTTCGGTGGAGCTCCCTATGGGGCCACGAAACGCTGCCCTGGGTGGGGGAACCGCGTGCGAGAGCAACCATTCGGGCCTTCGGTGGAGCTCCCATATGGGGCCACGAAACGCTGCCCTGGGTGGGTGAAACGCAAGGAACAGGGGGAGGAGGGAGGAATGGGAGAAGGAGGGGAGGAGGAGGAGGAGGAGGAGGAGGAGGAGGAGGAGGAGGAGGAGGAGGAGGAGGAGGAGGAGGAGGAGGAGGAGGAGGAGGAGGAGGAGGAGGAGGAGGAGGAGGAGGAGGAGGAAGGAGGAGGAGGAAGGAAGGAGGAAGGAGGAAGGAGGAGGAGGAGGAAGGAGGAAAGGAGGAAGGAGGAAGGAGGAAGGAGGAAGGAGGAAGGAGGAAGGAGGAAGGAGGAAGGAGGAGGAAGGAAGAGGAAGGTGGGACGCGGGGCGCTGTCTTCCCAAAACGAGGACCCAACACCACAGGATGGTTGGGACAAATTATCCTGGCGAGGGACCCAACCATAAGCAATTGTTTGTAGCCCGTTGTGGGTGCCGCTTTCGGTGGGGCTCCCTGTGGGGCCACGAAGCTCTGCTTTGGGTGGGGGAACCGCATGCGAACTGCGCCACTGGGGCGGCCCTTCGGTGGAGCTCCCTATGGGGCCACGAGACGCTGCCCTGGGTGGGGGAACCGCATGCGAACTGCGCCACTGGGGCCTTCGGTGGAAGTTCCTATGGGGCCACGAAGCGCTGCCCTGGGTGGGGGAACCGCATGCGAACTGCGCCACTGGGGCCTTCGGTGGAGCTCCCTACGGGGCCACGAATCGCTGCCCTGGCTGGGGGAACCGCATGCGAACTGCGCTAGTGGGGCCTTCGGTGGAGCTCCCCATGGGGCCACGAAGCGCTGCCCTGGGCGGGGGAACCGCATGCGAACTGCGCCACTGGGGCCTTCGGTGGAACACCCTATGGGGCCACGAAGCGCTACCCTGGGCACGGGACCTGCACGCGAATTGCGCCACTGGGGCCTTCGGTGGAGCTCCCTATGGGCCCACGAAGCGCTGCCCTGGGTGGGGGAACCGCATGCGAGCTGCGCCACTGGGGCCTTCGGTGGAGATCCCTAAGGGGCAGCGGAACCCTGCCCTGGGCGGGGGGGGACCGCAAGCGAGAACAACCACTGGGGCCTTCGGTGGAGCTCCCTATGGGGCCACGAAGCGTTGCCCTGGGCGGGGGAAGCCGCATGCGAGAGCAGCCAATTGGGCCTTCGGTGGTGGGGGAGGCGCATGCGAAAGCAGCCATTGGGGCCTTCGGTGGAGCTCCATATGGGGCCACGAAGCGTTGCCCTGGGTGGGGGAACCGCATGCGAGAGCAGCCGCTGGGGCCTTCGGTGGAGCTCCCTATGGGGCCACGAAACGCTGCCCTGGGTGGGGGAACCGCGTGCGAGAGCAACCATTCGGGCCTTCGGTGGAGCTCCCATGTGGGGCCACGAAACGCTGCCGTGGGTGGGGGAACCGCATGCGAGAGCAACCACTGGGGCCTTTGGTGGAGCTCCCTATGGGGCTACGAAGCGTGTGAGAGGTGTGCCGAGAGCAGAGGCAATGAGGGGGAGGAGGGAGGAGGGGGAGGAGGGGGAGGAGGAGGGAGAATCGGTGGGACGCGGGGCGCTGAAAACATGGACCCAACACCACAGGATGGTTGGGAACAAACAGAATTGTGGGATTCGTTTTTTTTTCCCCCAACCATCCTGTAGTGTTGGGTCCTCGTTTTGAAGAGACGGTCCCCGCGTTCTCCTCCTTCTCCTCCTTCTCTTCCTCCTATTCCGCCTCCTCCTCCTCCTCCTCCTCCTCCTCCTCCTCCTCCTCCTCCTCCTCCTCCTCCTCCTCCTCATCCTTCCCGTAGCCACTTTGGCTCAATATGATGACCTGGGGGGCTGTCCAGCCTCCAGGCCGAAGGGGGCCCTCTGGACCGAGGACAGACCCCCGACGGGCGTCGGGCGCGCGCGCGGCACCGCAGCAGCCACGGGGCGCGGCGGCAGTGGACGCGGGGCGGGCAGCGCCTGGACGGGGAGTCCGCATGGCCAGAGGCGGCCCCCGTGGAGGAGCGGCAGCAGTGGGAGCCGTCCTTCGCGCAGCAGCTATGTTGTGCGTGGCTGCGGCAGGTGGCGCTACTGCAGGAACATCACCAGCAAGGGCGACCTCTGCATCTGCGGCAGCAGCCTCGGCAGCCTCGTGCCCGAGGGCCACGTCTACAAGGGCGACGAAGGAGGAGCGCTGGCTGCCAAGCCACAGGGAGGAGGAACGCCAAGGCTCACATGGGCTGATGGCTGGCAGCCAGGAGGCAGCGCAGGAGGTGGCGACAAAGCAGGTCAGCGTGACCAAATGGTCAGCCCCCAGGCCGCCGCAGCCGCAGCCTACAACAAGCTCAGAAAGGATGACCCGCTCAGGGCCCACTACGAGGCGCTCTGGCCAGACCTGGCCGCGGCAAAACCGATCACCGCAGAACCAGTCGGTCTCAAGGCAGTGGAAGCCGCCGCCAGAAGGCTGGACAAGCTCCAGAAAAAAATGCGCGAGCAGCAGGAAAGCAGGTGGAAAGCGCCAAGCAGTACCTGGTGGAGAGCGAACGCAAGCTTCATGACGCCATGGCAGCATCCATCGCCGCGGAGGAAGAGTTCGACACGCTCAAGGCACAGGTCGGAAAGCCCGAAGTGCCAGCAGCAGTACATGTTGGAGCAGAGAAGACGGCACTGGCATCCCTCCTGGAGCATTTCGAGAAAGAGCCAGACGACTTCCACAAGTGGGCAGAACCTGACACAGAAGCCTGGCGAGCAGCAAAGGCAAAGGGCGAGGCGATGTCGCAGAAAGTCACCTGCGGTACTTGGAGGAGGAGACTGCCAAGCACCAGGAGCAGCTGCGCCTCCTCGAGCCAGCGCGCACAAAGCGCCAGACAGAAGCACAGGAGCCAGGAGGTGACGAAGAACAAAGGGCTTCCCCTGGCAAGAAAATATGTGTCATCCCCACGCCACAGCGTGGCCAGCCTGGAGAAGCCGCAGCTCAGGGGCAGCCACAGTGGCTACGCCTACCGGCGCCGCTGAAGCTGACACAGCCGAAGAAGCCAAAGTGGGAGCAGATAAAGCAGCAGTTCGACGCGCCCGAGTGGACACACACATCCAGCAAGCACGAGAAGAGGTTGCGCAGGCTAAGAGAGCGGACGAGGTGGTTGTGGAAGGGACAGGAGAAGCCCCGTCGGGGTAGTCGGCTGCAGGCGGGCACGAAGAAGGCTCGCCGCCAGTTCAATGTGGACTTCTTCAACATCACGACCTGGGGCCCGCAGACCCAGGACTACCTCAAGGAGATCAGCAGCACCAGGGACAGGGGCACCATCGGCATAGCGGAGCACCACCTCCGCCAGCCATTGCAGATCAGCAAGGCGCGAGCTGCGCTGCGACGGCATGGCCTGCGCAGCTACTGGACTAGAGCACGGCCAGGAGAAGGGGAAGGCACACGAGGAGGCACATGCGCCATCGCCAGAGGCTCGCTCGACGCACAGGACAGGCTCGCAGGCTTTAAGGACAACTACCTTAACGAGGAGGGCAGCGACATCACGGTCGTGATCGCCCACCTTCGCCAAGTACGCTTCGCGGTAGCCTTCCTCTACCTGGAGCGCGGCGAGGGCCTCGGCGACAGGAATGTGGACATCCTCTGCGACCTGAGAGAGAAGATGGCAGTCCGGGGAGGCCCATGGGCAGCGATTGGTGATTTCAATATGACGCCGTCGGAACTCAATGGCAGCATTTGGCCCAGGGTGCTGGATGCGCAAGTGGTGGATGCAGAAGGAGGAGCGCCAATGTGCTTTCCAGCAGAGGGCACGGCGCGCTGCCAAGACTACGCGCTGGTCTCGCAGGGCCTAGCCCCCTACTTCGATGGCGTGGAGTTGTTAAGAAAGGTACCGTGGCGGCCCCACATAGGTGTTCGCCTCAAGCTGAAAGGGAGACCGCTTCAGCTCAAAGGAAGAGTACTACGCCGCCCAGCAGCCATCAAGCCGCCAGTAATCACCGAGAGGATGCCCAAGTCGCGGGCGGCCTGCCGCCGCGCTGCCAGAGGAGGGCAAGAGGCCATGAGGAGACACCAAGCCCTCGCAGAAGCAGGGTGCGAGGAGGCCGAACATGGCATTGAGCCCGTGCCCCAGTTGTTCTACGACAAGGAGGTCCAGCACGTGGTCACAGATGAGCTTTGGCACGCTGCAGCCGAGCAGGTAAGAGTGACGGTGCGAGAGGAACTCCCGCCACACCTGCAAGGCACCGTCGCCAGCAAGCTCATGGAGCAGGACGTGCTGGAGTTGGGGCAGCAGTACGACCTCTTCGCGGGTACCCTGGAGCTCAGCCTGTGCGAGACCATCGGCATCCCAGCGGACGAGCGCGGCAAGCACATAGGCCATGGCCGCCCCCCCGACGTTCAAGAGCGCCAGCATCAAGGACACGGTCTCAGCCATCCCATGGGCCGGAGTGGAGCGCAAGATCCACGCCTGGTGGTCGGAGGTTGCCTCGCTCGTTCGCCAACTTTCGCATCATGACGCACGTGCGCTGGGGGCTGCGGTGAAAGGCCAGGTGCAGAGCCAGCAGCAACAGGCAGTGCGAACAGGAGATGGCGGAGGCAATATCAACACCAGAACCACGGGCCAGCCCCAAAGCAGACCAAATATAGGCACCGACGGGATGCAGAGGGGCGCCCGTCCCCCACCAGCAGGACGGAGCACCATGGACATGGATGACCATGACCCTTTCCAGGGCGAGGGAAACTGGGAGGACAGCGACCAGCAGCCCGCAGGCAAGCAGGACCATGAGCATAACCACCAGCAGATCCCAGATGACCAGGACAGCATCGGGCACCACAAGGCAGACCGCGGAGGACCCCAGCGTGGCGAGGGGTTAGGCCACGGAGTACCCCAGCGCAGTGTGGGGTTAGACCGCAAAGATCCCCAGCGTGGCGAGGGGTTAGGTCACGGCGGAACCCAGCGCGGTGAGGGGTCAGACAGCAGCAGGCCCCTGCGCGGCGAGGGGTTAGGCCACAGAGGACCCCAGCGCGGCGAGGAGTTAGACCGCAGCAGGCCCCCGCGCGGCGAGGGGCTAGGCCACGGAGGGCCCCAGCGCGGTGAGGGGTTAGGCCGCAGCAGGCCCCTGCGCGGCGAGGGGTTAGGCCACGGACCATCCCGGCGCGGAGAGGGGTTAGACCGCAGGAGCCCCCAGCGCGGCGAGGGGCCAGGCCAAGGAGTTTCCCGGAGCGGTGAGGGGTTAGACCGCCCCTGCCCCCAGCGTGGCGAGGGGTTAGGCCACGGTGGGCCCCAGCGCGGTGAGGGGTTAGACCGCAGCAGGCCCCCGCGTGGCGAGGGGTTAGGCCACGGAGGGCCCCAGCGCGGTGAGGGGTTAGACCGCAGCAGGCCCCAGCGCGGCGAGGGGCTACGCCACGGAGCACCCCGACGCGGTGATGGGTTGGACCGCAGGAGCCCCCAGTGCAAGCAGGACGGCGATGATAACCGCCAGCGGATCCTAGACAACCGGGACAACATCGGGAACCAGCCGCAGGGGGAGAACGCCGAAGGGGACAACGGTGAAGGCCCCCAGCAAACCTCAGACAAGCAGGACGGCGAGGACTACCACCAGCAGATCCTAGACCAGCAGGAGAGCATCAAGGGCCACCAGGGCACTCGTCGCCACGCTGGAGGATCAGGAAATACTGCCCCAGGTGGCACGCACAGCTCACCCCCGCAGCCAGGTGGCGATCCGGGAGCAGAGGGTACCGACCACCAAGGGGATCAGAAAGAACAGCCAAGCGACATGGGCCTTCCCCCGCCAGACCTCTGGAATGATGAACGTCACCAGAGGGAACGCGAAGAATTTGTGAGCATGAGAGTTGACCTGGAGAGGTGGGCCGCAATCTGGACGGACGGCCTAAGCCAGGCACCAGTGGACAACACCGACTGGATGGAATGGTGCCCGCCCTTCCTGGAGGAGGTCTTCGCAAACGGCGGCAACATCGGCCTGGAGCGGCTCCTCAGGCGCTGGCGACCCCGCGCCAGCTTCGGCGATATCCTCAGGGACCTCTGCGAGCGAGCGCGGCGGCAGGCAGCCCCATGCCGTCAAGGATTCCTCACAGGCCTAGCAGAGCAGGAGCCTATGAGGAGATACGGACTGGAGATGATGCATTGGCGGGAGCTCGCAGCGCTGAGGCAGATGATGAGGGAGGCGCTAGGCGCAAGAGCGCCAAGACCCAGAGAAGACCGCCAGCCAGCAGCATAACCAGGAGGAGCAGCACGACGACCACATGAAGAGCCCCCTGCAGCAGGCAGAGGACAGAGGAGTCGGCCACCGCAGCAGCTCCGCAACCAGAGCGGTCACCGCACGCTGCAGCAGGCCCACACGCGTCGACAGCTCGCATGCCAGCTCCAACAACCAGACTGCGGCAGGTACAACGAAGAGGGCGAGGCCAAGGAGCGTCAGCATAACCTCCTGGCGACGCTTGGCAGGATCGCCGGGGGAGCCCTGGTGGACCCAGCCACTTGCCACCAGGTCGCTGAAGAAGTCAGGAGCGCAGCCAATAACCTCACCAAGGCGGTGAAGAGAGCGTACATCCACTGGGTGCACGACGCCACGGCAGGCAGCGCCAAGATGGCCCACGCCTACACCAAGGCACCGGAGCGCAGCCACATCGAGGACATCCTAGAGCACGAGGGCCAGGTGGTCTCGCACCCGCAGCAGCTGGTGGACCTGCGCAAGGGCGCGTGGCAGCGAAGATGGACGCGTGATGTGCACAAGGCAGACCAGATCCAGGGCGCGCTGGGCAAGCTGAGGACGGCAGCGTTAGTGCAAGAGAATGCGCTCGAGCCACTCAGCAAGGACATCGTCGGCCCCATCATCCAGCACCTGAAGCGCAACGCGGGCCAGGGAGCTGATTGGTGGAGAGCGCCAGAACTAAAGGCCATGGGCGCCCAGGGGCTCATGGATTTCGTGCAGTGCCTCCACAACTGCGAGAAGCGAGCGGCGTGGCCATGGCAGTTCTACTTGGTGCTGGAGCTGCTGCTGGGCAAAAAGCCAGGCATAGGAGGAGAGCGACCCATTGGCCTTATGCCCATGCCCTACCGCATCTGGAGTGCGGCCAGACGGCCCATCATCGCCACCTGGAGCAAGGAGGCAGCAGGCTTCTGGGACACGGCAGTGGCAGGCTCCTCAGCGCTCAGACTGGCGATGCACAGGCTGATGAGGGCAGAGGCGGCAGTGCAAATGGGCTCCCATGCAGCAGGCATCTTCTACGATGCAGCCAACTTCTATGACAACGTCGGCCTCGACCAGCTGATCGAGAAGGCCAGCGACCTCAACTACCCTCTTCTGCCCCAGGCCATGGCAGCACAGATGTACCTGGCGCCGGGGGCCATTATGGCCCACAGCCTCTTCTCCGACATCTTCGAGCCGGCCAACATCATGGTAGCAGGTTGTGGCCAGGCCGTGGACCTCAGGAGGCCGCTCCTCTACGGCATCCTGGAGGCAGCGCACATGAACTACATCTACGTGGTGATCCAGCAGTACCTGGACGACCTGGCCCTGCAGATCGAAGGAGCAAGAAAGCAGGTCATACAGCAGGTGAGGTACGTGGCCGCCTTGGTGCATCAGGGCTTCGCGAGGCTCTCCATCCCGATCCCCATCCAGACGGCAGTCGTGGCCTCCGACAAAGACCTTCAGCAGGAGATCGCCAACATCCTGGATGGCCTGGGCACCCCGAATAAGCAGCCAGGAGTGGTCCGAGACCTGGGCGTGGATACGGGGCTGGGCAAGCAGCTGAAGCGGCCCACCCATGCAGCCAGGCAGGCGAAAGCAAAGCAGCGTATTGGAAAGCTCAAGGACCTAGCTAAGACGGACGCCAGAGGGGCAGCCAAGGTATACGCAGCGGGGGCCTACTGCCAACAAGCCTGGGACTTGCCAGCGCACGGCATCACCCCCACGGAGGCGATCAAGGTCAGGGCCACAGAAGCAGCGCTGCTCACAGGAGGGCACAAAGCAGGCAGATGCACAGCCACCATACTCCTGATCCAGAGGGGCGCGCAGGAGGCGGTCACCAGGGCCATCGTGAATCAAGTCAAGCAGTTCTGGCTCACCATCGTGGACCACCCGTCGGAGCTCAAGAGGTACCAGAGAGGCTGGCACATGCTGTATGACAAGCTGTAGGCCCTGGAGCCCAGCAGGAGGTGGAACCAGGTAAAGGGCCCCATGGCAGGAGTCAGCGTGCAGCTGCTGGGGCTGGGATGGAACCCAAGGCGGCTGGATAGCTGGACCAGTCCAGCAGGAGATGAGTGGGCCTACCGACCAGAAGACATCCCACACTTCGGAGCGCTCCTCCAGGAGGTCCAGTTGAGCGCTCAGCAACAGCTCTGGCAGTAAGCGGCAGAGCATCGGCACGGCGCAGGACTGAAGGAAGGGGGCGACCTCTACCAGCTGCAAAGACACCTGAGGAGCAGGCGACGCAAAGGGCAACACGCTGAGGCGGCCATGCTGGAGACCATCGCAGTGGCAGACATTTGGGCGCGGGAGCGGCGCAGAGCAGCGAACATCAACCAGGAAGGGGAAGACACCTGCGCTAGGTGCGGAGTGGCCAGCGAGACGGAGAAGCACCGCTACTACGCCTGCCCCGCAAACGAGGAGACCGGCTACAGCAACGACACAGAGCTAGTCAAGAAGGCCAAGGACGCGCTCGACCAGCAGCAGGACGAGCACTTCTGGCTCAGAGGGGTCCCACCAGCAGCATGGGCAGTAAAAGTTGACCCAGATGAAGATGTCGAAAAGGCGGCACACATCTTCTGCACCAGCGCGGCGGCTCAAGCAGCAGTGCAGGAGGGCCACAAAGTCCAGTCCGATTACGTGTTCACGGACGGCTCAGCGGGGGCTGGTCAGACAGCCAAGGCCCCCAGGCTACGGAGATGCGGCTGGGCGGTGGTGGCCTTCAGGTACGACCAGGGCGGCCTGCCCCAGGAGGTGGCAGCTTGGTACGGCACGATAAGGGCGCCGCGCACGGTGCCAAGGGCGGAGCTCACGGCCATGAGCAAGGCGATCGGCTACACGATGGCGGCCTCAGCACGAGGGGTCAAAATCGCCAGCGCTTGGAAGCGCGCCCTGGGCGCCCTCAAGCAGATCCAAGACCCAGAGGGCCTCGATTACAGTAGCACCAATTTCGACCTCTGGCTCATGGCCAAGCGGCAGCTCCAGAACAGCACCGACCATATCATGGGCCACCACATCCCCAGCCACTTGATCGAGCACCCGACGGAGCTGGAAAGGTGGACAGGGCCAACGTGGTGGGTCATAGGCAACGAGATGGCAGACAAGCACGCAGGCTGGGGAGCGGAGCACGGAGCGCTGGGCCCAGCCATAATGGCGCAGCAGCAATTCAGGGACCAGATCACGGTGTCAGTCCAGAACAGGCTGCTGGGCATCAGCATGGCGGTGATGGTTGAGGATCCCAATGAGGTGGCTCGGCGATTCAAGTCCAAGCGCAAAAGGCCACATAATGCAAGGGAGAAGGCAGCACAGCTCGACCATGACCCGCGCAAACTACATCCGAGATGGTGGTGTGCGACATGCAGAAAAGGCCCCACCAAAGGGCAAAGTGTACGAGCCTGGCTAGCAGAGACGGGAGAGTGCCATGGAAGAGAAAGCAGCCACCTGGACCAGCACGGGAACGTGAGGCTCGATTTCAAGACAGTGCAGATCGGCACGCGGGTCGTCCACGACACCCACAAGACGCAGCTCACGCAGGGCTGGCCCTGGTGCGAGAAGTGTGGGGCCACAAGTTACCTTGGGAACCACGCGAGCCGAATCGTTGCAGGCGTTGCTCGCAAGCTGGCCAAGCCGTGTGTCCCGCCCACCACAGCGGGGCGCAGAGTCATCATGGACCTGCAGAAGGGGAGGCTGCCGCGAAGAGCAAAGCATGACGAGGACCAAGCGACAGCCGCGCCACCGGAGGAGGTCAAGGCTGCGGGATTCAACCCAAGGGTGAGCAGCGCAGAGGTGATCGACCTGGGCGGAGGAAGCTCGGAAGCAGAGACACCGCAGCAAGCTCAGCCACCAACGCCAAGGCATCCCCACCCAGCAGCCCAGGCGAGCTGGCAGCTTGTGGACCACATGGAGGGCTACGCGGGGCAGTGGATGAACATGGTGGACCAGGATGTGTGGGAGGACAAGGGCGACTGGATTGAGCACAGTGTCCCGTACTTGCAAGCCGCCACCACAAGAAGTAGGATGGACGTCCAAGACCAGAAGAAGGCAGCCACGCCAAGGGAGTTCCAGCAGATCAGTGAATTCTGCGAGGATATCTTGAAGGGCACCCACCAGGCGAGAAGGAGGCTCGTGACACACATGCCCACCCTGCCGCACGGCACCAGACAGCAGGCGGCAAGGGCACACATGGAAGCCTTCCAGGGCAGGCGGTCGATCATCATCACCCACAGCATCCCCAGCAGTGAGCGCAGGCCACTACCCAGCACGGCGGATGGCTACAGTGCGTGGACCCCAGAGCAATTGGACGACAACTCAACGCAACCAGGCAGCGAGGTACCAGAGCTGGAAGGCCATGACAGCGACCATGGCATGGACACCGTCGAGGCGCTAGAACAGCACAACGAAGCTACATGCAACCAGCGTCGAGGCCAGCACGACCATGCAGGGGGCGCCATGGGTTGCCAAGCCGACAGGGCCCAACCTGATGAAGTACGTGAGGGGGGCCAAGGAGGCAGGCCTGCAGCACCCGCGACTCGGCCAGCAACGAGGAGACGAAGAAGACCCTGAGCGCGAGCAGGCCTGGCTTGAGAGGAACCGCCTGGAGCTGCTCACGCAGACGCTGGCAGGAGGCTGGGCCCAGCAAGCAGGAGAGATAGGCTGGCAAACGTGGGGTGCGGCGTGCGTATCCCATGTGCTGAGGGAGCTCCAGACAAGTCCATGCCAGCGGCTCTTCGGTGACAGCCCAGGGCCAAGCAGACAAAACAGCCAGCGCAGGGCGGCAGAGGACATCTGCCGCATGGCCTGGCTCAACAGTGGGGTGGAGCGCAGGGGGGCCCAGCAGCAGGGCCCTCGCGAGGCGGCACGACGCAGGACCATGGCAGAACAGCTCCTCGGGGCGGTCACGCCAGCAGCAGAACAAAAAGGAGGCCCAGCACCCCAGCGCGGTGAGGGGTTAGACCGCAATGGCCCCCAGCGAGGCGTGGGGCGAGACCATGGAGGTTCCAAACACGGCCAGGGGGCAGTTTGCACAGAACCCAAGCGCGGCGAGGGGTTAGGCCACAGCGGACCCCAGCGCGGCGAGGGGCTAGACCGCAGAAGGCCCTTGCGTGGCGAGGGGTTGGGCCACGAAGAACCCCTGCGCGGCGAGGGGGTAGGCCGCAGAGGACCCCAGCGTGGCGAGGGACTAAGCCGCAGCCCTGCGCCAGACTGGATGCAGAGGGGTGCCCGCCCTCCACCGGCAGGAAGGAGCACCACGGGCATGTTTCACCATGACCTCTCCCAGGACGAGGAGAACAGCGAGGACAGCTCCCAACGGCCCGCTGACAAGCAGGACTGCGATGACAACCACCTGCAGACCCCAGATCACCAGAACAGCATCGGGAGCCACATGGCAGGTTGCAGAGGCCCCCAGCGTGGCGAGAGGTCAGGCCACGGAGGGCCCCAGCGCGGTGAGGGGCAAAACCGCACCGACCCCCCAGCGAGGCGAGGGGTCAGGTCACTGTGGGCCCCAGCGCGGTGAAGGGTTAGACCGCATCAGGCCCCTGCGCGGAGAGGGGGCAGGCCACCATGGGCCCCTGCGCGGCGAGGGGGTAGGCGGCAGAGGGCCCCAGCGCGGCGAGGGGTTAGGCCACAGCCCTGCGCCAGACGGGATGCAGAGGGGCGCCCGTCCCCCACCAGCAGGACGGAGCACCGAGGACATGGCAGACCTCGACCACTTCCTAGACGAGGAGAACACCGAGGATTGCCTCCAGCAGCCCGCGGACAAGCAGGACAGCGATTACAGCCACCAGCAGATCCCAGAGGTACAGCACAGCACAGGGTACCACCCGGCAGACCGCAGAGGAACCCAGCGCGGCGAGGGGTTAGGCCACGGAGGACCCCAGCGCGGTGAGGGGTTAGACAGCAGCAGACCCCAGCACGGTGAGGGCTCTGGCCACGAAGGACCCCAGCACGGCGAGGAGGCAGACCGCAGGGGACCCCCGCGAGGCGAGGGGCTAGGCCACAGAGGACCCCAGCGCGGTGAGGGGTTAGACCGCAGCAGGCCCCAGCGTGGCGAGGGGTCAGGCCACGGGGCGCCCCAGCGCGGCGAGGGGGTAGACCGCGACGATCCCCAGCGCGGCGAGGGTTTAGGCCACAGCGGACCCCATAGTGGTGAGGGGTTAGCCCGCAGCAGGCCCCTGCGTGGCGAGGGGTTAGGCCACAGAGGACCCCAGCGCGGTGAGGGGTTAGACCGCGACAGGCCCCTGCGCGGCGAGGGGTTAGGCCACGAAGCACCCCAGCGCGGTGAGGGGTTAGACCGCAGCAGCCCCCAGCGTGGCGATGGGGTTTGGCCGCGATTTTCCGTCAGCGCGGTGAGGCGTTAGACCGCACTGACCCCCAGTGTGGCGAGGAGTCAGGACACGACGGACCCCAGCGCGGTGAGGGGTTAGACCGCAGCAGACCACCGCGCGGCGAGGAGTTAGGCCACCACGGAGCACCCCAGCGCTGTGAGGGGCCAGACCGCAGCAGGCCCCAGCGTGGCGAGGGGTTAGGCCACGGAGGACCCCTGCGCGGCGAGGGGCTAGGCCGCAATGCACCCCAGCGTGGCGAGGGGTTAGGCCACAGCCTTGCGCCAGGCACGGAGGCCGTGAAGGCCAACGAGTCCAGGGACCAGCGGCCTGTGCGGTCCCTGGAAGAGCGCAGGGCGGAGGAGCGGCTGCGGCCGTCCATCAGGCTGCTCCTCAAGCTCTGAGAGGGCGGCGGCAGCATTTCTTCAGACTGCCGCCGCTCGCGGGGCGACTCCAGGAGTCTACGTGTGGCGGCAGCAGGACGCCGTGAGATGAGGCCGCTGGCCCACCCCGCCTCGGGCGCGTTTCCCTGCGCGGGGTGCCGAGACCAGGGTCGCCCACTCACGGGCGTGAGCACGCGGGTTTAAAACTCCTCCTCGTCCTCCTCCTCCTCCTCCTCCGCCTCCTCCTCCTCCTCGTCCTCCCTCCTCCCCCTCCTCCTGTCTCTTTTGCGTTTCACCCACCCAGTACAATGTTTCGTGGCCCCAGGGAGCTCCACCGAAGGCCCCAGTGGCAGGGTTCGCATGGCGGCCTGGGGCCATTTTGGCGCACCCCTCACACGGTTCGTGGTCCCATAGGGAGCTCCACCGAAGGCCCCAGTGACAGGGTTTGCATGGGGGGCTCCGCATTTTGGCGCACCTCTCACACGGTTCGTGGCCCCATAGGGAGCTTCACCGAAGGCCCCAGTGGCAGGGTTCGCATGGCGGCTTGGCGCCATTTTGGCGCACCCCTCACATGGTTCGTGGCTTTCTTGGGAGCTCCACCGAAGGCCCCAGCGGCATGGTTCGCATGGCGGCCTGGCGCCATTTTGGCGCACCCTTCAAACGGTTCGTGGCCCCATAAGGAGTTCCACTTTATGACCCAATGGCAGGGTTCGCATGGCGGCTTCGCGTTTTGGCGCACCCTCACACGGGTCGTGGCCCCATAGGGAGCTCCACCGAAGGCCCCGGTGGCAGGGTTCGCATGGCGGCCCGCCCCATTTTGGCGCACCCCTCACAGGGTTCGTGGCCCCATTCAGGGTTCCACCGAAGGCCCCGGTGGCAGGGTTTGCATGGCGGCCCCGCCCCACTTTGGCGCACCCCTCCAACGGTTCGCACCTACAGCCCCATTGGCAGGGTTCGCGTGGCGTCCCCGCGCAATTTTTTGGGGGGGGGCGCAACCTTCACACGGTACGAGGCCCCATAGGGAGCTCTACCGAAGGCCCCAGTGGCAGGGTTCGCATGGCGGCCTGGCGCCATTTTGGCGCACCCCTCACATGGTTCGTGGCTTTATAGGGAGCTCCACCGAAGGCCCCACCAGCATGGTTCGCATGGCGGCCTGGCGCCATTTTGGCGCACCCCTCACATGGTTCGTGGCTTTCTTGGGAGCTCCACCGAAGGCCCCAGCGGCATGGTTCGCATGGCGGCCTGCCGCCATTTTGGCGCACCCTTCAAACGGTTCGTGGCCCCATAAGGAGTTCCACTTTGTGACCCAATGGCAGGGTTCGCATGGCGGCTTCGCGTTTTGGCGCACCCTCACACGGGTCGTGGCCCCATAGGGAGCTCCACCGAAGGCCCCGGTGGCAGGGTTCGCATGGCGGCCCGCCCCATTTTGGCGCACCCCTCACAGGGTTCGTGGCCCCATTCAGGGTTCCACCGAAGGCCCCGGTGGCAGGGTTTGCATGGCGGCCCCGCCCCAATTTGGCGCACCCCTCCAACGGTTCGCACCTACAGCCCCAGTGGCAGGGTTCGCATGGCGTCCCCGCGCAATTTTTTGGGGGGCGCACCCTTCACACGGTATGTGGCCCCATAGGGAGCTCCACCGAAGGCCCCAGTGGCAGGGTTCGCATGGCGGCCCCGCGCTATTTTGGCGCACCCCTCACACGGCACGTGGCTTTATAGGGAGCTCCACCAAAAGGCCCCAGTGGCGGGGATCGCATGGAAGCCCCGCCCCAGTGTGGCGCACCCCGCACACGGTTCGTGGCCCAATTGGGAATGCCTTTTGCTTCGTCCCACCTGCCCTGCGTTTCTCATATTTGCGTATGGCTAGGTCCTTCGACAGAGTCATTTTAAGTTCGCCCCCCCTGTCTACTCTTGCACAACATATTACAATTAAGGCACACCTCGGCTCCCAGAAAAGAACCCAGGAAGCCTTTGAGGGCCCCAAATCGTTGAATGCCGAACGGGACTCACTGATTTCTGCGCTTCCGCAGTTCCCCTTCTACAAGATTCCGAGGCTTGCGCAGGGCCTCCAAGAGTCCTTGGATGCAAGAAACGTCCAACATGATGTTCCATTAGAGCCCATCAGGCCTAGCTAGAACTTGAGCGCGCGCGAAGCGCGCACGATGGTTCTAGCTGGGCCTTCGACCCATCCCGCCACTGCGCCAGGGTTGTATGTCGTAGGCCTTGGGGATGCCTGTGGGATTTACACTATTGGGAGGCCTCTCGGAGGCCTCTTGGATTCTGTTTCGAGGTGCCTCTTGGGCCCTGATTTGGGCCTCTTGGGGGCCTCATGGAGCTTGTGGGGTGTCTCTTGCGGGCCTGCTGGCGGTCTCGAGGGTTATCTTGGGGCGACGGGCTCGAAATGTCGGTTCGCGTTCCCCCTCTGGGGCTTTTCTGGGACCCCCTTCGCTAGAGTGCGAGTTGTCAGTGTCCCTGGTTCTCCTTCCCCCCTCCTGCTTGCCGCTCCCGCTCCTGCTTTCGCCCCGTCGCGCCCGATGCCGCTTGGCCCACTCAGGGCCCTTGGAAAGTTTACGGTCTGCCGCCCTGCGGGTAGCCCAGAGCAATGCCGAGGCGAGCTCGCTTCCTTCGTGTGGCGCGCGATGAAAAGGCATTTTATATATATATATATATATATATATATATATATATATATATACGAGTGTGCACCCGTGGATTAAATCCACGGAGTTGCGCGAATCGAAGTTTGGTTGCGAGTGCTGGGTTGTGCGACGCTGCCAGCTACTGCCGTAGATCCTGTGAAGCTTGTTCTGGTGCTGTTCCCCCACTGAGCGCCCCCAATGCACCGAAGCGGGGGCCGAAGTGTTCGAGCTTCGCAAGAGGCAAAAGTTCAAGAGACCAAGCCAGAGCAGCGTTGGAAGATACGCGTCGGGATCGCGGCGGACGCGGGAGCGGGTCGGGTCAAACGCGGCGCCGTCTCGGGCCGCGTCGGAAGCGTCGGAACGGCGTCGCGGCAAAATAGGGAGCGCAGACGGGCAGCGCCAGGGCCACGGGAGTGTAAAACATTGTTCTTTTGCGCCTGCGAAGGGCCTCTCGCCTCTCGTCCGCACCTCTCTCTTGGAGGCAGTTTTGAAGCCTCTAGGGGGCCGATTGGGAGCTCTATGGGGGCTCTTTTGGGCCTCTTGGGGGCTCCTCGTGGCCCTCTTGGGCCGTGTATGGCGCCTCTTGGGCCGTCTTGGGGCCGTCTTGGGCCACCTTGGGCGCCACTTGGGCCGTCTTGGGGCCATCTTGGGCTCTCTTGGGCCCCTTTCGGGCACCTCTTGGGGTCCTCTTGGGCCGTCTTGGGCGCCCCTTGGGCCGTCCTGGGGCCGTCTGAGCCATCTTTGGGCCCTCTTGGGGGCCGTCTTGGGCAATCTTGGAGGCCTCTGGGGCTGTCTTGGACGCTTCGTAAAGGAAAATGTCGAATCTGTTGAAAATGTGCATTTTACGAAGGGAATGTGGCCATTTTTGCTTGATGGAGCCCTCCTGGGGGAGCCCTCGGACCCCCCCGGAGCCGTCCGGGGGCGTCTTTGGGGCGTATGGGGCCGTCTGGAGAACATCTTGGGCCGCCTGAAAGCCGTCTTGGGTCGTCTCGGGGCCTCCCTAAGCCGTCTTGGGTTTTTCTGAGGAGCTCCGACGCCGTTTCGGACCCCTCCGGGGGCCTTCCGGTGCCGTTTTGGAGCCCCCGGGAGGCTCGGGGAGCCGGGGGCCCACGCAAACCCACAAGGCCTAATTCGAATTTATTTGAATGTATATATATATATATATATATATATATATATATTGCACTTCGCTGCGCGGACCCCCTCAGTTGTACCGGAGCCGGCTGCTCTGGCGATCTAGGGCAAACTCGTCGGCGACGAGCCGGGCTGTTGCGTTGCCACACCAACGCGCTGAAGGTCAGCATCAGCTAGAGTAACACAGGCCTGCGTATCCAGTTGGACGTGCACCCTGCAGAGGGACCCTGGTGGAGGAGAAGGTTGTTTGCTCACTCTTGTCTGTGATGGCGCACCGCAGGGCTGGATGAGATATCGCGACGACGTGAAGACCTGGGCGTTGGGGGCCAATCCCGACGTGAATTACTGCGTGGCGGCCCTCCCCGCATCGAGGCTGCATGGTGTTGCTGGAAGGGTCGGTCTACGAATTCCAAGAGAAGATCTTCAGCCAACCCCAGCAGTGCCACGCGAAGTGGACGGCGACGGCTCGGTCATCCAAGAGGCGGTGGCGCTGGACAACATGAGGGGCATCAGCAACGTGTTGCAGGCCTGAGAGGAATTTCTCAATGCTCAGCAGGCTGCGCGGCTCGGAGAGTCCATGGACGAGTTCTTCGAGACTTTGAAGCACAACAGGCGCCAGGGTGAGGTGGCTTCATCCCGAGCTTCGAGGAGGGCCCCCAGAGGCTCGAAGACGACGGCGTGCAGTTCGCAGATAGAGGTGATGTCCTCGGATGGCGGCTCCTCAAGAAGCGTTGCCTGGATGAAGGGCGCAGGGGGCGCGTGGCGGCAGCATTGCCAGGCGAGAAGTGCAGTTTCACAGATGCCAAGAAGATAGCGGTTAGGCCAGCACGTGGAGGAGACGAGGTGTCTTCCCCCTAGGTTCCATGAGGCTCTCGTGGCCCAGGTCCTGAGCAAGGCTGCCATCTCCATGGCCAGCCAGGAGGTTCGTCATCATCCGGGAGCGCCCCGGTCATTCACATGGCTGATCCCGAGGAAAGGATCAGGGAGAAGGTGGAGATCAGGACGAGCAGGACGAGACGCAGGTCGATGACATCCGAGGGTTCGCGCGGTAGGAGATCGAGGGGGTCCAAGCGGAGCTCGCCACTGGCCAGACGGCGGCCCTCCAGGAGGCCGCGCCCCAGGTGTAGCAGCTGCCCATGGCGCCCAGGGTCGCCCGCGACGCGCGCGAGAAGCTGCGCTGCGGCAAGGGCGCCAGGGCAGAAGCCGCGGACGCATCTCGTGCAGCCGCGGCGGGGGGCGGCAGGCAGGCAACCCCGAGCGCGGCAGGGACCTCTCGGACAAGCTCAATGAGCGCAAGGCCCGCTCCACCTGCAAGACGCCCGGCGAGAAGGGCCCTTGGACCGGCGACCTGGAGCGCAAGTCTAACGGGCGCGGGGCCTGGATCACAGAGACGACCGACTCGGATTCGGCATTGGCCAGCGACGCCCTGCTGCCGAAGACGGAGAAGGAGGTTCGCAGGGGCCAGTTCGCGAGGCTGAGCAAGGATCGCTTGCGTGGACCAGTCGACATGGCGCGCGTCATCCGCGCGTCGGGCGACCGCTGGCGGGAGACCCACAACGAGGCTGCGAAGGAGGTCGGGGTCGAGAATCTGATTGAGAGAGGAGGTGTGCAAGAAGTTCGGTTTCGGGGGCGGTGGGGCGTTCGCGTCGCGGGAGGCGTTGAGGCCCCCGGTTGCGGTGGCCCGAATGCCCGTGTTCGCGAGGGCCTGCGCGGCAAAGGTCAGCAAGTTGTCTCTCTTTCTCGTCCGCGGCTTCCTGGGGGCAGTCGGCGCGAACATCGACGTCGGCAGGGAGAGGCTTTCGGCGGGCTCAGGCCCCCAGGCGCCGTTCGACAGCCAAAGCTGACTTCGCCTTGGAGCTGAAGCTGGTTAAGTTCAAGGCCCTCATGGAGGCCTATTCGGACATTGAGAAGCTGCCGCCCAAGCTCGCCCATCGCCCACGCCAGGCGCGAATGCCCGTGGGCGGGGCGGGCTCGTGCGCGTTCAAGATCTCCGCAATCTCGTCCTGCATGCGTGGCGCAGGGGCCAGTTCAGCGACTGCCAGACGGCCCGATGGTCGGGGCCTCGCGTCGTGGCTTGCCCGACAGCTCCAGGGTCGGGACCTCGCGTCGCTTGCTGGGTCGCTCGGACGTCAGAGCGACTCGATGCCTGCCAGACGGCTCGAGGGCCTGGAGGCAAGCAGTGCGATGCGGACTTTGGCGACGGCGAGTCGCGGCCAATCGGTGACGCCAGCGACGTCTACAACCGCGGGTGCCTGCTCGATCTGATGCATCAGGAGGGGTCTCTACGCGCGCCAGGTCTGCAGCTTGCTGCCGTGCTCCGCGTGCCTCAGGGGCCCCCAGCGCAGCAGGTGCCACCGCGGCGCGGGCAACAACGCGACAGAAATCAACCCCGGGGCAGCGACGCGCCAGAACCGCGGCGCAACGTCGAGCAGGCATTCTGGCAGCGACCGCGCTATATGATCACGACGTTCGGCCAGCTCCCGCGCGGATCGGACTCGACGCGCACCTGAGCGACGCCTTAGTCGCGACGGCGCCACGGGCCATGCGATGTATTAGTGCAGGGACTCCAGGGACGCTCTTGGAGCACTGGTGCGGGGGCAGCAACCTACTCAGCCGCGAGTGGATTCGCGCTGGTGGGAAAGCCAAGCGGTTCGGCCGACTCGACTATGACCTCAGGGCCCATGGCAACGCGCAGGTCGAGATGTCTTTGGAAGAGACTTTTCCTGACGGTGCTAGGGGGCATGCCAAGCCTGTCGTGTTGTGGGGCAGTCTACCTTGCAGTCCCCGGAAAGCCTTCCAGAACTTCATGAAGAAGCGGGCCCAGCTAGCGACAGTCTGCGCCGAGGGCCGCTTCATGGTCAACTTCTTCACTCGGCTGGCGCGCCCTTCGGTGCTGCAAGGTGCTCTGGTTGCCCTCGAATGGCCCGCCAACCGCCACGGCTGAAGGATCGAGGAGCAGGAGGGGGAGCAGCAGGAGGAGGAGGAGGTGCAGACAGGACCCCCCCTCATCATTCGCTCCTCCCCCCTCGTCCTTCGCTCCCTCACCCTGCCCCTTTCGCCCCCCCCACCCGCCGCATTCGCCCCCCGCCCCCCCCTCCCGTCCCCGTCGCGAGCTCTTGGAGGGCAGCGGGGCGCTGGCGGCCAGCCTGCGCCCAGAAGGTAGTCCGCAAAGGTGGCCCAGGGGCACCGCGTCGCGACGAACAAATCCAGCGGCGCGCGCGCGGGCGCTGGTTGACCGTCCACGCCCGGAAGGCAGCCCGGAAGGTGGGCCAGAAGGCACCCAAACAAAAAAAAATCAAACGTCGCCAAACACTTATTTCTCGCTCCGCTGTTCACAAAGGATGATGAATTGTTCGGCGACGTTTTCGATCGCCCCGGAAGGTGACCTTCCAGGACCCCCCTGGCGTCCGGAGGCCCCAGGCGGGCGCGGGCGGCAGCGGGCCGGCCGCGCCGAGTTCCCGTATGTTTGTTTAGCTTTTCCTTGGGAGGTTGCCTCCCGGGGGGAGGAGGTCCAGGGCGGGCCGGGCGGGACGGGGGCGATGGCGATCGAAGGGAGGTCCAGTGGCGGGCCGGGCGGGGGGCAGGGGGAGGAGGGCAGGGGGGGGAATGATGATGATGATGATGATGATGATGATGATGATGATGATGATGATGATGATGATGATGATGATGGTGATGGTGATGGTGATGGTGATGGTGATGATGATGATGATGATGATGATGATGATGATGATGATGGTGATGATGATGATGATGATGATGATGATGATGATGATGATGATGATGATGATGATGATGATGATGATGCTGATGGTGGTGGTGGTGGTGGTGGTGGTGGTGGTGGTGGTGGTGGTGGTGGTGGTGGTGGTGGTGGTGGTGGTGATGATGATGATGATGATGATGATGTTGTTGTTGTTGTTGATGATGATGATGCGGAGGAGGAGGAGGAGGAAAAGGAGGAGGAAGGAGGCAGGAGGAGGAGGAAGAGGAGGAGGAGGAGGAGGAGAAGGAGGAGGAGGAGGATCCCTGAGGACCCCTTGCGATTCTTACGTATTCCTTTGAGTTCCTGGTGGTTCCTTGAGATTCTTTCGGGTCACAAGGGTCCCTGAGGATTCCTGAAGACTCCAGAGGACTCCCAGGGATTATGTGGGATTCCGATGGTTTCTCTGAGATTCCCGAGGGTTCCTTGGGATCCCCAGGAATGGGATGGTTTGGATTTTCATAAATCCCAGAAGATTGTCAGGGATTCCAAAGGATTCCCACGGATTCCAATTGGTTGTTGTATGGGTTGCTACGCAGCCTTTTGGATATATTCGATCGGGGTCTTTGTGGGATTTCGGTGGTTTCTTACAGATTCCTGGCGATTCCTCCGGTCTGCTGAGGATTCCTTGGGATGTTTGGGGGTCCCAAAGGGTTCCTTCGGATTTTTAAGGTCTCTAAGGGGCCCCCTCGGATTCTTCAGTATTCTCCAGCATTCCGAAGTATTCCTGTGGATCCTGAGGATTCCCGTCGTTTCCAAGGGATACCGTTGTATTTCTGCGAACTCCTGTGGATTCCGGGAGGATATTTCGGGATTTCGGAGGATTCTGTCGGATTCCTCCGCGCGGGTTCCTGAGAAGGATTGCCAGAGATTCCTTGGATTCCAGTGGATTCTTGAATATTCCAAGGGGTTCCTCAGGCTTCAGGAACTCTTCAACACGATGCGTGCGGATCCCCGCGGTTTGAATGGTTTCTTGCGTATTACCGGTGTTTTTTTTCCTGATGATTCCGAAGGATTTATTTTTAGATTTCTGCTGATTCCAATGGGCTCTGGAGGATTCCTAAGGATTTCCGATAGCTTCTTCAGGATTTCTACGACCCCGGGTCGATTCCTGAAAATTTCGCGCGCGGCTCCTGAGGATTCCCACGAATTCATTTGGATCCTGACGGATCCCAACAGTTAGTTCAGAACTTCCAATGGTTCCTCATGATTTTCGTTGGATTGCGCGCGATTCTTCTGGGCAGCACCATATTCCTAAGGATTCTTGGGGATACCTGGAGATCCCTAAGGACCCCTTTGCATCCCGACCGGTTCCCAGGGATTTCTTTTGGATGCGTAAAGATACCGGAGAATTCCATAGGATTCATCTGATCCTGATCGGATCGGTTCCTTAGACCCCGAGGGTCGGTCGGGTGACCCCCCCTGAAAAGGTGACTCCCGCATGGTCGGGCGACCCCGCCATGGTCAGGCGACCCCTAATGGTCGGGTGACCCCCTCATGGTTGGGTGACCCCCCCCGTGATTGGGTGACCCCCCACCGGTTGGGCGACCCCACCCCTGGTTGGGTGACATCATCTCATGGTTTGGGTGAACACCCCATAGATGATTGACCCCTCCATGGCTTGGTAACCACCATATGCTTGGCTGACGCCCTCATGGTTAAGGAACCCCTCATGATTCATGGCCTGGTGACCCCCTCATGTGTGGGTGACCCCCCATGTTCCAGTGACGCCCCCCAATGGTAGGACGCCCCCCCCCCATGGTCGGGTGACCCCCCCGAAGTTTGGCTGAGCTCCCCATGGTCGAATGGCCTGCTCCTGGTTGACACTCCAATGTTGAAAACGCCCCGCCCTGCATTCTTGCAGCGGTTGCAGAATTCACACTGATGGCCGCGGCGCCAAGGCGAGAGCACACTTAAATGTGCCAGCGAAGGACCCAACCGTATGCAGCTGTTAGCGCCGCGGTTCTGAGTATCTTTTTGGGTGGAGTTCCCTATGGGGCCACAAAGCGTGCGAGGGATGTGCCGAAATGTGGGGCCGCGAAGCGTACGAGGGGGTGATGAAATGGGCGCGGCGGTGCCATGCGGGCGTTGCGACTGGGGCCGTCGGTGGAGCGCCCTGTGCGGCCACGAAGCGTATGAGTGGTGTGCCGACGCGGGCGCGGCGGTACCATGCGGGCGCTGCCACTGGGGCCGTCGGTGCAGCTCCCTGTGGGACCACGAAACGTGTGAGGGGTGTGCTGAAACGGGTGCGGCGGTGCCATGCGGGCGTTGCCACCGGGGCTTTCTGTAGAGTTCCCTATGGGGGCCGCGAAACGTGTGAGGGGTATGCCTAAATGTGTGACGTACGCAAGGCAGAGGCAGGGACCGGAGGACGGATGAGGAAGGAAAGGGAGGAAGAGAGAAGAAGAGAAGCGGGGCGCTGTTTCTCCAACGCGAGGACCCAACATCACAGGATGGGTGGGGAAATACGGACACGCCATTTGAGTAACAGTTGTATGTTTGTGTTTGAGTGAATGTGCTCGGCGTCAGGCGAGAGCCACTTTCTAACGGCCCGCCCTCTGCCCGTGAGGTCTTGCAAGTGTGTAAAACGAATCTGCGTAGCGCCCACGCGAAAGCCACATGTTCGCAACAGCGCGCCATCCATCCACGCAGCTGTTGCAGCAGCTGAACACGAAGGGTTGCGGTGCCAAGATGAAAGCCCCATTGTGAAAACGGCCCGCCGTTCATCAATGTCACTGTTGCATGGTTTCTGCGCGAATGTGCGCGGTGCGGAGGCGAGAGCCCTATGTTAAAATGGGCCTGCCCTCCATCCTTGCAAATGCTGCTGCATTCGAAGGCGAATGTGCGCAGCGCCGAATCGAAAGCACCATTTGGAAAACGACCTGTGCTCCACCGTAGTGCCTGCTGCGAACTTCAGGCTTCAGGACCGTCAGGACGTCTCAGGTGGAACGCCTGGCCCGCCCTACCAGCACGCCTCGCGGCGTGGCAGGAGGAGTTACTTATGAGTAAGACAAGGTGGAGGCAGGGACACTGGTGGGCTGGTGTGGGGGGGGGAGAACGGGAGGAGGAGGGGTAGGAAAAATGGGGTCGCGCAGGAATGCGGAGAGAGGAGGTGCAGAAAGGAAGGGCGCGAAGGGAGGGGGAGAAGGAAGGAGGGAGAACGGGGGCGGAAGCGAGGGGAGGAAGGATGACAACGGCGAAAACAACAGTGCATTTGTTGCGGGCGTCCTCGCAGGAGCGCCAGCAGCAGGTGCCGCTGCGGGAGCGCTCGCCCGCGGACGGCGTCCGCTGATCGCGAGCACGCGCGCGTGGTCACGGGCATGGCCTTTTGCGTCGCGCCAAGTGGGGGTGGGGCGCGGGGCGCCGGGGGGGGGGGGGCCTCGAGGACCGAGGACCGAGGAGGACGATCGAGGGTCGAGGAGGATCGTGGAGGAGGCGGAGGAGGAAACGGAGGAGGAGGAGGAGGATCGAGGATCGAGCGTGGGAGGCTGGGGATACGGAGGAACGAGGACCGAGGAGGATAAGGGGGCCTTGGGGCGAGGACGGCCTCGCTTAGAAGGCTTACTTCTTCGAAGGGCCTCGTACCACGGAAGCCGCAAGACCCATGCCCTCTGAGAGGCGGGGAGGCCCTCTGAGAAGGTTGCTCGCCGACGTCGTGTAATGCGGGGTCCATGGAGGTCTGGAGAGAGGCTGAAATATAAAAAAGTACAGATTTATTGAGTGATGAATAGAATGAAGGGTGGAGGGCATATGGTGTACCTCCGTTGGTGGTGGTAGGCTTATGGTGCCCACCTTGGGTTTTTGAAGGGCCTTTGGTGCCCCTCAGTGCCCACCCCGTCCCGTCCACAGGGACTTCGCACCCCCCCCAGTGGTGGGGAGGTGGTGGACGGGCCGTCCCCCCCTGGCGTCGCACGTGCTATGCCAGGGGTGGTGGAGACTTTTGTGCGGATCAGAATGGAATCCCTCCCTCCCGTCCCTTCCCCGGGGGTGCTG
This sequence comes from Prorocentrum cordatum, assembly GCA_963575745.1. Taxonomy (NCBI): domain Eukaryota; class Dinophyceae; order Prorocentrales; family Prorocentraceae; genus Prorocentrum; species Prorocentrum cordatum. The sequence continues at coordinate 90,372 of CAUYUJ010000803.1, forward strand.
GGGCCCGTAATGGATCCCCTCCGGCGGAGATCCAACCCCCCGGGGACCGGCAGAAGAAGTTCAGCAACCGCAGGGGGGGATGCAAGTGACAATTATTGCCCGAGCAAGCGGAATTCGCCACTGGTAGAACACACAGAATCCCAATTAACTCTATTTGGGTGTGGAGGGAGCAGAACGAGTCAGCACCCTCACGGTGGCGCAAGGAGGCCACGACACCAGACCGCACAGAGATGCGACAGTTGCCGGACGCCGAAGTTCGTAGGGCCTGGAGGGGCAAGAATCGTCGCGGCGCTCTCGTCGCCAACGTCGTTGCCACCATTCGAAACGAGGGAGGAGCGGAGAGAGGGAGCGGAGAGAGGGAGAGGAGGGAGGGAAAGGAGGGAGGCCTGGTCATCCCGGGTTATTTTTTTCACAGACCCGGGGCCTGGCAAGGGCTGACAGAGGGGGCAAAAACTTTCCGTGCGATTTTGTTCACGACACGGGGAGGGGTTCTTGGTCAGAAGGCTATCCCATGCTCGGCCCCCCTCTCGGTGACACGTAAGATTGACCCTTCGCCGCAGTGACCTTTCTTTCGGGCACGGAGGGCCCAAACGCAAGCACGCAGGCCACTGCTGTCGTAGCGCATGCCACGATCGATCGGCAAGCTGGGGACCCGAACCCACTCCTGCCTAGGGCCACACCTGCGTGTAACTGAGCCTCGTCGCGAAGCCAAGCCTTGGCCTGGAGGAGGACGAGCCTGCCCGGCTGCCCCCGCGTCCACGTGGGTGGGCTCGACTGCCCAGGCGCCCAGAGTTTGGTGGCGGCAAGGGATACTTAAGCATTCCTGTTTTGAACCGTCTTCTGTTGTTTACCAGATGGTCCGGACCCAAAGAAGGATTATTCGTGTGTTTTTACCGGGAGAGGCAGCGGATGCTCATGGGTTTCGGGCCTCTGGGGTCCGTTGCCAGCACCTTGAGCCATCAGAAGGCGGCCTTGAGCTAACAAAAATGCCATGGCGAAGGGATGGAGAGATTTCAGGCCCGCGGGTGGGAAAAGTCACGACGACAGGGGCTTAGAGTTGCAGCCTGAAGGCGGATACGATGGCGAGGATTAGGCAAAATGTGAAGAACAAGTGAGACTTGTAGCTGACAGTTCGCAAGCGGAGACAAGTCAACGGCAAACATAATGAGAGGAACAAAGATCATGATGGAGAGGATGACCTAGGTGACCCCAGCATGCGCAAGTAATGTTGCAAGTCCTTGCAGCTGTTTTCCTAAGTCCTTGCAGCTTCTCAGAAGTTCCACGTCGCCTCCTCACAAGTCCCTGCAGCTATTCTTACTCTCAGCGAGGAGCTCTTGCTTGAACCACGGAGCCCCGTAGGCCTGCTGTTCAGGCGAGCGCCTCCTTTTGAAACGGGGCCGTCCCACGTGCGTGACATACTGTGTAAAGGCAGTGGAGCACAATACTGTGTCAGGCCCGAGTTCCATTCTGAAAAGGGTCTGCCCTGCATCCGCGTAGCAGCTGCAGTCTTCGAGCGTTTCAGATCGGAGTTCGCCAGAATGCCGCACTCAGAACACCATCTTCAAAATGAGTCGCCCGTTCTTCGTTCAGCTGTTGCGCAACTGTCAAAGTCATGCCATTGCGGGGTGGACATGTAATGTATCCACGAAGCCACAAAGCGGCCCGTCATTCATCCGCGTGAGTGGAGCAAGCTTGCCAGACGAATTCGCGCGGTGCCCGCCCTCCACCCGCGCAGCTGTTGCAAGTTTTGCGGCGAACGTGCGCAACGCCACGGCGAGAACAGCCTGAAAAAAGAAGCGTGCGCTCGTGCGCGCCGGTTTGGCGAGAGCCACATCTGAAAAGCAGACAGCACGAGCGTGCGGGACGACAGGGCGAATACAACTGTGTGAAAACAACTTGCCCTCCGTCCGGCCAGCCGTTGGGTATGCGAAACTACAGGGTCATTAATTCGCCCGGAGATCGCAGGCGAGTCGCTTGGCCCGCTCTGGTGGTGCGACGATCATGCGCTGTTCGGGGGAGTTTTTTGAAGGCCCCCTGGGGGCCGCCCATTGAACGTCTTGAGGCAATCATGTGCCGTCTTGCGGCCCTCTTGGGCTGTTTCGGAGCTTTCTTGGGCCGTCCTGAAACCATTTGAGCAATTTTCGCGCGTTTGGCAGCACTCTGGCGCAGATGACCCCCTCCCCTGGGACCCGAGCGCATCCGCCAGTACGCCCCCCCCATCCAACTCGGCTGGACAAGGCTGCCAGGGGAGGGGTTGGGGGAGGGGCAACAATCTCACGCGCCGAGAGCAACCCAAATAAACATGCGAAGTTCTCTCATTCATCTGCCCTTCCTGCTCCCTCCGCTCTACTCACCCCCATCTTTTTGATGACGAGCTCCTCGTTGTGAGTGATTGTTCTTCGTCGCACCACACGGCGTGTCGGTAGGACAAGGCAGTTGTTGTTTTGCATGGCGCCTCTTCACAAGGCATACCATTGATGCTTGAAGTGTTGACCAGCTGCGCGGATAGAGGGTGAATGGTTTTATTGTTTGTTCGCGCATTAGTGCCGCGCTTGATGCTTGTGCAAGCAGTGCTTGCACTTAGGTGGTCTGCTTTCTGTTCTAGGGAACTCGTCCTGAATGTAGTCTGGCGGCTATGTGGTCGCCGTCCCCGCCGCATCGCCGCCTCGTCGCCGCCTGTCCTGTGGTGCTGAATGTGCGGCTGCGTTGTCGCCGTCGCCGCCTCGTCGCCGCCTCGTCGCTGCCTCGCAGAATTTCACCACATAGATAACATCACATGGATGCTCCTTTACCCCACACCCCCGGGATTATCCCATCCCCTTTTCGTAATGCAGTTTTTTAAAAATATGATTCTGCCACATCGCCCATCCGAACTATGAATTGTCGCCATACCTTGGGCGCCGGTATCGCCCCCTCCGCCATCGTCTGCAAAATAAATACAATGCTCGCGCAGTCGTTGATCAGCAATCACCTCTTTTCAAGAATCCCGTGCAACAAACGGGACGAAGTGCATACGCGTGCGACATCGCGCGCGCATGCTGACATGCTTCAACAACCTTTGGTATCGTAAGGATGTCAAAACCGAGTGCCACAATAACATTCAAACACAGGGTTTCGCAACACGGATTTTCAAAAAACATGCGCGCGCGTTCTCGCGAAGTCTTGGGAAACTGTAGGTTGTTCAACAGGTTTCACGCGCGCGCATGTCGAAACCGTTCGAACGTCCTTGCGCGCGTGCGTTCGCAATAATCCGTTGCCAAAAAAACACTGCACGCGCGCGCTGTCGCGCGCGCATGCCGATATCTTGCACACACCGTACGGGTCGTTAGAATTTCGGAACCGAGTGTCCAACAACGCATATGAAACACATGGCTTCGCAACACAAATTTTCGGGGGAAAGAAATGCGCGCGCGCTCTTGCGACTTCTCATGAAACCATTTGTGTTCCAACATGTTCATGGCATTCTCCGAGACGGGCCGCTGGCGGCACATGTCGAAATCAGTCGCACGCCCTTGCGCGCGCGCTGGGGGGGCACGATCCGTGTCAAATACCACCATGCGGGCCACTCTCGCGCGTCGGCCGCCCGCGCATGTCGAACTCTTTCCAAAACCTGCATCACCGACGCGAAGACGCCGTCATCGTCGCTGGCGCGATCAGCATCAGAGCCGTCAGTGGCCGCGCCGTGGTCGCTGTCAGCATCGTCACCAGCAGCGCTACTAGCATCACCGTGTCTACCATTGTCGACGTTGCCATGATACCGCTATCGCCCAAGGCGCCGACTCGCCCTGAAGTGCCCGTTGGCATGCGCCCAGCGGTCTGCGCCACCGCGGCGGCGTCAGTCGCGCCAAAGTAGTTGGCCGATGCGCGCGCGGGCATGCGCGGGAAAGCGCGGCCTCAGAGATGCACCAGCCATCGCCAAACATTCGTCGCAATCGCCGCCGCATGGGGTTTGCAAACCAAGGTGCGGGTGGGTGGGTGGGATGTTTGCGCGAGCAGCGGAGCCAACAGCTGCAAGTGTAGCGTTGGTGGATTGCAACACGCAGAACGCGCCATACATATATTTTTATATATGTGTATATATATGTGTATATATATAAAAATATTGCACCACGCGAATTGCACCACATGGTTTCACAACATACGTCGAACAACAAGTGTTCCACAACGTAGCTTACACTGCAAATGTTGCACAGCTTAGATCGCACGACATAGGATGCACAACCCAGGTTGCACAACATGGGCCGCCCGCGTAGACTGCACCAAATATACTGCGCCGCACAAATTGCACCACCTAGGCCGAGCCACGTAAACAGAATTCGCCGACAAAGGTTGCAGAATTAGTAACGCTAGAAACACAGTGTTTGGGGTCTACACTGGCGGACACATACACAAGTGCCACGTGCAGGATGTGCAGGACGTCTGTGTGTGGTGTGCAAGGTGTGGGTTCTATGGATTGTGTGCGTGTGTTGTGTGCGTGCCATATGTAGGTTGTGTGCGGTTTCTGTGTGGTTTGCGTGTTATGTGTGTTAGGTGCGTTGTGTGGTGTGCTTGTGTTTGGGTGGTTTATGTGTCATGTGCGTGTTCCTGTGGATGTTTGTTGTGAAGTGAGCGTGTGTGTGAGTGTTCTGTGTGTGGTGTGTGCTGTAGGTGTTCTGTGTGAGATTATTTGTGTGTGCGTCGTGTGTGGTGTGGCTTTTGTGGTGGGTATGTGGTTTTTGTGTGGGTTGTAGTTTGGCGTGCTGTGTGTGGTGAGTGCGTTCTGTGTGGATTTTGTGTGTTGTACATCGGGGCTCGATTGTGTGAGAATGTATACTGGCTGAAGAATCGTGTTGAACAAACGGATGGAGTGTTGCAGGATTTCCCGGCGAAGCTGCAATGTCCGAAGGCCCCGGCTCAGTTGTATTGAAACCCGTCGTGGTTTTGACCGTATTATGTTAAGCTTCTGCAATTATATTGTGTGTTGGGCTGTGGCGTCGCGATTTGCGTGGAGGGGAACTTCGGAATTTCAGAATGTTGAGAAATTCTCGAGCGAAACGGTCAGACAAAGAAGCGTGGCTTTGCAACTAATCGCCTCTGAGTTTTTTCTCATTCGGAGAGGATCGTCCGATAGCTTGTATAAATGCGTATGAGAAAGTAACGGGCGCATTCACAAAAATGATCTTCCATCGTGCCAGCCCGACTTTAAGGGTAGCTCTTTGGGAGATGTAACAATATCGGGAGCATAGCTCGCGCGCCGGCACGCGCGCCCTATTTGCCCGGACACTTACCTTAGTGTTCGCTATGTGCTGGAAAGACCGATACATCGATCTTATCCTATCCTACCCATCCACTCCCCATATCGTATTCCTTCGACGTGGAATTGGATACAATGTGAGCTCATCCGCCTCCCATGGAGACGGATGCTATTTGACCTACCAGGCTCACTTTCGACTTGGTAGCGGAGCTGGCCGCACTCTCGTGTGGTCAGCTCTTGCTCTTCTTACCCTCATACTCTTCGGCGCGATCTTCGTGACCACCTACCACCCTGCGCTACCACTCCCAGTACGTTTACGAGGATCTATCCAAGAGCAAGAAGCAAAACAAGTGGTACGACGTCTAGATAACGACATTGGTACCATATACGCTTCATCATTGCGCTACTACCAACCGCTCGGCAACGAGCCAAAAGCGCAATACCTGAAGCATGGGCGGAGAGATCCGCCAGATAGAGCGCCTCGACGACTTGACAAAGGCGCTACCCCAGCGCGGCAACGCGCCTAATAACCACCCTTACCTACATAGCCTCGGGCTGACTATCTTCGCTATTATATGGTTCGCGCTGGGGGCAGCGATCGGACACATGCGTCGTGGAGACAACAGTACCGATGGGCAAACACATGGCCCATATTGGGACCCTCAAGGCAACGTACCTTTTCGCGAGTACGTTTATGAGGTCAACGCGTGGCTCAACGTCACAGGCGGACGTATGACGCCACAGGCCCAAGCGGCCGCCATACAACGCGGCCTAGGTGGCCTAGCGAGGACACTCGCCATGAGGGTACCACCTGACATTATAAACTATGGTGCTGACATCGATGGGGTCCACACAGACCCTGCGACCTACATCATGTTCCTCCTAAGCATGAAGTTCGAGCGCCTGGAAGATGAGCGTCAGCTCACTTCCGGCACACAGCTCATCGACTTTCATGTGCCTCACGGAGAACGAATCGATGTCACACTAAGACCGATTCGAAATGGCCCGACTTGAGGCACAGTCGGTTGGATTCGACCTTCCCAACTTCCAGTAACTAACCGCGATCCTGTTCCGCGCCTTAGGCGTCGGCAACCAGCGAGCCATGCAACTCTTACAGCCACTCAATCATCAAATGCCCCGAACTCAACAACAGTATGATGAGTTGCTGGAGAGGATGCGTTCGATAGGCCACCTATCAGAACGGTCTCCTGGTAATATAGGATCTGTGTTTGGAAGGGGAAGGGGATCTGGTAGTGGAAATTTCTACACTACCTTGACCACTGAAGCCCAGCCTGGGAACGGGCCCTCAAGCATATGGGCCGATGATCTTGGAGAATCCACTGCTCTACTAGCAGGAGATCGATCACAACCAAGCTGGGCAACCAGCCCTCCTTCTAGAGAACCACAACCACACCGTTCTCTATGGGGTGAATCAAACCCCCTAACCGACGGTGCACCCACCTACTTGGGAGACGAGGATTTCGACTCCGGCACCGACACAGATACTATATCATCAGACGGTGTTGAAGTTTTAGATTGGTCAGATATTATGAATATGGATAATGACAATCAGCGCGCTGAACATTTGTTTTGGTTATTACAACAGGCTAAACGGAGGTGGAGGAGGTTCACGCGAAAACCAGTGCGTCGTGTTAGGAGGAGGATACGGAGGAGCTTCAAGGGAAAAGGAAAAGGTAAACGAGGTCGTCGGAGGCTGAACGGACGAGGCATCACGGCATTCCTCCAGAGGCTCTCAGATGAACAATATGATGAGATATTCTTCGGGGGAAAGGGCCGTGGCAAGGGCCGTAGAGAGACCTCAGGAAAAGGCAAGGGTAGGCGGGGGGACCCGCGAGGTAGAGACGGCCAGGTTCTTAAGTGCCATGGGCGCGACAGTACCGACCATCTTGTGAGAGATTGTCCAGCGAAGGGAAATGGAAAGGGCAGGTCGACCGAAGTCCATTTTGGCTCAAGTGAACCATTCATCGAATATCTGAGCCTCCAGGATTTTGAGGCCATGGAACAGATATTTTACACTTGGGTCAGTTGCATGGACAACGTCGACGAGCTCGAGGCGTATGGTCATGGATTGTACGCGTACTACCTCGAGTACGTCCGCCGGTTCGTTATTGGCAACAACGAGCTCACTCCCGTGGATCACGGTACGCTGGGAAACCAGCCTTTGTCTTTCTTCGACTGGACGTTCGGGAACCCAGGCAACATCATGGCCTACGAAAGCAGCGACGAGGACATCACTGTGGAGGCCTCGCCTTCCGAGGTTGAACGCAACCTCCAACCTCCACCTGAACTCCCGCCTGGAAACAGGCCTACCTATCCCCAAACTAATGAGGAACTTATAGATATGGAGTCTCAAGCCTTTGTTCAAGCCTTCATTGCAGGTGAACCAGAGATCCCATTTGTACCCCCTGGTTCGCTTGCTCCAGGCGAGTACGGACCACGTACACTGCTACAAACCCTCATGAGGATGCATGAGATACTTACCATCGCATATCCCGAGAGTCAAGAGAGCATCGAAGCTGGCATCATGATGCTGCAGGACACCGACGCCTGCGATGACTCGGGGTTAGTGTTGGCAGCTTTGACCCTCATCGACAGCGTGCATCCTGAGGACGTGCAGAGACATGTGATATACTCCCGCGGGAGATGGCGCGATGCTCTTGAAAGGGCCATCGCCATGCGCGGTCAGGCTCTTCCTCCGCCAGGATGGGGTCTCCAGGCGGTGGGACTATGGCCAAATAACACAGCCATGCGCAACATTGCTGGGCAGCCTGTGCCTGGCAACGAGCCTGAACTGACAACCGTACCGCCTACCCCAGGACAGCCGAGCGACGCACAGATGCCGGCTATGCAGGGAAACCTGCCTGTCCCGGCTGCGCCAATGGCCATCATCATTGGTAGTTCTACATCAGAAGGAGAAGAGGGCGATGGTTGCGGGCTGTGCGAGGACGAAGCCACAATCCTCATGATGGAAGTCAACGGGGAGGTAGAGGTGGACTTTGATCCTGACGAGCCTGAAGCACCATCACCATCGGCACAAGCGCCATTTGCGCCGAGCTCCAGCCAGCAGGGGAACCTGCCTCATGTGGCCGGTCCACCTGGGATCGCACAGGAGCCTCCGCAGGCGCCTCCGCCGGCTACCACTCAGGCTGCTTCGGCTCCTTTTCTGATGAGAATGCTGGAAGGTCTCGTTCCCATCCGCGTGTCAGAGGAGAGCCACATCCACAGGCTCGGCTTCCTCGTGAGTGGAGGCAAGCTGACCCGAAAGAACACGCCCTCAGGCGAAGAGGCCAGCTGCTTCCGTATAATGACCCAAGACGCCGAAAAGGGGAACACTCGGCCTTCGGCAAGGGCAACCCTGCCTATAGGGGCGCTGAGGGTAAAGCCATCCGCGGAGGCTATCAGCTTGCAACAAACATCAGCCGTCCTGAAATTGAAGCAGCGCGGACACAACTGCGAGACATCATCGCGGCTCGCAAGTTGTTAGGCCTCAAGCAGTTTGCGGACCTTGTTCCCAGCCGTTCCAGAACCACAGGCCAGGATGCCCCGTTGGCAACAATGAAGGTCTGAGCCCAAACAGGGGCAAACACCATCATAAAGAGGGCCATCCGCCACTGATCCCGATGACGCAGGACGAGATCGCAGAAGTGAATCGTCGTCTCGGGATCCTGGGCCACTTGGATCCGAAAAAGGAAGAGGAAAAGTCTACCCCGGTTCCAAGGGGAGGACTGGTGCCCATGACCCAGGAAGAGAAAAACGAGCTCTTTAGTTTTCCTGGTATGCGAGGAAATTCGCCCGGCGTTTCTAGCCAGTCCCAACAACCAGAACTGACATCTAAGGATGAACAGAAGGCCCAACGTGTTGCGGAGGACGAGGAGCGCATGCGGATAGCAGACGAACGCGCACGCGAGGCAACTCGCAAGATGTTGGAGGATTCCAACAAGACTCTACAGGCTTACGCCACATCCGCCGACCCCTTCTGTGAGTGTTGCGAGGCCAGGAGTTTCTGGCCAGCGGCGTCTTGTGTGAGGGTGCGGTGTCGCGCGCGGGTGGTGGCAGATACGTAGGGGGTCCAAATGTTTGCGTGATGCCGGTGGTCTGGGGCGTGTTTTGCGAGCGCTTTGCGCGCTGTGCACCCGGGTGCGGGGTGTCCTTCTGGGAGGTCGGCCTTTCGACCCGCAACCAAGTGGAGGAGCACTGGAAGACGAAAGGAGCAAGAGTAGTGTGTGGAAGCTGTGATCAGCGAAGCATCACAGCGAAAGATGTGGCAGATGAATCGAAACGGGTGAAGAGGCTGTTGACGTTCGCAGCGCGCACGAAACAGTTCGCGCGGCAGCAGCACATTAGCGCCGAGCAAGATAGTGAGCACGTCGCGAGGAAGAGTAAGGTTGTATGCGCGGAGTGCATTGCAGTTGGCGTGACGGCTCGCAATACGGAAGCGTCTGGGGGTCTTTTGGGGGCCTCCTGGGGGCCTCTTGTGGGCTCCTTGGGGCGTCTTGGCGGTTTCTTGAGGGCCGTTGGCGGCCTGTTGGGGCGCTCTTGGGGCCCCCTGGGGCTCGTGGGGGCGGAAAGCTAGATTTTTGAATTGTTGGTTGCCCTCTTGGGCCCCTCTTGGTGCCGTCTTGGAGCCTTCTTGGGCCGTTTTGGGGACCTCTTGGGCCGTCTTGGGGCCATATTGGACCGTCGCGGGGCCGTCTTGGGGGCCTCTTGGGCCGTCTTGGGGCGGTTGTCGGGGCCTCTTGGGCCGTCTAGGAGCGTCGGAAAGCTCAGAATTTCACGACGGGAATACGTGCATGTCTGCGTCCAGGGACCGTCTTGGGACGCATCTTGGGGGCCTCTCAGGGGCGCGTTGGGCCATCTGGAGGCCATTTCGGGTGTCTTCGATCGCTCTTGGACCGTGTGGGACCATGTTGAGCTCTCTTGGAAGCCACTTGGAGCGCTCTTGGGGCCGTCATCGGGGCTCTCTTGGGCCGTCTTCGGCGCCGCTTGAGCCGTCTTAGCGCCTTGTTGGGCTGTCTTGGGGCCCTCTTGGAGGCTTCTTGGGCCGTCTTGGGGCGGTCTTGGGGGGCCTCTTGGGCCGTCTGGGGGCGTCGGAAAGCCCGAACGGCGAATTTGTGGAAAACAAAAAAAAACGCACGCTTTACGAAGGGAGCGGGCTAATTTTTGCATCTAGAGGCCCTCTTGGGACGCATCTTGGATGCCTCTTGGGGCCTCTTGGGGGCATCTTGGGCCGTCAGGAGGCCATCTTCGGTGTCTTTGATCGCTCTTGGGCTGTCTGGGACCATATTGAGCTCTCTTGGAGGCCGCTTGGGGCGCTCCTGGAGCGCTCTTGGGGCCTTTTTCGGGGCCCTGTTGGGCCGTCTTGGACGCTTGTTGGGCCGTCTTGGGGCCCTCTTGGGCTATCTTGGGACCCTCTTGGAGGTTTCTTGGGCCGTCTTGGGGCGGTCTTCGGGGCCTCTTGGGCCGTCTTGGAGCGTCGGAAAGCCCAGAAAGCGAATTTGTGAAAATTATACGTTTTACGAAGGGAATGGGCCAATTTTTGCGTCTAGGGACCCTCTTGGGACGCATCTTGGAGGCCTCTTGGGGCCTCGTGGGGACCTCTTGGGCCGTCTTGGAGGCCTCTAGGCTCTTCTTGGGGCCATCTTGGGCGTGTGGGAGCGCTCGTTTGGCGTCTCGGGGCCCTCGTGGGCCGTTCCAACAAGATTTGCATGAAGGGGGCCAGGGAACCCCCGCTCCCACTACTTTCGAAAGCTAAGAGTGAAACCCCGGCACCGAAGTCGTCTTAAGAGGTGAAACCGAAAGCACGCTCTCAGGATCCTGGGCCAGATGTGCAGATGGAGGCGCCTCGCTCTGCAACTCCGAGACCGCCGATTGGCTCAACTCCTGCACGAGCGTCTGAGCCCAAGCAGCAACCTCAGGACCCTGTGGAGGAACGGAGACGCCCGCCTAGTCGCAGCAGCTCCATTGCTAAAAGGACGGCAGCTTTCGAGCGCACCGGGTATGCCCCTGCGCCAGTTTCGCTTGCGGCGGCCCGTTCCAAGAGGTCCGACGAAGGTGCTCTGTCGAGGGGTAACTGGGTGCCGACGATGAGGGGCAGCGCCAGTCGCGGATCACCGCGGGGAAACCCGCCGGGCGCTGCTGCTGCAGCTTCCTCCTCGTCAGGAGCCGCAGCCCCCTCAGTGACAGAGGCTCCTGTGCGGGGAAACCCGCCCGTGGATCAGCTGCACCACCCAGGAGACACGTCCTTCACCAGTGGGACTCCGAGTGTGATCAGGGATAGACTTGCTTTGAGGAGGCCCCCGCCGATACGCTCGGTGGATGAGGCATTCATGAAGAAATGCAGGCGAGCAAACATCGTCCCTATATCCAATCACACTCTCAAGCAGCTGAGTAAAGCTCTCAGCAGGATGTGCAGACATGCGCCAGACAAACCACACAACCCTGTGTGGGACCTGGCTTCCTTCGATGATCATGATGGTTGGGTTAACCTCGTGGAGCTCGTGAATAATTATCCGTGGAACACAGGGAAAAACGAGACACGACGGGTATAATCCCAGACATGACGAGGCCAAAATCATCAATGCGAACATATATGCTCGCACGGTTGACCAACTGGCAGCCATCATGATGGAAGTGGTCCATGTCCGTGAACCAGACGGAGAAGAAAAACAGCGCCTTCAGTTCAAGGTGTTAATGCGGGACTCCGGTGAGCCCGAGATCTTCATCCGCGCCTCTCAGGGGCATTCATGGACATTGAAAGCTCCATGGTCGCTGTACAATTATATTGTACTGTGCGACCAACCTGCCGGGAGACCGGCCCCGTACCCCGAAGTTGCCGTGCATGGCACTCGGTGGGGTGCCTTCGAAGGCATTATGTGGCACGGCTTGTCCTGTAGACCCGAGCACAACACGAAGAAACGGGGGACAGGCCGGTCGCACATCCACTTCGTGCCGACGGTCCGCCGTCGTGCCGTGAACAGTGGGTGGGACCCAGACTCAGACTTCATCATCTTCGTAGACTGGCACAAGGCCATGCAAGATGGTATGAAGTTCTGTTGGTCTGATAACGGAGTCCTTTTGTCCGAGGGAAATAACGGTATCATCGAACCGTACTACATTTCCCATGTAGAGGACCTTGCCACGGGGAAGCACTGGCGCAATCCAGAGTGCCTGGGGGATCGCCGGGCGCGTGTCCCCCCCGCCGTGCTGTCGGCCCCTGGCAGGTGGGCTGACGTTGGCAGTGCCAGCGTCGAACACCAGTGGTCCCGAGACCAAGAGGGCGTCGACCCTCCCATGGTCTACCTCCACAGGGAGGTTGGGGACCACTACAGTCCCGCCAAGCTGGGAAACCAGCCTGAGGTCCACCAGATCTTCATGATCACCGAGAGTGAGGCCGGGAGCGCGGCTCCAAACCGCGCCCCAAGCCAAGGGCCTGGCGCCGTGTCCTGGCCGGCCATCAGCACCTCGGACTTGGACCAGATAGCGGCCGCTCTGAACCCTGAACAGGTGGAGCAATTGGCGGATAGGTTATATCAACAGGACCCCTGGGCCGCAGGCCAGGGAGCAATGTCGCCATGGCGACGCGAAATCGTCAGGCCATGCAGGGAAACCTGCCTATAAATGGACTCAGAGCTGAGATGCCTGAGCCGCAGGGAGACCCGCACACGTTCGGCCGCATCTTTGGAGAGCCTGCTCGATTTGAGCAGATGCATGGGGGCCCCTCGCAGAGCATGCACACACCGAGGGGCATGGCCCCAATGGCTACGCCACCTGCACAGTCTCCGTTCGGGACTCCTGGCCGCCCTGCCACGAACGGCACCCTCATGGAGAGGATCGCGGCGGCTAGGGCCGAGCATGGTACAGCTCTCCTGAACATGATGCCGCCCGGCACTCCAACAAGTCAGCAGGGAAACCTGCCCGGCACCCCAAGCCATCATCGACCGTTTGCTGGACAAACCACAGTCGCTGGTGTGCCTGATGACTACCGTGCAAGAGTGGCGGCCGCGGCGCAGCAGGTGCAGAGCCATAATCTGCCTCACCCAAGTGGTCAGAGGCGGAGGCCGGCCTGGCCCTGGAAGCCCGAGGGCCCCAATCCAAGGGATCTTGCTCGGCAACGAGCCTTCGTCCCCGCCTTCAATGCTCACCCGAGCATGGCCCAGGGCCAGAGGCCACCGCCAGCACGCATAAATCCGCCACTGTACCCTGATGGTTCTAGAGTCCCGAACAAGTTTGTTCGTGAAATGGCGGATCAGTTCCACAGCCTCACTAACGTGCGCTGTAGTGATCAGTCTATGTATCCGCACATGGCATTTATGCCTGCGCCGACGACGCCAGATGTGGCTGTCCAGCCCGCTGCCCATTCGATATCGTCTGGCAGTAGAGGTGTGCCAGACTACATCAGGCAGACATGCCACATTCAACAGGCATGCTTTAGGCGCAGACAGGCCGTGCAGAACGTGCGTGATCACTCGCGTGCAGCCGCGCTTGAGGTTGTGAGGAACACAGGCTCACCCTTGCGAGGGAACTCGCCCGCTGCGACGCCTACAACCTCCGCGCCGGCTGCCAGGGTGCCGGAGGTGCTGGATCCAGTAGTGGATCCCCCAGCAGCATTCATGCCCTCCGAGACGGTCCTGGAGAGACAGCGGCGGGTATATCCCAGAGCAGCAGATGCGGAAGTTTTCACTGGGATGGAAGATACCTGTGCGGTATGCCTCGAAGAATTTCAGCCCAGGGAAAGTGTTTACCGTTTGAGGTGGAATCACTTGTTCCATGAGGGGTGCTGGAATTCAAATGTGGTGGGCCATGTCGCAAATCAGCGCGAGGGAGACCCTCAGCAGCCACCATGTGCTATCTGCCGAGCACCTGGCATCATAGCGTCTTCATTCCCGTGGACCGGCTCCTTCATTCAGACTCCCGAGCAAGCAGCGAGGGAGCTGCGGGAGTTGAGGAGCATAGTGGAGGAGATGACGGCCAGGATGCTAGATAGGCAGACAGCTCAGCCCCAACAGCAGGGAAACCTGCCAGAGGAGGTGAGGCCGCCGATGGAGACGGGATACTTCGATCAGCTTATCCCGATGACGGCGCCTCAGCAGGGAAACCTGCCTAATACTCCTCAGATGTCTCCCCAGAGTGGGGGCGGGGCAGAGATGGCACTGGACCCTGACCAGCTGCGTGATCTGCGTGTTCGGCATTTCCAGAATCAAATGGATAATGCGCACACAACCTTTATGCTGGATGCCGATTATCCTGAGACTGATGGTCCGTCGTTTGACCTCTCAGATTCCTCAGTGGCAACAGCAGCAACGGCAGCCAGGGCCGTCGATATCACAGCGACGAACGAGGAGTTCGAGGAGTGGCTGCAATACAGGGATCACCTCACGAATGAGGGGTTGCAGGATATTGCCCTTCACTCGTATCTGACGCTGACGAGACGCACGACCCGCGAGCAGTATAAGAGCATACGTGATGAGTATGCCAACTGGCGGGAGGAGCGCGGCGATCACGTCCAGCACGTGTCGTACTTCCAGTACATCGACCTGGTGCGCATGGCCGAAGGCAGGCCGTATGCCAGCGTCATGCGGGGCAACCCGCCAGGGAGTGCGACCGACTCGCGGGGAAACCCGCCTGACGGCGCAGCCGACACTTCAGAAACGGTGCGCATCAAGCAGCCGAGTAAGACGTTCCTGGATGATGGTGGAAATTCCATCTTCATCGATGTAGGCTCGAAGATCAACATCACGGGCGAGAACACGAGCCCCAAGTTCGTCCAGGCTGCTGAAGCACACGGCCGTACTTGCACGTTCGAGCCCCGCTCTCGTTTGAATATCAACGGAGTGGGAGAAGGGTCGGCCCCAGCGGATACCGTAGGCACATTCAGCATTGCTTGCGAGTACCAGGGGTCGACCCAGCTCGATTCATATAAGACGAACATTGTGTCAGGCTGTGGCAAAGACTTGCCAGCCATCCTAGGCCTCGATAGTATGCAGGACAAACGCACGATCATCGTGCTTGAACGAGGCCAGGAGAAGCTGATATTCCTTGGAAAGGGGCAGGTCAAGATGGAGCTTCCCGAGGGCTCCAAGACATGCCGACGACGAAGTTGCCGTCAGGGCATCTGTCGATCAGGTGTGATCGTTTTGGAGCTGCGGGGCAATCTGCCTCGAGCTCAAGCAGCACGTCATTCCAGACGGTGCTGGCGGGCGAGCCGACCCCGGCGCAGGAGCGCGAGCAATTGCAGGGAAACCTGCCTCAGGGGTTGATGGAGACGCTCGCCGAGGCCACTATGCGAGGCGACAGCATCAACTATCTCGAAACGTTCGATTGCTTCGTTGCCAGGACACTGGCCCAGCATGGTGGAAGTGTACCCATGGACGCTGTACGGTCCCGCCGGAAGATAGTGATGGGGTACACTAACCGTGAGCTGCAGACGGCCAGCGACGCTAGGTCCAAAGGCGTGCTGAAACAGCTGATGGATAATCCATCCATGCTGACAGCATTTGCGGAGCAATCCGCCTCTGAGGCCACGGCGCGCTGCAGTGCTGAGCTCCAGCATCTGAGGGAAGCCCAGATGCTGGCAGACATTGCAGGCACATCTTCTTGATCTTGAAGATGGCAGGACGACGTCGCCCCCTCGTCGTCTTGCCTGTTGGTCGAAAAGCCGGGTGGTAACAAGGACAGCGGGGTAACCTGCCTTAGTAAGAGGGCTTTTGTCATTGAAGATACGAGAGAGGCTTGCGCCGACCTCCGCACCCGAGGGTATATCTGTGATCGTATTTCCCACAATGAGCTTATGACAAGCGTGGGCACATAGTACCTGGGTGCGGTGATCAGTGGAGATTACACTCTCATATGGTCTAGTACCCCGGGTGACTGGTATGTACGAACTCCAGGAAAGAGAGTGGCCCCACATTGGTCACGTATCCAGAACCTGTTGATAAAATCCAAGAAACTCCGTATGAAAATTTTAATATTTGGTCCCCCAGGATATGTTTGGAAGTTATCTCCCGTACGCGATACCCTGGAAGATCTTAAGTTGTCAGTAATGCGGATGCGTTTGTGTCATTTCGGTATTCGGTTTAATATGCTAGACAGTACACCGAGTGGTACTTATATGCAGGTAGCGTCATCAATACCGATTAGCTCGAAGCTGTGGGCATGTACATGCAAACAGGCAATGCCACAACATGCGTTGGATTGGTACGGCCATACGGTACGGCATGCTGAATGGCGAGCTCAGACACGTACTACACTCATCCGTCATCTGAACGACAACATCCTGGGGAGCACCACCACGCACGGAAACGTGCCTGTATATCTGAACACCTATACACGTACGGACCATAACATCCATCATTACGTGACGACCAACAAGGGAGGACCGAAATGGTCTGATGTTATCCGACGTGTAACGATTAACCTGGATACCGATGCGGTTATTCAGGATATCTCAGTTGCCGATCAACCAACAGGGTATGATTGGCCTGCACCACTACCTGCAGGGGTTGCCAACATCAGCACTCGGTTGTATTGGCAATCCGAGGAACCGGTCTTGCTCGGAAACGAGCCTACTCAATCACCACAGAAACCTCGACGCGTCATCATAGATGACTGTTCTCTCCCCCTCCCGACTGGCGATTGACGCGTGCACCCACTCAACCACGACAACGGGCACGCAGACCGGCGAACAAAACGAGCAAGTTTTACCTACAGAATCGCGTATCAAGCAGAAGAAAAGGCTCAAAGCCGAAAAGGAAGCAGGCGTCAAGCCTCGCCGCAGTAAAAAAGCACGTTGAAGACGGAAACGATGATTGCGGCGACGACTTGTCAGGACTCGGACAGGATCTTATGGCGACCTGGAGTACTGATGCCCCTATTGAGCTGATAAGCTCCGATGAGGACGATGACCTGTTCCTTGCCCTCCCCGCATCTATGCCCGACACACACGCTAACATATACAGCATAGTCGCTACACTATGCTATGGTCATAATAATTGCGTGGATATGTTGGAGCTTTGTGGCGGCGAGGGTGGTATCTCAGAGCTTGCCTTCCCAAGGGGACTCTCCTCAGGAGGCAACCTAGACAAGACTACATATGTCGACCTGGGAGACCCCTCGGTGCAGCGGGTTGTAGATCATTACTCCGCTATATGCTACGCACGAGTTGCCATGCTACAACCCAGTTGCCGCACCACAGGACCACCATCCTACTACAACTACAAAGTCAATCACAACACTTGAGAACAGCACCACAAAGAAGATTTACCACACATAACTTTCTGTGGTAAAATTGCTGTGGCCCAAGATGACGCTCGGAGGTGGTTTATACGCGAACAACCTACGGGAACATGGGTGGATGACATTTCCCCATGGAAGAAACTTGCCAACCGACCACACATTACAACCGTACGCATTGATCAATGTGTCACGGGGCTCAAAGATACGGCTGGTGACTATATTAAGAAGCCGACAAATATCACCAGCAATGACGAGACAATTCTTAAACCCTTTGAGCGACTCAAATGCAACGGTCAGCATGTGCACGCACAACCGTGCAACAAAAAGCTTTCACTGGCACAGAAATACACTCGACGACTGCAGTCTGCCTTTGTGGAAGCCGTCTATCTGGCGAAAGCCATTGATACTACGCGCGGAAACGCGCCTACAAGTACTGCACATGCTTACCCTGCCGACCTTCCCGATCAAGCTGAACCAGGCGAAGGTATGAGACGCATCGGTGATCGTATCATCCCAAAGGTGGCCACCTGCCCGGCATGCATCGACAACGTCCGAAAGGACAGTCCTAGCCATAACAGAGACCCTACGCAGTGTAAGTATCATGATTCCATCTCTGTATATTGGCCATGTCCCGCATGCCAGAGGGATCTTAGGAGAAGCAAAGGTGTTAATAACCACCTTGATACCGAACCTGGTAAATGTCGTTTTGCTGAACCATTTAAACTTCCAGACGACCACGACCCCGAAGGCAAAACCGTGCCAGCTTGGTGGAAACCCTTACCTAAACCTGGTGAGGGCCAAGCTTCAGCTTCAGGTGGCCGCCAAGGCGCACGCGCCAGGCCACCACGACCGCGATCCTTCGGTAACGTTGATCCGGCATCTGGTGCCAGCAGTTACGACATGCTACGAGACGCCCCCGAGCGTGGAAACACGCCTTCTGCGTCCTCTAGCGAAGCGCCACAGGTAGCGGCCCGTCGTGGCCGCCTACAAGGCGTACCACCACCTCCAGATGCAGTCGACGAAGGAGACCGACTGCGGAGAGCCACAAGGAACCCTCTTGCCTCTACCGGCTCTGGGGCTCCACGACTACCCGACTGGACGAGAGTCGACATCCAGCGCAGTTTGCAAAATCTCCGTAGTCACGAACCTCATGTCGTTAAAAAGGAACTCCGTAAACTGCACCTGCGATGGCATCATGCGAAGGAACCCAAGATGAGGCTAATCCTAGACAAAGTGGGGCTGGATAACGTTCGACTGAACATGATCACAGAAGTTTGCGATGCATGTCGGGAATGCAGAGCATGGGAACGTCCAAGAAAATCAACACTACCTTCGGTGAGCCTTCCTGGTAACTTTTTCGATGATGGCGAAATGGACCTCATGTTCTACAAGAAACTGACCATATTTCACATTATGGATCGTTGTATTCGCCTGGCAGCAGGCCAAAGAATGTCCGACAGAGAACGTGACACTATCCTTGACGCCTACCACTACTGCTGGATTGCCTATCACGGACCCTTCAAAGTCTTATACTCAGACGGAGAAGGCGCCCTGAACAATGATGCCGCTAAGGCCATGATGGCCAATAAGGGCACGGAACTTCGTATCCGAGCGCCTGGCCAACACGCGACTTCAATTGAGTCACGAAACGGCATTCTCAGAGGCGTCCTCCGCATGATTGAGGAAGAACTGACTAGACACAACATCCCTGTTGTATTCACTCGAGTATTGGCGGAAGGCATGGCGCATCTTCGTTACCAATGCCTTTACGTTTTACAACGGAGTATCGCCATACCAAGCACACACAGGACGTCAGCCCTCCTTTCTTCCTGACCTCGACACCCTTGACTTTCCCAGGGACCCGAGACATCAGGACACGAACGAGAACGTCGAGTGAGGGAAGTTAGCCTAGAAGCCATAACTCAAGCCATTGTTGTGGCCAAGACAAATCGTGCTCTTAGGGCTAAAACGGCTCCTGATGGTGCTCGCCTTTACTCTGCAGGGGATTTGGTCGACTACCATCGACCCACTGCCACTAGGGACGATCATGGAGGCTGGAAGGGCCCATTCCCGGTGATCCGTAATGTGCCTGAAAGAGGACATATTGTCGTCAAGGCAGGATCTCGTGAGGTAATTGCGATGTATCCTGATCCTCGTCACACACTATACATTGAATGTCTCCTCACACGGGAACTTGGCATGGATACTGTGGCCATGCAAACCGTCCTTACATATGTGGCACACCTCGGCGCAGGGAAACCTGCCAAAGTTTTCGGCTGTATCCCAGATTACAAGGGAAACCTCAATCTTTCAGACGACAGCAAGTTTCACCCGCGCGTACATCTAGCACTACAGTATCTCGTGCGAAACTACTTCCGAGTAGAACATGTAGTAGCAGTTAGATTGGCCAAAAGTGTGTCAAGCCTACCTGCAGTAAAGTACGTCACCGGGTCTACACTGATCCATTATGACAACGATATCAGCCCAGCTTTCCACTACTACGAGTGTGTGGGCACCGGCCTAAACATTTCTCAGATCACTGGTAGCACTCATTCCAGACTTATTCAATGCTTGACTTCACGTGTCCCTTCCTTAGGATTTCACGACGACCTGGCTAAATATCAGCACTCAAGCAACACGTCTGGAGAACACGATTCGCCTGGAAACAGGCCTCCTCCAGATACCCCAGGTGCTTCATCGCCGAGTGAAGGCCGTCTGTCGACAATCTATGAGGAAAATGAGGAACACAATATCGAAGCTATGATGCTGGAAGAGTGGTACGACGAGCTACGTATGGACCCTCATCCTACGACGACTACCGACGATTATCTCTACTGCGTCCCAACAACCATGCTGCCCGACCAATGTGTTTTGTTTTCAGCATCTGTGGACGAAGAAGATATCATATCATCGGACCCGCTCGGAGACAAACCTCAACCACGAGAGTCCCATCTAGTCTCTCTCTGCTCAACCACACCTGACGAGAGCTACTCTCTTGACAGTGATGAATATGGTCCGTACGTTGAGTTTTGGTTTACATCAGAAATGTCAAAAGTAGTGTTGGACCAGACTCAACTTGCACAGCTTGACACCGATATGGTCGCAACGATGAGAGTATATGTATCCTCTGCTGCTAAACGCGCTGTGGTCGTTAAAGAAGATGACCTACTCACCAAAGCCGACATAGCAGCACATCCAAAGGAGGTTAGTGAAGTTTTGCATTCTGAACTCAAAATCTGGTTTGACAACCGATGCTTTGAGATGTATGATTGATCCGAAGCTTCCAACATCATGACATCCAGGTATGTATACAAGTGGAAGTTTGTAAAGGTGGGTACCGAGAGCGTTAAAACCATTTGTCTCAGACTTGTCCTTCGTGGATTAATGGATACTGAGGCTTTCGACGTGGATGCATTCTCGGGAACCGCCCGAAGGCAGTCCCAACGACTCCTGGCAAGTGAGGCGGCACGCCATCCAGAGTGGATCTTAGCATCCATGGATATCGACAAGGCGTTCCTCAAGGGCTTGACCTATGAGGAACTTGCCCATGCCACCGGCGAGGAAACTCGCATGGTCTGCTTCACTCTTCCACCGGGAAGTGCCCAGGTACTTCGTGCACTACCCGGCTTCTCATCCTATGACGAAAGCCGACACTGCCTCAGGTGCCTCAAACCACGACTCCAAGAGCGTTCTCTCTCAAAATTTCGTACGACCACACGAGCTATAGGCCTTGCACCGACCAGCTATGATCCTGAATTTGAATTCAGCCAAGATTTGCTAACGGCAAAACATGTCGATGATATTAACATGACAGGCCCAGAGAGAAATTTAGACGACTATGTACAGCGTGTCGAAAAGGTGTTTAGCAAAAGCAAGCTCAACAAACACACGTATAGGAACTGCGCCGTTCGTTACACTAAGAATGATCAAGGAGATGTGATCGTGGATCAGGACGAGTATATCAAACAACTACGTCCTATCACACACCCAGAACTTACAGGAGCGGCGGCCGATGCCAAAGCCACGAAACTCGTTACCGACATGTTCGTCAGCTTGCGAGGAGCCCTCGCCCATGCCCTTCTTACTCAAGTCTGGCTCATGGTATACGTGGTCTCTCTCCAGAAAATCCAAGAGCCCGCCAATCTGCAAGTCAGACGTCTGAATGCTGTGACGCGAAAGCTGATCCGCAGCCCGAAACGCATCACCTTCCCTCGGATGAAGCCGACGAATGAAGTTGACATCCACAGCGATTCGGGGTATCGGAAGCTCACCGGGGAGGAGGATGATGAGACCAAGGGCTACGGCAAACGCGGGGCTAATGTACTACGGCGAGGAACCTCGCCTCAAGGCAAGTCCGTCGTTCACCTCTGTGACGGACTATGCAAATCACACCGACTACAGGTGAGGTACAGCTATGCTGCGGAGGCACTCGCAGCTGCGCATAACCTCGATGAGTGTTACCCTACGCTCAACACTCTCCACGAGCTCAAGGCAGGAGCTCTGGCTCCACGGCAACTACGAGATATGCGTGAAGTTGGAGGCCTAGCCATCAAAGTATCTCTTACCATAGACGCTGAGTCCGTTCATAAATCATTACCAAGCAAGGTTCTTAAGATACCGACAGAACGGACTCTGCTTGGAGATATCAGTTGGATACGTGAGCTCATGAATACAGGTATAGTACATAATGTGCAGTGGTGTGATACTAGGGATATGACCGCAGACGGGCATACAAAGGGAAGCATCGATCGGGAGCTGCTTCTGGAAGTGATGTCAGGCACTCAGTCATTCAAGTATGACGTGAAGCAATTGGTTCCCTTTCGGGGTCCCGAGGACAGAACAACCCAAGTCTAATCAATGTTAGTCTGTCCTTGTTGCCCCCCCGCGGTCCAATTTGCCAGCATGGGCGCCTACTACAGAGGCGCCCTTCTAGTTGCTCGGAAACGAGCCTTACATTTCACGCCTGGCAACGAGCCGGCTTTATATGACTCAGGCTCTTTGCCTTAATACATATTTGCTTGGTGAGGTGAGGCCCGTTTGGCTTACTTCTAACTGAGCCGATAGCCCTTCGTCGTTCGAAAGGGGCTATCTTGTATTTGCGTGAAATGCGTTGCGAGGAAACTCGCCTTACAGTCTGGTGTTAGGCCAGACTGTACACACTGTTTTCTTTCTTGCAAGCAGTTGTGCGCGCGGCCTTTGTAGAGCCTAACGGCTGGGCGGCTATGCTCTCCGTCTCCTCCCCTCCCGACTTTAAGGGTAGCTCTTTGGGAGATGTTATAGTATCGGGAGCATAGCTCGCGCGCCGTTGCCTTTGGCTCAAGGCACGCGCGCCCTATTTGCCCGGACACTTACCTTAGTGTTCGCTGTGTGCTGGAAAGACCGATACATCGATCTTATCCTATCCTACCCATCCACTCCCCATATCGTATTCCTTCGACATGGAATTGGATGCAATGTGAGCTCATCCGCCTCCCATGGAGACGGATGTCATTTGACCTACCAGGCTCACTTTCGACTGCCCGCACCAAATAAACCCGACAACCCGACAATTACACGGACGATGTACGAATGGTTGTCAATTCCCGCTGTCGTTTGAAAGCCGCGCGTTTTCATAAGACTTATTCGCATGGATGGCGAGTTGGTTCCAAAATGTGGTTCTCGCGGCGACGCCGCTCACACTCGTCGAATCATTATCCACTCGGGTGGACTGTGGCTTAACACATGTTATCGTTTAACACAACACACACACACACCCATACCCACTGGGGGGTCGGAGGGACGTGGGCAATTATGGGTATAGGTGCGGGTTCGCGGGCCCTTGGGGGGGCTCCCGTCAGAGCGGGAACCCCCACCCGACAACGCGCACCCATTCTCCCTCCGTCCACAGTATGGGTACGGGTGTGTGTGTATGTTGTCCGTTCTTTCTTTCTTTCTCTGGGGCCTTGGTCAGCATGCTGACGGCTGCTAGCATTTTGCTAGGCGGCTGTGGTTGCCAATGCTTGTGCAGCCTCGTCTAAGGCGATGGTTTCTGTAGTAAAAGATGACAGTGGCTGCCGCAGAAACGTGCCAGACATAGCAATCGAAACTCTGGCGCACTCCGCGCGATCAGAAACAACACACCCCAGGTACCCTGCGGCTGCTGAGCACGTGTCTGCCCGGTCCCGCCGTCGACGTGCAGCAGCAAAGTAGCACAGTCTAAACAAGCGTCGCTTGATATGTGGAAACGGTGGCACCATGATCTTCGCTTGTCCATCGTATGGTTGTCCAAGTAGTCCGCGATTTTACTCCACCCCCGCGGTCTCCAGAGTTGGCAAATTTCACGACCGGCGAGACAGAGCCTGGACAGGAGACGAGGCAGAGGCGCAAGCGTAAATATTGAAGGGAGCTCCAGCCACTTGGACGGAAGTCTTTGTCGCAAGAGGTTTCACGGTTGATTGCGCCGTTGTCTCGCTGTGGCTTATTGCCCCAACGCTGGCGAGCTACTTCGAGCTCTGTTTGGGCTGCTGTTGAAGCCGTCCTGCCAGACATGGTGCGCACGCCAAACAAGCCGTGGATCTCCTTCTGGCGAATTGGGTTGCATCAAAAGCTTCACGAAGCCGAAAGCGAGACCTCAAGGCCGGTTTAATAACAGCGCGGGTGATCCCGTCGCGACAGACGAGCGCGCAGAGACGTCCGCACAACATTTAACACGATCCAGTGGCATGTGCGACACGTCACCCTTACACCGAATACGGAGGACGTTGTTCACCCTCGCTTGAATATCACATTGGGCATGTTCTCAGATGCGGAGCTCCGGAAAGCTTTGCAGCGCATGCGATCTGGGAAAGTTCGCAAGCCGGACGACATCCTTGCAGAGGTGTACAAGGCGCTGGCCGACGAGCCCGGGCAATTGCATTGGCTGTTAGACATTTGTAAAGATGCGTGGAACAACAAGGAACTCCCTTATTCATGGTGCGCTTGAAAAGTGTGCCTGCTATACAAGAAGGGGAACCCAGCCACCAGCCAATTGCGACAACTCTCGCCCTTTATCTTTGCAGTGCGTCGCAGTGTCAATCATCTCAGCGATGTTGAAGGCAAGGCTGCTGGACGCCGGCATCGACGACAGGTTGTGGCGAACCTGGCTTCCGGGCTGGGTGCAGTACGGAACGCGCCATTTACGCAGCGAGGCGCAACATAGCACCGGCGAGGGCGAAGAAGAATGGCTCTATTACTCTCTTTGCCCTGGACTTGGGAGAAAGCGTACGACAGCATCCACATCGACGGCTTGCTGGACGCGCTCAGGTGGCTAGGGATCCCAGAAGAGTTTCACGTGATGATGACTGTGAGGCTGTTTGTCGTCAGCGAATGCGGTATCGATTCTGATCCGAGGCCGCAGCTTTCCGGCATCTTTCAAGGACGCACGTTCAGCCCACTTCTGCTTTTTCCCGTAATGACACTGCTACTTCAGGACGCCGTCGGCCTCTTGGGTGCTGGAGCGATGGATGTTTACATGAAGGGGGACTTGTGCGAGTGCGCCTACGCGGGCGACACCTTGATTATTGGAACTGACGGCGCTTTCTTGAATGATCATTTGAAAGCAATATATGACGCGGGACGCAGGTACGGTATGGTATGGAGCCGCACTGGGACAAACTCCAGGCCCTTGCTGTGGGGGCGAAAGGAGACGCAAGGCTTGTGCACCCGATGGCACGGCGCTCGAGCAAGTCAAGCAGCTTCAGTACTTAGGTGCGCATCTGTCAGCCGACGCAGACGCAGGGCCTGAAGCAGGGCGCAAGATCGACGAGGCAAAAAAGAATGTGTTCGTCGCTCAATACATTGTAGTCTTATTTCTCTCTGATTGGAGACGCAAAGTACGCATTTTCTCTTCAGTGGTGGAATCGAAATTGCTTTACGGGCTCGCTGGAGCATGCTTGAACAAAGCCCAAACACGTCGTCTGGACAGCTTCCAGAACAGGTGCATCAGAAAGATCATCGGCATCAAGCCGTCATGTTTGTCCAGAGTACCAAACGCTGAAGTGCTGAACCGTGCGCAGCACACGGGTGCCAGCACCCTGCTACTAGACCAGCAGATGCTTCAGTTCGGCGACGTGCTGCGCTCAAGTGAGAACAGCCTGCTTCACCGCGCCACGTTCGCACCGGATTCTCTCACGCCGGCGACTGCTGCCGGAGTGAGGCGCAGTGGCGCGCCGAGCAGAGAGTTCGATCCCATCGTGTTGAAGCAATCAGTTGGGATATTCGGCAATGTTCATGCGACGGTAGACGCTGCGCAGTCTGCATCAGACTGGAAGCGCACGCTGCGCCATCACATTCTCTTACTGTGATTATCCAGCTGCTTTGTCCATTGCATTTTCCGCGCTCTGTCTGTCCACGCACCGCCTGGTGTACGACTCGGAAGGAAGGAAGGAAGGTTTCCAGAGGATGGCGTCATCGATGTCCTGTGCAAGTATCTAGCCCTTGTCCAATACTTGAAATATACCTTGGGCCACTCTGACGAACAGAGGTTAGAGTTGAGGGTTGGTCAGTGTGATTTCCCCGTTGGCTAGGCCTACCATAGGTTGGAAATCTGCGCGGTCCTCTCTGGAGCAGCAGCTCCGTCGCTCCTTCCCCATGGTGGGCCGGCAGTTCCTCCAACTCGTGGTCGGCTGGTCGCTGGCGCTTTGGCGAAATTGGCAGAATGCTGCGGCGGGCAAAAGGGCTGGTGAACGTGGAATAAGTCCCACGCGTTGCAAATGCGATGCTCGAACTCTGGTCACATGTTCATCCAATCCGAGAGTGCACAGTTTTTGTCACGCACGTCCCGCCAGCTTAGGCCAGACGCTGAACCCAATATATTGTCCAATTCCACGTGGTGCCCCATGCCAGAGTGCATGAGGCCATCTTGCCGACCACGTTTGAATCTAGACATCGTGTTCGCTGTCTCCCCATACTCTCTGCTACGATGTATGCGGTGGCCATTGCTCAGGTGTGGAAAAGGTACCTATACCTCTACCCCTTCGCCCGTTTTCCCTTTTTGGGGCCTCCTGGGAGACCTTCGTCGCCACCGCTGGACTCGCCTTGAAATCCTAGTCAGAAAGCACCCTGGAAAAGGTCTGAGGAGTAGCGGTACATGTACCTTTTGGCTTTCCCAACTGCGGGGCCTCAGTGCTCGTTCAGGAAAAGCTCCTTTGAAGACCTCCCAAAGCATTCTCAGGTCGTGCACCAATTTTTCCAAGCGGCAACACTTTCATTCGACAGTCGAGAATTCACCACACGGATAGTGGGCGACTCAGTTATGAAGCGGGCACTTGTTGGAAATGCTGTTGGCATGATTGACATTCAGTCTTGCACCTCTTGCAGCCCAAAAATTAGATACTTGACCATTTTCAAGAAAACGTGTTGCTTGAGAGGCAGACGCATTGGATGCTAATCTTTCAATTGGCCAATTTCTGTTTTGAAAAACTATTCTTACCGTCGTCGTCATAATGAGGAGGAGACGTGGGACAGGAGGATGTATTGCAACATCGTTGTTGAAGCCTCGGTTAAGTCGGATCCTCAGCCTCCTCCTCCCCCACATTCTTCCTCCGAAAACCGCCGAACCATCTGGTCCTGGTCAAAGTGCGCGCCATGACAAACCGGGGGGTTGTTTTCAGGAGGGGGAGGAGGAGGCGATCGTGGGGGAAAACGAAGAGAGGGATGCAGAGGAGTCCGTAGGAGAGATTGGGACCACTTTCTGAGACCCCTTGGGGCTTTCCTGAGGCCTGCTCGAGGCCAGCTTGGGCCATCTTGCGCCGTGTCGGAGGCTATCCGTGTCCATCGTGGAACCATCGCGGGGCGTTTAGGACACTCTTTACAAGCGGCCCTCCTGGTCCAGACCCTCAGTAGGGGGGGAGCGGTTGAGCCATCCTCTGATTGGACGACGCCATTCTTGAGGAAGAGTTGACGCGCTGGACCCTTTACGCCCGGAGGGCTGCGAATACGATACCGCGCCCTCATGGCACAAGACATTGTGAGTGTTTGTGCGGGTGACGGAGAACGGACTAGACCACTAGAACCGAAACCATTGACGTAGACCGAATGGCACTGGCGGAGAATAAGAGGCCGGAGGTGCACGGAACACACACGCAATCCCAACACGGCCGCGAACGGCAGGTCTCCACCAGCGACAGGCCACCTCCTTGACGCTTTGGGGCGGCGTTGAAAAGTGTGGGCGCGAGGGTCCAGCGCCAGTGGAAATTTCGCGCCCGCGGGTGTTCGCTGTTTCTATCTCCCAACATCGCCGCGTGTCCGCCTTTCCGCGCATGGCAGACAGCACAATCGAGTCCCCACGCCGCCGTTTTTCAACCTTCCAGCACGTACAGCGATGCAGGAGAGGCGTGGTGCTATCACCTACCTCGTAGCCTTGTTTTTTCGTTCTGCACTGTTAATGTAAGCACCTGTCCAAGCGCCAGACGGCGTACGGCTTCTCGGTTCACTTCATTACGCAGCCGTGCGTTGTGGATAGCACAAATGTGTTCGGAACAGTTCGGCTGACCATTATGTAGCCTGGCGCGGGGCCAGACAACCTGGTCATGCCGCGCCCGCTGTTAGTTAATGACCCGCGTGACGGAGTTGGGAGGAGAGCGAGGGGGGAGAATCTGGCCGCGCTCTTTCTGCCATCTGCGAAGCCCTCTCGGAATCCTGCACGACGGGGCTCCCCTCTCACAGGGCCGCGCCGCCAATGGCAGGAGAGTGGGGAGGAGATGCGACGAGTGGCGATGGGCGGCGACGTGAGGTGGCAGTTCAAGAATTGTGAGGGCCGAAGGTTGCAGTTGGAGTTGCGATGACGACGAGGACGAGGGCGGGAGATATGATGACGACAGTGGCCCAGGTGATGGTTTCCATATTGGTACAGATGGCGGCGACGATGACGGTGATGCTGGTAAGATCAGGGGCGCTATCGATGATGGTGGTGACGACATCGAGGACGAAGGCGATCAAGTTTATGAAGACGTTGGACATGATGGTAACGATGCTGAGCATGATGCGCGGTAGATGACGACGACGAAGAATTTGATCGATTGAGGGCGACTGGAGGCGATCCCGTAGTTTTCTTCGCAAGTGCTTCGTTCCTGCAGCGATGAGCGCATGAGAGGCGTGTCATAGTGTGCACACGCCTCTCAGGACGAAAGCACCCCTCGCAGATGGAGCAACCTCAAATCCCAATCGCCCAGGCATCAACACGCAATGCTGCTTCAGACATGGACGCTGGCAGAAAGTACGGCCACAGTCCATAGTATTTGTTATGTTGAGGTCATCTTTTGGGGGAGAGGGGGGGGCAGCGCGATGGCGTCGGCCTGGGTTAGGCCCCCCGCCCGCCCTCGCCCTCCGAACGCCGTCGGCGTCGAGAATTGCCCCCCCCCCCCCGCCCCCTGCCCGCACTCAGACTCACTTGCCCGATTCGGAGCGAATGTTCTCTGGGCGTCGTTAAGAAGTGGCATGGATTCAGACTCACTCATATTCAGACTCACGCGTGCTTGGATTCAGTCCGCCTCATATTCACTCGCACATCGTCTCGCTCACACTTAGAGTCGCACTCAGACTACTCATACTCAGGCTCACCCACTCTGTGGATTCCTTCGTACTCCGACTCGCTCATCCGCAGACTCACTCACACCTGGGCACTCATGCTTACACTCACGCGTTGACAGCCTCGCTGATGCCTCACTCATGCTCGTGATCATCGCGATGAAGCAGGCGTGTCATTTGGTCATGACACGGAGTGGCGACAAGGGGTGGTCCACGGGCCGTTTCGTGCCCAGATTACCAAGACATCTTAGGCATTTCCGCTACCGCGATGGCGACGTATCAGGCATGGCACTTGGGCCTCCCAAGGGGAGGCGACCAGGGTGCTCCGCAAACCGGTTTGTGCTCTGATTGTCAGTGCCTCTCAGGTAGAGTTGATTATTGCAAAGGCCTTACGGCCAGTGCCGCGGACCTTGAAGGAAGACAACGACAACGACGGCTGCGGCGGCGACGACGACGACGCTGACGCTCTGGAGTCCTTCATGGGGCTGTCTTGCAAGCCTTTTGGGCTCTGTTTGGGGGCCTCTTGGGGGACTTCTTGGGAAGCTTCGTGGTCACTTGGAGCCGCATCGGATCTGAGGATTCTTAGAGGCATGCAAAGATATACGCAACACCCCACAACAGTAGATACGAGTGAGGAGGGCGCCTCTTGGGGCGGGTTGTCCTGAAGGAGGGGTGGTGGTGGTGGTGGTGGTTGCATTGCCCACAGCGGGGAGGCGGGGGCAGGGGTCCTGAGTTCCCCTTGTCCACAAGGGACCACCCTTCCGTCCCCCTTGTCCACAGGGGGACCAGGAGGGAGAGAAGGGGGGGTGGAAGGGGGGGGGTTCTTGTGTTCCCCTTGCTCACAGGGGGGGCCACCCCTGGGGGGGAGGTTACGACCTCATGTCGGACCAATCCCAACCGAATGGTACAACTTACAATCGACTTGGCCACTTCTCAACCGGCCGGAAACAAAAAAAACAAGTGGTACCAGTTACCAGCCATCTTGAGCCGTCAACGGGCTTCTATGCGTACAGCGGTTTAAAAAACAATTCAGACAACTAATGAATGTCTGAAGAGTATACGTTCGTTCTGGGAGTCAGCATGAGCGCCCAGGTTGGGGTTGGTACTAGTTTATTCTTGGGCTTACGCCACACCGCCGACCCCTTGAGTGACTGGCGGTTGTGGCGTGTTGCTCCTGCGGGCTTGTTGGGCTCTTTTGGGGGGCTTTCTGGGGTCCTTTTGGGCGCTTCATGGGGGCCTCTGGTGGCCCTGCACGCACGGGGTAATCTAATACCCTTCGCCGCCGTGCAAAACAACAATGCAACAGTGATGGCGGCGCGCCCGAAAATTATCCAGATGATGTCGCAACGTGTACTTTTTAAAGCCCGTGGGACACTGACGGAATTGGCCTCCGAAAGCCTTTTGGGGAAGCTGTGCGGGGCTTTGGTCAAGTCGTTTCGGGGCTTCTCGGGCCATCTTGGAGCCGTCGTGGACGTCTTGGTGCGAGATGTCAGGCGTGTCGAGGCCCGCTTGGACAGTGTACGGCGTGCTCGCGAATGAGTGCCCAGGGGCCCTCGGCAATCGCGGCACCACCCGCACCGTCAGTTGTGATGTCTGCGGTTGACGTTCCCAGTGTTCGCCGTTCACGATTGGGGAAACGGGCGAGAACTCACCTGTACAGACGGCGGGCGTCTGTCAAACACGTTTTGGAGCCGTCGTGGGCGTCTTGGAGCGAGATGTGGGGCGTGTCGGGGCCCTCTTGGACCGTGCACCGCGCGTTTGCGAAGGATTCCCCTGGGTCCCCCAGCAATCGCGGCAGTATTCGAAGCCTCGTGCAACGGTTCGGGGCCTTTTTGCTGGCCTGTGGGGCCGCTGTGGCGCGGTCGTGGGAACGCCCTGGGCTGAAAGAAGCTTCTGATAGCAGAAAACGCTCATTACCCATAGGACATTCACGGGGCTGGCCCTTGGAATTCTCTTGGGAAGCTGTGTGGGATGCTCGCCGAGCGTTTTCGGGGCTTCTGGGGCTGTCTTGGGCCCGTCGTGGGCGTCTTGGACGGGGCCCTCTTGGCAGTGCACTGCGCGTTCGCACATGATTCCCCCGGGGCCCCAGGCAATCGCGGCACCGCCCGCGCCGCCAATAATCATTCATGCGGCTTATATTCCCAATCTTCTCCGTGCGCGCATCGGGAAACGGGCGGGAACTCACCTTTACAGACGGCGGGCATATGTCAGACACGGTTTGGAGTCGTCGCGGGCGTCTTGGAGCGAAATATGGGGCGCGTCGGGGCCCCCTTTGGGTAGGAAGAGCGCGCGCAGAGATGCGGGAATGGGTTGGCGAGGGCCGGCCACGATGCTGTCGATGGGGGGCCTTTCAAGGGCCACGAGGCGGCAATTCGGAGCCTTACGGAGGTTTATTCGAAGTTCTCTTACGACCTCATTCTCAGTGTTCGCCGTGGCGTCTTGGAGCGAGATGCGGGGCGTGTCTGGGCCCTCTTGGACATTCTATCGCGCGCGCGCGAAAGATCCCCCCGGGGCCCCGCCTGCACCAGCCGTAGTGATGTCTGCGGCTAACATTTTCGGCCATCGCCGTGCAAGCATAGGGGAACGGGCGAGACCCCACGTTTACAAACGGTGGGTTTTTGTAAACAAAAACCAAGAAGGAACGATTATTGAATCGCTTCGCTCATTCCGCCGGCCCGTGATATGGCATCGCTGGTTTTTGTCTGTGTGTTCGTTGCCCATGTTGCGCTCTTGGGGGCGGGTGTCGTTCGGACGCGTTGCGTGGGGAGTTTTGATGGTGAAGCAGTTCCCTGGGGGTCGTCTCTCGATGGGGCGAAATAGAGTCGTCGTCAAGATGCTTCTTTGGGGGGCCTCTTGGGGTCTGTTGAGAGGCCGTTCGGGGGCGCCTGGGAGACATGTTTGAAGCCTTCTGGGGCTTCTTTTGGGCCTCCTGGGAGTCTCCTGGGGCCTCTTGGCGACATCTTGGGGCCTCTTGGAGGCCTCTTGGGGCCTCTTTGGGACCTCCTGGGCGCCTTCTGGGACGGAGGGCTCCATTTTTGAGTTCTCGGTATCCCTCCTGAGTCCCTCTTGGGCCCGTCTTGGGGCCTCTTGGTCCGTCTTGGGCGGCACTTGGGCCGTCTTGAGGGCTCTCTTGGGTCGTTTCGGCGCCGTCTTGGGAGCTTCGTGGGCCGTCTTGGAGCGGTCTTGGGGGCCTCTTGGGCCGTCTTGGAGCGTCCGGAAGCCGAAAAAGCCAGAACACAAAAAACATAGAAAAAACAAATGAAAATCAACGATTTTGGCCTCTTGGGGCTCTCTTCGGAGGCCTCTTGGAAGGCTCTTGGGGCGTCTTGGAGGCCTCTTGGGCTGTCTTGGGGGCCTTTTGGGCCGTCTTGGGGTCATCTTCGGCGTCTTCGAGCGCTCTTTGGGCGTCTCGGGGGCCTCTTGGGCAGTCTTGGGGGCCTCTTGGGGCACTCTGAGCGCGCTCTGGGGAGCCTGAGAGGCCGCACCCAGAAGGAAAACCATCTCTGAGTAGACTTGGTCGGGCGGCGGTCGGGCGGCGGTCGGGCGTTGGTCGGGGTACTTTTCGCCGGGGGACCCCCAGGGGCCGCCCCGCGCGCGCGAACTAGAAATACTGTTAATACTGTTAACCAGTTACCGGAGATCTTAGCACGCCCTGGCCCGTTGGGCCGGCGAATTGAATGGCCCTCGGCATATCCGGCCACAGTGCTTGGGCTGCGGGTCTTAAGCCGCTTGGATGGCAAATGCGGTTTCGTGGGGGGCGTCCGGGGGGCGTTCGGGAGGCAGTTTTTGAACTTCTTGGGGGCCTCCTGGGTTCTTCTTGGGGGGCCTCTTGGAGCTCTCTGGGGGCCTGTTGGGGGCTCTTTGGTGCAACCAGGGGGCGTTCTGGGGTCGAAGGCTCGAAATGTCTGTTTAGGTTCCCCTTTTGGTCCCCCTCTTGGGGCTGTCCTGGGGTCCCCCTGGGCTGTTCTGGCGGATTGTTATGTGGTCTTGGGGCCTTCTTGGGTCGTCTGGGAGCCCTCTTGGGGGCCCCTTGGGCCGCCACGAGGCGATTTACAAGGCTCATCGGGCCGTCTGGGACGTTGTCAACAAACGAGAGGCGAATGTGCTAATCACGCACGCGTTCCCAAGGGGATGGGGCGGTTTGCGTTTTTCCCAACCATCATGTGGTGTTGGGTCCTCGTTTTGAAGAGACGTCGCCCCGCGTTCTCCTCCTCCTCCTCCTCCTCCTCCTCCTCCTCCTCCTCCTCTCCTCCTCTCCTCTCCTCTCCTCTCCTCTCCTCTCCTCTCCTCTCCTCTCCTCTCCTCTCCTCTCCTCTCCTCTCCTCTCCTCTCCTCTCCTCCTCCTTATCCTCCTCCCTCCTCCCTGCGTTTCACCCACCCAGTACAGCGCTTCGTGGCCCCCATAGGGAGCTCCACTGGAGGCGCCAGTGGCAGGGTTCGCATGGCGGCCTCGGGCCATTTCGGCACACCCCTCACAAGGATCGTGGCCCCACAGGAGCTCCACCGAAGGCTCCAGTAGCAAAGTTCGCATGGCAGCCTCGGGCCATTTCGGCACACCCCTCACGAGGACCGTGGCCCCATAGGAGCTCCACCGAAGGCGCCAGTAGCAAAGTTCGCATGGCGGCCTTGGGCCATTTCGGCACACCCCTCGCGGCCCCATAGGAGCTCCACCGAAGGCGCCAGTGGCGAAGTTCGCATGGCGGCTTCGGGCCATTTCGGCGCAGCCCTCACCCGGATCGTGGCCACATGGGAGATCCACCGAAGGCGCCAGTGGCGAAGTTCGCATGGCGGCCACGGGCCATGTCGGCACACCCCTCACGAGGATCGTGGCCCCATAGGAGCTCCACCGAAGGCGCCAGTGGCAAAGTTCGCATGGCGGCCTCGGGCCATTTCGGCACACCCCTCACAAGGATCGTGGCCCCACAGGAGCTCCACCGAAGGCACCAGTAGCAAAGTTCGCATGGCGGCCTCTGGCCATTTCGGCACACCCCTCACGAGGATCGTGGCTCCATAGGAGCTCCACCGAAGGCGCCAGTGGCGAAGTTCGCATGGCGGCCTCGGGCCATTTCGGCACACCCCTCACCAGGATCGTGGCCACATGGGAGCTCCACCGAAGGCGCCAGTGGCAAAGTTCGTATGGCGGCCTCTGGCCATGTCGGCACACCCCTCACGAGGATCGTGGCCCCATAGTTGTGTTGCTTCAACAACCGCGCCTGGGCGTCGTACTCCGCCTTGTCGACGTGCAGCGCCACCTCCTCCCTCATGGCTCTCAAAGCCCTCTCCTGCTTCTGCTCCTCGGTCACGGGGACGCCGTCCTTGTCGTCGTCGGCGCCCGCGAAGACGGCCACGAACGTATTCCTGAGCATGTCGGGCTCCGGCGGGGAGCCGTGGCCGCATAGGGAGCGCGGGCGAAGATGGTATTCACAATTGCGGTATTCACACGTGCGTATGGTTGGGTCCTTCGCCAGGCTAATTTGAGGCCGTCTTGGGACGCCTCTTGGTTTCTTGGGAGGGCTTGGGGACCTCCTGCTGGGCCGTCTGGAGGCCAGCGCGAACGTTTTGGATCGGATCGATCTTTCTGCTGCTCGTGGTCCACTTGGACCGTCCGGAGGACCTCTTGGGGCCCTCCTGGCATTTGTTGGGGCCTTCTGTCGCCCCGCGATGCGTTCGGGCCGAGCCCGGGCCCCCCCCCTCCAAATCGACCGGACCGGGCTCCTGGGGGAGGGGTTCGTGGAAGGGGGAAGCACTTCACTCGTCGATCAACCCCAAGGGGTCGGCGGATTTTCTGGCATTTGGGGGCTTTGCTGTCTTGCAACAATAACTCCAAACAACACGTACCCTCTCAAGACAACCAGAAAAACATATATCCGACACAACAACATATATGCACACACACACACACCTTTCACAACAACATATCCGACACAACAACATATCACACACACACACACACATATCCGACACAACATATATGCACCTCGTCCTCCTTCTCCTCTTCTTGCCCTTCCTCCTTCTTCTCGATTGCTCCTTCGTCTGATATTTGTCCTCCTCCTCCTCCGCCTCGTCCTCCTCGTCCTCGTCCTCATCCTCCTCCTGTTATTCATCTGGTCCCATGAGGTTGAGCGTGGCTCAAGATAGCCTCCGACAGACCTCCAAACAACTTCAAGACAGCCTCTCCATGGCCCAAAAAAGTTGAGCATGGTTCAGGCTAGCCTCTAGCCGGGCTGAGTTCAGAATAGCTTCGAGGAGGCTTCAAGTAAGCCTCCGATCGTGTATGGATTGGCTGGTGGGAATACGCAAACTGTCAAGTGCGCGTGTGTTTGTTTGAACATGCATTCGACCGGGAATAGTGGGGAAGGTGGCGGCGGCGGCGGAGGGCAAGTCCACTCACTGGGCCACCCTCTCCCCCCCCCATGGGTTCGGAGGTTCCCCGAACCCACGAGGGCACGAGACGCTTCAATTGGAATCGTCGCCTGTGGGGGGTTTGGGAATCCCGCGCCCGCGAGAAAAGAGGCGGCGGCCGAAAGACTCGGCGGCGGCGGCGGAGGGCAAGGTGACTCGGTTGGCCACGCTCTCGTATCCATGGGTTTGGAGATTCTCCGAAGTCCCGAGCGCACGAAACGCACGAAACGCTTCCATTGGAAGCTTCGTTTTCGGGTGTTAGGAGAATCCCGCACCCGCAGGAAAGGAGGCGGGGGCCGAACGACTCGGCTGCGGCGGCGGCGGAGAGCGAGGTGACTCGTTCGGCCATCCTCTCCCTTCCCATGGTTCCGGGGTTCCCCCGAAACCTCGAGGGCACGAGACGCGTCCATTGGAAGCGCCGCCCTCGGGGGTTCGGGGGATCCCGCGCCCTGCAAGAAAGGGGGTTGGAACCGAACGACTCGGCGGCGGCGGCGGCGCGGGCCAAAGTGACTCGTTCGCCCCCTGTTCCTCCTCATGGGTTCTGGGGCTCACCGGGGCCCCGAGGGCACGAAACGCTTCCATTGGAAGTGTCGCCTACGGGGCCCTGAAAGACCGCGCCCGCGGGAGAGCAAACGGGGGCCAAACGATTTTGCGGCGGCGGCGGAGGGCAACGTGACTCGTTCGGCCACCCTCTCCCTCCCCATGGGTTCGGGATCTCCCTGGACTCCCGATCGCAAGAAACGCTTCCATTGGAAGCGTCGCCCTCGGGAGGTTTGGCGGGGAATCCCGCGCCCGCAGGCAAGGAGGCGGAAGCCGAACGACTCGGCGGCGGCGGCCGAGGGTGAGGCGACTCGTTCGGCCATTTTCTCCGTCCCCATGGGGCCGGGGGCATCCCGAACCCCCCGAAGGCACGAACCGTTTCCATTGGAAGCGTCGTTTTCGGAGGTTTGGGGGATCGAGTCCCGTGCCCGCGCAAGAAAGGAGGCCGGGGCAGAACGAGTCGGGAATCCAGAGAAGTCGTTGCAGGAATTTTGAAAAATCGTCAAGAAATCCCCAGGGATCTTCAGGAATCCTTCAGGATTCCCCTGGAGTTTATCCGGAATATGTCAGCAATCCCCCAGGCATCCTTCAGCAATCCTTCAGACATCCTTCAGCAATCCTTCAGACATCCTTCAGGGATCCTCAGGAATTTGCAGGAACCATTTTTTTCCAGGATGTTTTGTTATCATCTGGCATATTTTTTCACATGTTCTGACATGTCCAAGAGTTCTGCAGGAATCCTTCAACAATCCGTCGGAAATCCTTCAGAAGGAGACTCCAAGGAGCTTCAGGAACCTCCAAAAAGCTTCGAAGGAACTCCCAAAGCGGTTGTAATGTGTATTCAATGGTTGGGATCGGTGCCGAAATTATTTGAGTCCGTCCCATGTGGTCGAAGTTCATTTCATTTGCGGTCACGGCCCCCGAGGACCCCGCGTGGAGGGCCTAGGGAAAACGGGGGGAGTGGCGACGACGATGACGACGACGTCGACGACGACGACAACGACGACGACGACGACTCAAACGGAACAGGGCAGCGGCGACGGCGACGACGACGACTCAAACGGAACACATTTCACACACGCCGACGGGGCCGGCGAATGTCGCTGGTGTGGGCGTATTTTTTCTCGGATCGTTAGGACTATCGCGACATAGCCAGAATCGCACTTGGGCCGACCATGGGGGCGGTCGACCAGGGATATTACACGTGCGCGTTCGCGTCCAGTTTATCGGGGGCCTCTCACGTAGAGGGTTTTTGCTTGTTCTGGAGGGGGAATCACTTCACAGCCAAAACAAGTACCGCGAACCCAGTGGGGAGGAGGAGAAGTAGGTGGAGGAGGAGGGGGAGGAGGAGGGGGAGGAGGAGGAGGAAGAGGAGGAGGAGGAGGAGGAGGAGGAGGAGGAAAAGGGAGATTGGAAGGAAGTCGGCAGACAAAAAGCAGCAGAACAGCCAGGGCCAGCAGAAAGCAGCGTTCAAATTCGGACTTACTCAAACCCCGTCTTGCTCACCTCGTCCACACTCTGACACTCCAGACGGACAGCGCTAGAAATTATATCCGCATACGGCGATCCCCGCGCCGAATACTTGATCAGGCATCTTTCTGCACGCTTTGCAGAGCTCGTGAAGGGCAGGATTTCCCAAGGTGGGGCTGGGGAACGAACCCAGCTGGATGCTCACGCTACCTCCTCCTTGCGGCCGTTTTGAGTGATTTGCCTCTAACCCCCACTTCTGCCCGGCACTCACCTTTTACGCCCCCCCGGAGTAGGAGGATGGGATGGGGGCGGGATCGTGTAGTAGGAAGAACGCCCAGCCTTGCTGTGCCGCCCCGCCCTGCACAGAGGGGCGGGGCAGGCCGAGTGCCCGCGCCGCAGCGCTCGCTCGGACTTGCTGACCTGACCGCCGGTGGTGCGGAAAACGACCGTGGAGGTCGTCGCGGGGCCACGGGCGGAGCCGATGGCTCCGCCGGCGGGGCTGCGGCGGCGTCGGCCTCGTCGTCGTCGACGTCGCCCTCGCCGACATCCTCATACTTCTCATCCTTCTCCTCCTTCCTCCTCCTCCTTCCTCCTCCTCGACGTTTTCCTCGTCGGTGCCGTCCTCGCCGCCGACCACCAGGACGGCGTGGAGGGCGACGAGGAGGGCGTCGACGTCCTCGTCCTCGTCAACGGCGGCGGCGTTGACGTCGGCGCTATCGGCATCGCCGAGCGTGAGCGGCGGCATCGGACCGCGGGTGTTGTGGAGGAGGTCGCAGGGGTCAAGACTTCTGAGAAGGTCCAGTGAGCCCCCCGCGCCCGTTCCTTCTGTCCCTTGTGCCGAATTCAGTTCCGATGCATACCTCCGCTGTCCTCCACTGCCTCCAGATGCGTCTGGCAAATGGCATGCGCGTGGCACACAGTTCGGACAAATGCTTATGAGGGCGCGATGGAGCGGAACGAGACTTCCTTCTTCGCGCTAGGGGAATTATCTTCACGCCCTCCGAGGTTGTCGTCCGCACAGCCACTCCTGCCCGCGCTGTTTCCGAGCTTGGCCCAAACCATGTCGGACAACAAGCTGGCAAGCCTACTGCGGCCGCTGGCTGGATTCCTGTCGCGACCGTTCAGATTGCCACCATCATGTTCGCGGCCGCTGTTAAATATATGAGAGTAAAACTATTCGGTCTTTGCTCGGCAAGATCCCCCGAGCTACACACCTCCAGTCACAAGACAGAGCTCACCAGTCCTGGCATGCTTGTGTAAATAAATTTCGCCACGGAGCTTATGTTGGCACGATGGGGCAGACAAACCTGAACCTTGACAGACGGTGCAGAGCAGCACGACTCCGTCACCGTTCTGCAACACGAGCCCGAACTTGATTTGTATGTATAGGACCCTCCGCGCAACGGCAGATAAGTTTTTCCCCGGAGGAAGCGCCCCTGCAAGCGCTGCGCGGGAACCCCCCACAGCGTTTCCTGCACCTTGCATCCCTCCGCACGACGACGTGCAGCATGGAACTCTGATGTCCACAGGTGACGCGTCTCTGTTAAAATCTGAGACATTCCGCACGACGTGGGGCAGCAGCACGGCTTTGACATCCTCCCGCGGGACGCTTGTGAGCAGCAATTCGTGGAAAAGCAGCGTGACGATGACCAGCATCACGACCCCGACATCGGCGTTGAGCACGTCTGGGAACTGCATTTCTCGGACCACACGCGGGTCGGTGAGCAGCAGCACGGTTCCGACATCGACGTGTAACACATCTTTGAGCTGCATTCCCGGGGCCAGGCGCGCAGCGGTGGGAAGTAATTAGGTTCCGACACCGACGTGCCACGCGTCTCTGAGTCGCATTCTTGTCACCAGCACCACGCAATCAGCATCAGCTCGATTGGAGGTACCAGTTTTCCAGGTCAAGTGAG
Organism: Prorocentrum cordatum; assembly: GCA_963575745.1. Taxonomy (NCBI): domain Eukaryota; class Dinophyceae; order Prorocentrales; family Prorocentraceae; genus Prorocentrum; species Prorocentrum cordatum. The sequence goes on from CAUYUJ010000803.1 coordinate 129,729, forward strand.
GGGTACCCACGCCGAAGGCGACCCTTAGGGCCCCTTCAGAAAAGGAAGAAAACAAACCGGGGGGGCGCCATGGAATGCGGGAGCCCAGGACCCCGTGCCAGGGCGGCGCGTGGGGAGCCAGGGCCCCCTTCATACCTCGGCAAACCCCCCACCCACGGCAGGTCCACCACTGCCTGCATTCCCGCCCACCCGACACGATACCCCACAAGCGGGGGTCCGAATGGGGTGGGGCAGTGTGGTATTGAACGTTCTTGGAGAGGAAGGTATTTATTTCCAGTCGCGTGTCTGGCGACCACACCCCTCCAGTAACCGATGCCCCCCCCCGAAGTGCAGTCAAGCAGCCTCCTTTTCCCACGACGCGGATGACAGGCGCCGGTCCCCAACCGACCCCATGTGACTGTTGGAGCCACCCGTGGCTAATCTTTCAAGTGCGTGTCGCGCCAACAGGCGTCAAGACCCCGGCCCCTGGACCACGACACAAGGCCGCGGCCCAGCACAAGGGCGACCCAAGGGCGAAGGCAGGACAGTGAAGCCGATACGGAGAGGACTGGGGCTTCCGAGCCCGAGCCCCTTCCACCTCCCACAACTTGGCTATACGTAGGAGTGACCCTTCGCCACAGTGGCCTTTGGTGGGCGGCTTTCGGGGGGCGGGGGGGGGCAAACCCAAGCACGCAGGCCGCTACCGTCGCATCGCATGCAACGCTCGGTAAGCCGAGCACCAGAGGTCGCTCTTGCCTAAGGTCACTCTTCCGTGCAGCTGAACAACGTCACCTGCGCTCTTCAGCTCTTCACGCGCCCCCTCCCGTGACACAGCGAAGTCCAGGCCATTACCGTAGGACCAAGACACAGCCAGCACCGCACAATCGGGCATGACATCACCAGGGAAATTGGTCAAATTGATCCCGAGTGCTCACGCCAGCAGCAGGCAGGACCCAGGGAAGCCCACGATGGGGCTGACCGCCCAAGGCCACGCTCGCCGGCGCACAGTTGCCCACCCACCCCAGGCACACAGTGGATCTGGCACGACCCCAATTACGGGTGTTGCTTGGCGTTGCTTGGCATTTGCATTGCTTGGCGTTGCTTGGCATTTCTTGACATTGCTTGGCATTGTTTGACATTGTTTGGCGTGGCAATAGAAGGAAGACGATGAACAAGATTGGGGAACCGAGGAAGGCCGGGACTGGAGAACCCGAGGAAGGAAGGCACGGAACAAGAACGGGGTACCGATGAAGGCCGAAGGCCGCCTCATTGAATTGATCTAGCGAACACCAGGTCTGCACAAAAAAAAAGGCCACGCGAAGCCTAATTGGGCACACGTCCTTGCGCAGCACCCGGGGACCCACCACAGCGGTGAGCAGCATCGCGGTTGTGGCATTCTCCTTCGCCGTTCTATTAGCAGCATTTCGACGAGGTCCTGGGCACTTCTATGACACGGTGCGCTGATGTTGGCACGGATGATTGTCAAGATGTGGGCTACACTCATCTTACGTGTATTCAGCACATTGACAATGCGCAAATTGTCTTGTGAACTACATTGGCAGCAGAATTGTGCATTGAGCGTTTGCGACACGAACAATACCAGCCCCACAGCAGGGTCGACGCCTGCACCAACACCAGCGGCAACTACATCGCCTACGTCAGCACCGACATCAGCATCGACACCAGCGCCAACGCCAGCATCGACTCTGGCGCCTAAACCAATATCAGCATCAGCACCGAACCAGGGAGACGAGGTCTGAGTTCTGAGGGCCTCCCAGTCTGCGGCGTGCCCTCTGGCTTCTCTCCGCCTTTTCTTTTCTCCCCCCCTTTCCCATTTCCCCCTCGTTGCGCGCGATCCTCTAGTTGTCTTTACCCAGCCGCTAGCAGCAGGGACCTGCCAGCTCGCACCTGGCCGTCCGACCCGGGACGTGGTGCTTGATGGACCCAGTCTTTGGCCCGCGCGGTCGCGACTGCTCCCGCCAGGGTCGGGCTCTGCCCTCGACGTTGAGCCGCGCGATCCATGGGGCCTCTGGCTGTGACCGGCTCGCCGCGCTCTTTCTTGCATTCAATGTTTTATCCTGCTTCCCTCTCCCCCTCTGTGTCTCGTCTGTCCGTCCCTGCTGCCACCGTGGGCGACTCTTGGTTCTCGGCTGATGAGGCCGATGGGGATGCCTGCGCAGCGCCTTGTCCGCCTTCCCTTGCCTCCCTTCCTCCTCACTCTCCCTCTTCACCCTCAGTTTGTTGCATTCATCGCTGGCCAGGCGTTCGTCCTTTACACACTGAGGTTCAACACTGACGGCTCTGTTCTCGCGAATGGGGCAGCCACCGTTGCCTCAGGGATGCCGCTGATGGGGAGAGCCCCTACTCGCTCCTCTCCTCTCTGATCCTCTCGCTCTGATCCTCTCGCTCGTCTCGTCCCTCCTGCGTGCTTCGGTGCATATCCTCCTACCTCCTCCTTCGAGCTTCGAGCGGCGGACGGTTCTGTCACGATGAGTTCCCTCCTCGTCCTCGTCCGACTCCCTCCTCGTGCTCGCTCCTTGGGGCCTAAGGATCTGCCCTTTCTTTCCCTCCTCAATCTTCCTCAATCCTCCTCCTCCTTCTTTCTTCCTCCTTCTGCTTCTGTCTCCCTTCCTCTTCCTGCTTCTGTGTCTCTTCATCCCGTTTCTGTCTCCCTTCCCCTTCCCCGAACCTTCCCTTCTCCCGTTTATGTCCTGCTGCTTCCCTTTCCCTTCCCCTTCTCTCCTCCTTCTTCTGTCTCCCTTCCTCCTCTTCCTCAGCATCCTCTTCATCTTTCCTCGTCCTCCTGGTCCCTCCATCATTTTACTTCCTAAGAACTGACTCCTCGCCGCACCACGGGACCTATCAGTAGACAAGGCTGGGCGTATCGTTTGAGACCAGGTCATACTGTATAGCAAGCAGTTTGGATGGGGGGGCGGGCAGTGATCAAACGCATGTCTATCACTTTGAGCAATGGCCTCCACGTTACGTCACGACCTTCCCAACGCATGCACGGATAGAGGGCGGGCCTTCTGTTGCGTCGCAAAGCGCTTTAATGTGTAAGCATCCCGCTTCAGCACCGCACACACTATTTGCATTAGTGTCCAGCGGTAGCGCCGATGGACGGCGGGAATTATTCTAGGGGGGCCGATCGCTTTCGCGCCACGCACATTCGTCGCCATTCGGTTTTTCCAGCAGCTGCACGGATAGAGGGTGGCGTATTTTCAAAACACGGTGATCGCCATTGCGCCTCGCACATTCGTCGCGCAATCTTTTGAATTACAGCAGGTTATTGTACTGATTGAGGGCGGAACCATTTCAAAATTGGGCTCTCGCTTGACGCACCATGTAAACATATGTTCTACGTGAGTGCATTCGAGGGCCGAAGGAGTAGGCATATCTTCCCCGGCGAAAGGAGGAGGACAGGTGGGCGAAGCCAGCGGAAGCGAAGCACTGCCGCGTGCGTTGCTGGAATTTGGCGGTGGTGTAAGTTGCTTGCCAAGATCAGTCAGCGTTTGGGGATGCAGGTTTCCCGCAACCCGCCACATGTAGCAACGTGCGCTACATGCACAGATGGGTGTCATGTTGTTCAAAGTTGGGTTCTTGCGTATGGCCCTTCGTCCGACCCTTCAGATTTAAGTGCGATGAATCAAAGGATCGAGGGCGGTCCCTTCTCAAGCACGTGCTGTCGCCTGACCGACAGGGCCACGTGGCGACCGTCTGCAGAGGTTTATGAGTAGAGGACTTGTTCGGTAGGATGCGTTGCGGCGTTGCGAACACATCCTGGTTTTACTCTGGATTGCTCTCCTCCTTCCTTCCTCCTCCCTACTCATTCCTCCTACCTTCTCGCTCCTCCTCCTCCTCCTCCTCCTGCCAACTCCCGTCTGATCCATCTCTCACCACCTGCCCGCGCGCTCGGGGAGGAGAGGGAGAAAGAGGAGGAAAAACATGGTTCCGAACATTTTCTCAGCTATCATGAGGGTAAAGAGCAACCCTTGATTTGCAGCGTTGTCCTTATGTTTTCCGGGTCGAGGTTCTTTACCTTGGAATGCCCTCCGTTTTGGGTATCTCTATAGGGCCGTTGGCATTCGGCGAGGGAGATCCTATGCTCGACCACGGTCTTGTGGCAATGCTCCAGCTTTGTTGGAGTTGAGACGGCCTTTGGTTTTCGTTGCGGACCCCAGAGGTATTGTCATCACTTGCACGCTCTCTCTGTACCTGCTGTGACGGACAGCTGCCGCCACACAATTTCAGTCAACGCGCGAACGAGGAAGAGGAGGAGGAGGAGGAGGACAAGTGCAGACCCAAGACGCATCAGCAATGTTGCAATACACCCTCCCTCCAAGTTCCTTACCCATAGGTCCTGAAAGGATTGTGTTCTAGTGTTGGAAGTGGCCCATTCGAAGACAACCGTCTGAGAACCCTCAATCGAAACGCAGCTCCTGTGACTTCAGCGCCCCGGATCAACGTGATTCTTTGTCTTGACAATCTGAAATCGTGCCAGACAGAACGCCGTTTCAGGAACTTCAACACTACGAATCAAGGCGATTGTGAGGCCCTGGCAATCCTAAATCGCACCAAACGCACTTGTTATGAGTTTTAACATACGATTATCTGGAACTGTTGGATACGTTTGAAAACGAATTCGCGCGGCGCCAAGGCGAGAGCAACATTTTGAAAACCACTCGCCCTCCATTCTGAAAATTGCTGCAAACCTTTACGACGAAGGTGCGCGGTGCTGAGACGAGAGCAGCATTTTGAAAACCACCCGCCCTCCACTCTTCAAAACTGTTGCAAACCTTTACGGCGACTGCGCGCGGCGCTGAGGCGAGAGCAGCATGTTGAAATTCGCATTCCATCGGTGAACCCCCTGTAAACATTGAAGGCGAATGTGCTCGGTGCTCAGGCGGGGGCCGCATTTTGAAAACGACCTGCTTTCCATCCGTGGCACTATTGCGCAAGTTTTTAAGACGAATTTGCAAGGTGCGACTGCGAGAGCCACATTTCGAAAATCACCAGCCATCTAGCAGTTAAATGGTCACGTTGTTTTAACGACACCCCCTACATCCCAGAGTGCCGCTCACCTGTTGCATTTCCAACTCGCGCGATCCGCTTCGCGATCTGATCTGACATTGTCGCGGCCCGATGCTTAATTCGATCGGATCTCCAGAGATCCGCTTCGCAGCGATCCGCCGCGATGCGATTACGACTGTCCGGTTCGATTCAGAATTGTGTTGCTGCGTTCAAGCAAACTAACTTGACACTTACACCTCGGCGACATCCATCTTCGCTGTCCAAAGTTGGCAGAAGGCTCGCAGGAGTAGTAAGTGTCGGCATCATGATCGGAGGTCATGATGTACCGGCCTCCTGTGCCCCGGGGCCTTTCTGGCCCCCAGGGCAAGTAAACGCTTCAGCAAGAACGGTTGGGGGAAGACCTCAGGGTCACGCAGCTTCTCCATTCATGCCCCTGGTCCGTTATGCTCAGGAATCTGGCGGATTTCCAGGTTGATTTCCCAGGATAGGTGTCAACGCTAGGAAACGGGTAATAATCCAACGTTTCCAAATTCGGCCCTGTCCATGTCAAGAACACATAATTGTCCCGTCTTTCTTTTGCAGCCCCTCTGGCTTACGGAGCGACAGCCGCGTGCTGCACTGGCCATGATGAGGCCCGCGCCGCCCATGCTCGTGCGCACCGTCCGCAGGTGTGCCACTGCACCGCGGGCAGAGCATCAGGCGAGCCCAGGATGCCCGGCACGCATCCGAGACGACGACGACGAAGCCTTTCCAAAGCCAGTGCTGGAGGCCAGCATGGCAGCCGATGCCCTGATCGACGAGCTGTGCAGGTACCACCAGTGGGCCGTGGCTCTGGCCACCCTGGACTGGTCGAGGAGGAGCCGCGCTCTCCCAGGCGCCTTGGCCAGCGCGGCCAGTATGCGTGCTGTTGGCACGTGCCACGCTCAGTGGCAGCGGGTGCTGGCGCTGCTCTCCGAGATGCTCGTCGAGTCGGTCGAGCCGGACGCGGCCTGCATCTGCGCGGCGATGGGCGCGTGGAGCCAAGGTGCCCACTGGGAGGCCGCTCTCGAGCTCCTCGCTGGCGCCCAGAAGGCAGGGCCGGCTCCCGCAGACGCAACGGCGATGGCCGTGGCGGCCTCGTCAGCGTGCCGTGCGGCCAGGCGCTGGGAGGCCGCCCTGGACCTGCTCTGGGGCGCCTCTGCGACTCGCGCGGACTCGCAGGCGTCTGTGTGCGACGCGGTGGTTGTTGCGTGCGCCAGCGGGGCCCAATGGCGGCTGGTGCTGGAGCTGCTTGAAGCCATGGCCGCTCGGCGCTTCAGTCCCGCCGGCCACCTGCGCCGCGCCGCGGCCGCGGCCTGCGAGGCTTCCTCGTGCGCGATTCCCGTGCCGCTGCAGCTCGCCGAGCTGCGCCGCTGCGCGCTCCGTCTGCTGGCGCAGGGTGATCGGGTGCACGTGAGAGTGACCTTTCGCCAGATTGGCTTTTGGTGTGCTGCGACTTTCGGGTGGGGGGAGGCGCGGGGGGGCCAAACCCAAGAACGCAGGCCGCTGTTGCCGCATCGCATGCAACGACCAGCAAGCCGCGCACCAGAGGGCATTCTCGCCGAGGGCCACCCTTGCGTGTCGCCGAGGTGGGCAGTGACGAACTTCCAGCCCTGCCCCCGCCGCCAAGCGATTTGGACCAGCAGGGGCCCGCTGGTGGGGGAGCACTTCGCCCTTGCCCACTCACAGAGCCTGGGCACCCACCAGTACCCTTGAGCCCCCCAGGAGTCGGCCCAGTAGGGTTAGGGGTCACGTGTGGCAGCCTAGGTGAGCAGCATGGGGCCTCGCTCGGGTGGCACGCCGCGTTCGATCTGGACCTCCTCTGGAAGAACAGAGAAGTGACGCGATCATGAACTTCCGGAGGTCGTGGCGGACTTCTCGGATCGGCGCTGAACCCCCCTTCCAACACTCCTTGCCGTGCGCGCTCCGCAAGTGGAAGGAGGGGGGGGGGTCGAGCGCCGACCCAAGAGATCCGCGCGGACCTCCGAAAGTTGATGATTGAGTGGTTTTTTGTTCCTCTGTCCTCGGCGGCCGCTGCCGCAGCCTGGAGACGGCATACCAGCGAGCGCTGCTGGGGCCGGCCGTGCACAGGCTGCAGGGCATCCAAGTCGGGGGCCAGCCGTGCGAGGAGAGAGCTGCGCCTGACCAGGCCGTGCTGCGGGACCCGCAGCTGGAGGCGCAGTTCGGCCTGGGCCGCCATTGCACGCGCAGCCACCTGCCACAGCTGTCTGGGCAGCCGTCCCTCGCTGTTCGGCACCCATGCGACAGCGGCAGCGCGCGGCTGACGTTCGCGCTGGCACAGCAGGGCTCGGCCGACGCGGAGGGCGCGCCGGCGCGCCCCGTGTCGAAGAAGTTGATAGCGTGGCTCGGGTTCGCGCTGGAGTTGAGGAGAGGCAGTTCGATCTTCTGTGCGGGCAGGGTGATCTCCCACCGCCTCGCGGCGGCGGGGAAGGAGTGGAACGAGGCCATCCACCTCCTGGATGAGATGCGGGCCGTCTTCCTGGAGCCGGACGCGGCTGCGCTCAACGTGACCGCCACGGCGTGCGCGAGGGACCTACAGTGGCGGATCGCCCTGCGCCTGCTGGGCGCGATGCGGGCGGAGGCGCTAGAGCCCGACGCGGTCGCCGTCAGCTCGGCCGCGGGCGCGTGCGAGAGGATAGGCGCCTGGGAGCAGGCGCTCGCGCTGCTGGATGTCCTCGGGGCCTGCAGCGCCCCCGACCGGCGGCGCGCTGGCGTCATCGCGGCTAACGCGACCGCCAGCGCGTGCGCGAAGGCGGCGCGCTGGGAGACGGCCGTGGGCGTGCTGGACGCCGCGCGCGGCCAGCGCCTGCGGCTGGACTTGGTCAGCCGCGGCACGCTCGTTGGCGCGTTCGGCGCGGGGAGGCAGTGGCAGCGGGCCCTGCAGGTGCTCCTCGGCTCGCCGCCGTGGGGACCTGCGCCGGACGTGGCCGCCTTCGGCGCGGCCATCGGAGCGTGCTCCAAGGCTGGGCAGTGGCGCTGGGCTCTGGCGCTGCTGGAGGAGATGGCGCTGGCCGCCGCCCCGCCGGACGCCAGAGCCTTCAGCAGCGCAATCGGGGCGCTGCTGCGGGGCAGCCCGCCGCCTCCGAGCCACCGCGCCTGGAGCCTCGCCGAGGCGCTGCTGCGCCGCGCGTCGGCGCTCGCGGCGGAGCCCAACGTGGCCACGTACGGCGCTGTCGTGGGCGTCTGCGCGAAGCACCGCGCAGCTGAACGGGCCGTGGAGCTGCTGCGCGAGGGCCTCGGGTCCGCCGTCCGCCCGGACGGCGCGTTCTGCAGGACGTGCGTCAACGCTTGCGCCGCGGCCAGGCGCTGGGAGCAGGCGCTGCACTTCCTGGCCGCCCTGCCGCGGGCCGACGCGGCCTCGTGTGGCGCCGCGGCGGGGGCTTGCGCTCGGAGCCACGAGTGGGCGAGGGCGATGTCCGTGCTGCAGCAGATGCCGCTCCTAGGGCTCCAGCCGACCTGGGAGGCCCTCGAGGCCGCGGCTGGCGGGTGCCCTCGCCGCCGCGAGGCGGCCATGTCCCTCTGGATGGGCCCTCGCCGCGGCAAGCGCTCCAGCGCGGCGCGGTCGCCCGAGCCTTCCACCCCTTCGAACCCCCCTCTCCCATCTACCCCTCCTGCCCATCCTGCCTCCTCCTGCCTGCTCATGCGTGCCCACATCTCGTCTGAGCATTCAGGGCCCCCGCTCGCCGCTGCGGCTGGGCCCACTCTGGGAATCCTGATCAGAACTCGCTCTGATCAGTCGTCCCTTTCCAACGGTCCCTCGTCGTCGCGCACGAATGGCGGCGGCAACCTTCCTGTGTTAGTGTCCCGTTTTGAATAGAGCACTGTGGTCTCCAATCCGTCGTCCTTCTCTCCTCCTTATCCTTCTCCTGCCTCCCACCTCCTCCTGCATCCTGCATTATTCCCAACCCTCCTGTGTTGGGTTCTCGTATCCTCCCTCCTGCCTCATATCTCCGTCTTTCGTGGGCTCCTGGTCGGGCCAGCGCCGTGCCCCCTCATCCAGATTTGACTCCACGGCGGGGGGGCTCCTGGGAGGCTCGCGGAGTGGTCTCCTACGCACATCTACGCACATCCAGACTAGACCTCGCGGCTCGCTGGGGGTCTGCCATCTGGGCAATGTTCGCCACCTCCGTGGGCTCTAAGGAGGTCCAACGGAGCAGTGTCCTACGCACATCCAGACTCGAACTCGCGGCTACTTGGGAAGTTGCCACCCGCATAACTGTCGCCACTTTCGTGAGCTCTCGGGAGGCCCAGCGGAGTGGTGTCTCACGCACATGCAGTTTGGACCTCGCGGCTCCTTGGGGCAGCTGCCAACTGCAAACTGGTCGCCATTTTTTTGGGGGTTCCTGCTATGGCCAGCGGAGTGGTGGCTCGGAGGTCCCGCGGCTGCAAACCGCGCAATGTTCGTCACTGTGGTGGGCTCGGAGGTCCCGCGGAGCAGTGTCCTACGCCCATCCGGACTGGACCTTGTGTCCCCCTGGAGGTACTGCCATCTGCGCAGCTGTATCATTCTGTGCTGAGCAGCGCTACTGATAGCTGCCACCCGTTCAGGCAGGGTTTGGGGCGTCTCGGGCTGTGCTTTTTTCCGAGCTCGGCTGGGTGGGGGTCGGCTCCTCGGCTCCTGGTAAAACATCGCTCTGGGACAGTTCCTTCTTCTGGAGAGCCAGCCCAAGGAGAGTCCGAAGAAGATGACCCCTTCCTGCCCAGACTTCCCTGCCAGCGTCGCGCAACAATCATGACGGATATGTGGTTTCAGCATATTCGATCTGGGAGCTGTTTCTGGGCCCCAGGATCATCAAACACTTGCCAGCGGAGCAAAGCCGGCCCGGGGAAGGGGTAAGGATTCCGTGGTACGCATGGTCGAGCGAAAGAGAGAGAGAGAGAGAGGAAAAACATTTAAAACAACAAAACAAAAAGCTACACTTCTACAGAGAACGAGAGAGAGAGAGAGAAAGAACACACAAAACAACACATCATGAGAGTGAGAGACTGGATCGAGAGAGAGAGAGGGAGGGAGTGGAGAGAGAAAGAGAGCGAACCCGGATACGGAGGCAGATTTTGGTATCAGAGGTTCCGAAAGGAACGAAGTATGAGTTCAGGGAGCAGAAGTATGAGATGAGGAGCCAACGTCTGACATCAACAAACACGGCGTCAGAGGTGTCGGTTTCTCGGGGGGCGCCAGCTGTGAAGCACCCACACCGACCCAGGCCAATCCTCGGCCTGGCCACCAACAGGATGGGTGGTAAGAGTACAGTTGGCGTTCTCGCTTCTTGTTTGATGTCATTTTATGTGTAAGTGCTCCTCCTGGTATATGTCATTGCTCTTTGCCAGCAGACGATGCAACACGCCAATTCTTGAGCGGCAATATGCGGGCTTCGAGAAGCAGCAAAACCCGTCGTGACGAAAGAAGCCCCACTGGAGACTGGAAAATAAGCGTCCCCACCATCCTGCGGCATTAGGGCGGAAGGGGGCAACCAAGTGGTAGCGCATCCTGTGGCCAGGGTCGCCGATTGCGTTTCCGCCATCACATCCCCTCCACCCCCCCCTCCCCCTTCCCCTGCCCCTGTACCACTACCCCCGGCCCGCGGCGACGAAAAAGGTATCCACTTCTCTACAGCGCGAGGGATTCTGGGGAGGCGGAGTAGGATTGAGGAGGAGAAGGCTCATGTTAATGCACCCGTGGAAGGCGGGCAATTGCAGTTGTTGGCCCACTACTCTGGGCTAGATTACACATTGAATCGTGTTGACATGTAGCTGTCAACATTGAAGCATCTGCGTTCTGGATGAGCATATTCAGCAGCAGGTAAGTACCATTCCGGGCTGGTCATTGAGCTGGTTTCTTACAGTGAAATGCTATGTTAGTGTGTTTAGCCTTTTCGCTTATTGTGCTTGCCCTCTGGGTTGCATGCCGTCGTCCGAGGACAGTTCTTGATTTCTCTGCACACACGCACACACACACCGCAGTAGCCTCACTCCCCTCTCCTCTCCCATCCTTTTACACTCATGGTCAGTACCAGCATCGACATCAATATCAGCATAACCAACACCAGCACCTCATCATCACCATCATCATCATCATCATCATCATCATCATCATCATCATCATCATCATCATCATCCTCATCATTCCCCCCATCTTCATCATCATCGTTATCAGCATCGCCATCATGTGCATTAACATCATCACCCGTACCTTCACCACCACAGTCATCATGATCATGACCATGTTCAGATCACCATAAGCAGCATCCTCACTGCCACCTACCGCATCATGAGCATCATATTCATCATCATTGTCATCATCGCCATCACCATCTTCATCATCATTACCGTCCTCCTCCTCCTCCTCAGCATCATCACTATCAGCATCATCGTCGTCAGAATCCTCATCGTCATCATCGGTGCACACGCACATTCGGACACACCCTCACACGCAGCTTGGGGATTTTTCTGGCGGTGGCCTCGTGTGTGAGCAAATCGCGAGGGAGTCGCGCGGGAGCCCCCTCCCTATGGGGTCCCAGCCTCAATGTTCGAACCCGAGCGGGACATCCACTTCTTGTAGCTGTCGTCACGGTTGGGCTCTTCAGGCCTGAGTTTGGGGGGAATCTTCAGCGGGAGCTTCGTCTGTGAGTGAACCGCGAGGAAGGCTCGAGCGGAGCCCCCTCCAGATGGGGTTCCCGCGTACATGTTGGAATCCGGGCGGGGTCTGCATCGTCTTCTTTCAGTGAATGGTCCAAACATGTACCGCCTTTATCGTTTTAGCTCAGGTGGTTGCTGAGAAATGCCCCCGCGCGCTTCCCATCCCTGTCCAACGTCTGAAGATTTTTGTCGGTTTTGCCTTCTCGGGTGGGCCCCCCAAAGCTGCGCAAAGCTACCTGCATGGATCTCACTTGCTGCGTTATCTTTTTATTGGTGCCGATGTCCAATCCCAGACCGCTACTGAGTAAATCTACTACCAGTGCCTCCTCCAAATATGGGCTATATCCCAGCGAATACAGAAGTTCACGCCCATCTGCTTCAAACTTTCCAAGTGTGTCTGATTGAACGTTTGGGCCCTTGCCATCAAAAAACGAATGAATTGGCAAATCCTTTGCTTCTGAGCTTGTCTCCTTTGTCGGCATCCAGGCTCGCAAATGTATTGGTCGACATCGTGTCTGCAAAGGCCCCGTGACTTCAAGGTATCGAGCCTGGCGCTCCAAAAGCCGCCATGGAGGATGGACAGAAGAACCTCCAGGAGGCGTGCGTGAAGGCAGGTACGCGGGGCCCGTCCCAGTCCCCAGGAAATGCCAAACTCGATAAGATCAAATCCATGGCCGAAGCGGTAGCAGCTACATCCAGCTCCCCGGGGGCAGCTGCCAGCGGCGACGCGGGCAACCTTGCTATCCTGCAGGCCATCGGCGTCCTGTCAGACAAGATGGGCAATATGGCCCTGAAGAGCGACCTCGAGGAACCCAGTTCTATTGTAGTGGCCTCCGGCCAGTGCCGCCGATCCGGGGCGCTCTTGATACTATTGTTGTTGAAATGGGCGATGACGACGACAACGGACGACCAACGGTCGACGAGCGGGATAATTACGACGACGACCGACGAAGGAGTTAATGACGACGAACCGACGACGAAGGAGCGACGACGACGACGACGACGACGACGACGACGACGACTGACGGCGAACGGCTGCCGACGGCCGACGACCGACGTTTGGTGACGGCGACGGGTGGAAGGTTCTTCATTCTTCGTTCTTCCTTCTTCGTCTTCGCTTCCGAGCAATACCAAGTCAGGCCGTGCACCTCTGGCCTGGCAGCACGCGAGTGAGCGCCTCTTGGGGCCCATTGGTTCTTGGGGCTTCTTGGGGGCCCTTGGGGCCTCTTTGGGGCCTCTCGGGCCCCTTGGGGGCGCCTCGGGAGCATCTTGGGGGCTCTTGGGGTCATCTTGGGCTGGAGGACTAGAAGGGTCCGTTCGGATTAACCCTCTTGAGGCCATCTTGGGGGCCTCTCGGGGTCGTCTTGGGGGGCCTCCAGGGCTATATTGGGGCCCTCTTAGACCGTCTTCGCTCCTCTTGGGGGCCTGTTGGGCTGTCTTGGGGCGGTCTTGGGGGCCTCTTGGACCGTCTTCGGCGCTTCTAAGACGGAGAAGGCGGTAATTCCCTACCTAGGCTCTGCCTAGAAGGGTTCTTACTGTGTATGCTTAAAGGGCCGGGCAGTGGGAACCGCTCCAGGCGGTTCCCCCGGCGTCCGCCCCACGGATCCCCCAGCTGCGCCCCCTGAGTTCACCCAGCTTCATCTTAGCTGAGCTTAGCTTAGCTTAGCTTAGCTTAGCTCAGCGTAGCTTAGCTTAGCTTAGTTTAGCTTATCCCATCATAGCTTAACTTATCTTAGCTGAGCTTTGCTTAGCTTAGCTTTGTTTTGCTTAGCCTAGCCTAGTTTCGCTTAGCTTAACGTAGCTTAGCGAATATCACCTTAGTTTAGCTCAGCTTAGCTTGGCTTAGCTTAGCCCAGCTTAGCTTAGCCTAGCTTAGCATAGCTTAGCTTACCTTAGCTTAGCGCAGCGCAGCATAGCGCAGCGCAGCATTAGCACAGCATAGCATAGCATAACATAGCCAAGCATAGCATAGCATAGCGTAGCATAACACAGCATATCATATCATAGCACAGTTCAGCATAGCATAGCATATCATAGCATAGCGCAACATATCATAGCATAACAAAGTATTGCTTAGCATCGCACGTTGCAGCATATCATAGCACAGCACGTCGCAACATAATATATCAGAGCATCGCATAGCGCAGTATATCATAGCACAGCATAGCATAACATAGCGCACCATATCATATCATTGCATAACCGAGCATCGCATGGCATAGCTCAGTATATCGTAGCATAACATAGCATATCATAACATTGAATATCACAACATAACGGCGCGCAGCTAAGCTAAGCTATGTTATGCTATGCTATGCTCTGCAGCGCTGTGCGATGCTATGCTAAGCTGGGCTATGATATGCTATGAAATGCTGCGCTTTGTTTTGTAACACTTGCTATGCTATGCAAAGCTATGCTTTGCAATGGTATGATATTTTTGCTATGTTAATCAAAGGCAAGAGCAAACTCACAGCCAATGCAAAGCAACAGCAAAACCAATGCGACAGTATAGCTGTAGATGTAGGTGTAGGTGTAGGTGCAGATGTGGATGTGGGTGTAGATGTAGATGTAGATGTAGATGTAGATGTAGATGTAGATGTAGATGTAGATGTAGATGTAGGTGTAGGTGTAGATGTAGATGTGTGTCTCGCTGTTGATGTTGGTGTAGATGTATATGCTGGCGTAGATGTAAATGTAGCGGTCGGCGTAGATGTAGATGTTGCTTTCCTAAATGCTCAAACTCCTAGGTAGGGTCGCACTGGGATAATTGTGTTTAATTGCCTCAAAACCTATGAGCAACTTTATTTTTGTACCCTCTTGGGGCCCTCTTGGGGTCCTTTTGGGATCTCCTTGGGGCGTCTTGGAGGCCTCGTGGGCCGTCTTCAGGCCATCTTGGGTGTCCAGGAGCGCTCTTGGGCCGTTTCGGGCGCCTCCTGGACCGTCTTGGTGGCCTCCTGGGCCCCTTTTGGCCCGACTTGGGGCGGTTTGGGATTCCCCGGGGGGGGGGGGAGAAAGGGTGGACCCCATGAACCCCCCCCCCTCCCCCCCCTACCCCGGCAGAGCCCCCCCGGCCCCCCCCCCCCAGCAGATCTGAAGTTCAGGTTGTAGCTTTCTTAAACTCACACGCCGGATCGGCGGATTTTCAGGGCTGTGTCAGAGGCTGTGGACCCAATCCAGGATCTCGCCCACGATCTCGACGCCCGCGTGGCCAACCTCGAGGACAAGCCTCCTTCAGCCTCGCCCCTTCCTTTTCCTTACGCCGTCTTTCAAGGAACGTCGTCTCGCTTTCGTGGGGTGGCCGGATGGGGTCTCGGAGGATACCATGATCCAGGATATGGAGAAGTTCTTGAAAACGCATGTGTCCTCGTTCCGCCCAGTCGATTGCGGCAGCGAATCCACAGGCCCCTACAACAACCAGAAAGTGTCCAAGGGATCGTGGGTCGAATTCTGCAGCCCTGATTTGGCTGAATAGTTTTTGTCCCGCGCTCAGGCTTCCAAGGTCGATCTTCGAAGCGAGGGCAACATGCAGTTGGTCATGTCAGCCCGCACGCAGAACCATAAGAGACGGAACTACGCGGTCAGTAAGGCGGAGAGCTTGATCACAGAGTCGGGCGATTCTTCTGGCAATACCGTGGAGATCTTGTAGAAGGTGGACGGTTCGCGCGAGCGGCACGAGATGGTAAACAAGGATGTTGCTTGCAAGCAGTGCCAGGACGACCTCAAGGTTACCCTCCTGTCTTTTATCATTCCGGGTTGTCCTTCCCACTGGGGTGGCACGGGTCAGCTTATCAAGAGAAGTTGTTCTATCAATCGCGGCAGCATGATGTTCACAGGCCTCGACATATGGCAACCCGGCGACTGCGTCGCCGAAGTCCTTGTTCTTTGCATGTTCTGCAGCGCAGGGCCCGCCAATGGAATGCCAACCCGGGTGTCCAATGTTTTGTCCCAACCATCCTGTGGTGTTGGGTCCTCGTTTTGAAGAGACGGTGCCCCGCGTCTCCTCCTCTCCTCCTCCCCCCCTCCCCCCTCCTCCTCCTCCTTGCCTTTGCTCTCGGCACACCTCTCACACGTTTCGTGGCCCCATAGGGAGCCCCACCGAAGGCCCCAGTGCTGCCGCCCGCATGCGTCCCGCACACCGAATTCGGCACACCCCTCACACGTTTCGTGGCCCCATAGGGAACCCACCGAAGGCCCCAGTGCTGCCGCCCGCATGCGTCCCGCACACCCAATTCGGCACACCCCTCACACGTTTCGTGGCCCCATAGGGAGCTCCACCGAAGGCCCCAGTGCCGCCCGCATGCGTCCCGCACACCCATTTCGGCACACCCCTCACACGTTTCGTGGCCCCATAGGGAGCTCCACCGAAGGCCCCATGCGTCCCGCAGGCACACCCCTCACACGCGTGGCCCCACACCGAAGGCCCCAGTGCTGCCGCCCGCATGCGTCCCCACACCCAATTCGGCACACCCCTCACACGTTTCGTGGCCCCATAGGGAGCCCCACCGAAGGCCCCAGTGCTGCCGCCCGCATGCGTCCCGCACACCCAATTCGGCACACCCCTCACACGTTTCGTGGCCCCATAGGGAGCCCCACCGAAGGCCCCAGTGCTGCCGCCCGCATGCGTCCCGCACACCCAATTCGGCACACCCCTCACACGTTTCGTGGCCCCATAGGGAGCCCACCGAAGGCCCCAGTGCTGCCGCCCGCATGCGTCCCGCACACCGAATTCGGCACACCCCTCACACGTTTCGTGGCCCCATAGGGAGCCCCACCGAAGGCCCCAGTGCTGCCGCCCGCATGCGTCCCGCACACCCAATTCGGCACACCCCTCACACGTTTCGTGGCCCCATAGGGAGCCCCACCGAAGGCCCCAGTGCTGCCGCCCGCATGCGTCCCGCACACCCAATTCGGCACACCCCTCACACGTTTCGTGGCCCCATAGGGAGCTCCACCGAAGGCCCCAGTGCTGCCGCCCGCATGCGTCACCACACCCAATTCGGCACACCCCTCACACGTTTCGTGGCCCCATAGGGAGCTCCACCGAAGGCCCCAGTGGCGGCGCTCACATGCGCATGCGTCCCGCACACCCATTTCGGCACATCCCTCACAGGTTTCGTGGCCCCATCATCCACCGGAGGCCCCAGTGGCGGCGCTCACATGCGTCACCCACACCCACCCAATTCGGCACACCCCTCACACGTTTCGTGGCCCCATAGGGAGCTCCACCGAAGGCCCCAGCGGCCGCGCTCACATGCGTCCCCGCCACCCATCCCGGCACGCCCCTCACAACAACAGGTTTCGTGGCCCCATAGGGAGCTCCACCGAAGGCCCCACTGGCACCGCCCGCATGCGTCACCACCCGCACCCAATTCGGCACACCCCTCACACGTTTCGTGGCCCCATAGGGAGCTGCACCGAAAGCCCCAGTGGCGGCGCTCACATGCGTCCCCGCCACACATCCCAGTACCATGAAGGGATCGGCTCGGTTCGGTTCGGTCCGGTTCTGCAGCCGGGTCGGTTTTGCTTGGCCGGTTCGGTTTGGCATCGGTCCGGTTTCGGCCGGTTCGGCTTGGGCCTGCCGCCGGTTCGGTTTGGTTCCGGTTTTCGCGCGGTTGGGTCCGACCGGTTCGGTTCGGTTCGAGTGGCCCCTCCGGTTCGGTTTGGCCCGACTGGTCAGGTGCAACGTTGGGCGCCCCGTTTGCGTAAGCGACGACCCAGTTTGAACAAAAGGGAGGGAGGATGGGGGAGGAGCAGGAGGAGGAGGAGGAGGAGGAGGAGGAGGAGGAGGAGGAGGAGGAGGAGGAGGAGGAGGAGGAGAGGAGGAGGAGGAGGAGGAGGAGGGAGGAGGAGGAGGACGAGGACGAGGACGAGGAGGAGGAGGAGAACGAGGCGGAGGAGGGAGGAGGAGGACGACGAGGAGGAGAAGGAGGAGGAGGAGGAACGTGGAGGCGTGGAGGCGCGAGGCCCTCCAGCGACGTGCCCCGAGGGGGGTCGCAGCCCCGAGGGGGGTCGCAGCCCCGAGGGGGGTCGCAGCCCCGAGGGGGGTCGCACCCGCGAGGGGGGTCGCAGCCCCGAGGGGGGTCGCACCCGTGAGGGGGGTCGCAGCCCCGAGGGGGGTCGCACCCGCGAGGGGGATCGCACCCCCGAGGGGGGTCGCACCCGCGAGGGGGGTCGCACCCGCCAGGGGGGTCGCAGCCCCGAGGGGGATCCTGGGTCCTGGGGTCCTGCGGTCCTGGGGGTCCTTGGGTCCTTGGGTCTTTGGGTCCTGGGGTCCTGGGGTCCCGGGGGTCTACGGGGGTCCTGGGGTCCTGGGGGTTATCGGGGTCGTGGGAATCTTCGGGAGGTTCTGGGGTCATCGGGGTCCAGGAGTCCTGGGGGTCATCGGGGTCCTGGGGTCCAGACCGGGGGGGGAAAGGGTTCAGTTCGGTTCCCGTCGGTTCGGTTCAGGGGCCGCCCGGTTCCGGTTCGGTTCCGGTTCTGGTTCGATTCGGTTCTCGCCAGTTCGGTTCTGAATGGATTCGGTTCGGTCAGGTTCGGTTTTCTACGTTCCTGGTTTTGGACCGCCTCGGTCCGGTTCGGTCACGGTTCTCGGTTTTCGGTTCGGTGCGGTCCCTTCATGCAGCAATTACACCCCTCACGCGCTTCGTGGCCCCATAGGGAGCTCCACCGAAGGCCCCAGTAGCGGCGCTTACATGCGTCTCCGTCACCCATCCCGGCCCCCCCCCCGCAGAAGCATCATGTTTCGGGGACCCATAGGGAGCTCCACTGGAGGCCCCAGTGGCGGCCCTCACATGCGCTTCCGCCACCCATGTCGGCACGCCCCGCGCGTGTTTCATGCCCCCATAGGGAGCTTCGCCGAATGCCCCAGTGGCACCCATCTCGACACACCCCTCACACGCTCCGTAGTCCCATGGGGAGTTCCACTGAAGATGAAACCCGCCTGCGGTACTGACAACTGCATATGGTTGGGTTCTTCGCCAGGCTAATTTTTGGCGACAGCTTGAGCAAATCCGAGATTGAATCGCCAGTCCCAAATGTAAGTTTCACCATCATGCACGTCAGTGTGCGTGGGTTTTTGGTTAAGAGTGCTGAGCCCAGCAACCAGCTGGAACTGATAGGGCGGCCAGGCTTACTTGCATTTTCGGAGCGTTTTCCGCGCCACTATACTCGCGATGATTTTGGGGGCGGGGTGCGACCTTGTTTCTCGCCTTGACCGTCTAGGCGGTGTAGGAAAGGAGGAGGTCTATCATTATTTCCCCAGCTCCATTTATTATGGATCAACTATTTGCCATGCTCTTGCTTCTGAAGATCATCAGAGGTCCTGGCATGTTATTCACACGCATCATGGAATATGTTTGCTTGCTGTGTGGTGTCGGCCCTCTTGTAGTGGTGAAGTTGTTTCGACTGGGGTGCGCTCGAAGATCTTGCGGTTGCTGCTGTAGCAGTTGGCGACATGAACGTCCACAACCAGCGGTGGCTCCAGCTCTCGAGCGGGCACTCGCCTGAGGGGGGGGGGGGGGGGGCGCAGGCCACGCGTGGCTGGCGAGGCTGAAAAAGGTTGGGCGGCCCACTCGCGGCGAATGCCTTCTGGACCTTGTTCTCAGCGACCGCATCTCCAGCATGACTTGCCCGGGGGGGCCTGGCACCAACGACCGCGGCACCGCCATTGTTCAGCTGGCTTCTCGCTCGAGCCTCTCAGAATCTTTCGCAAGAGAGCACTCGATGTATAATGAGGACTTCCATCAGACACACTTTCTGGAACAGGGATCTGCGCGATCTCTGTCAAAATTGCAATGCCGACAAAGCGGCCGCCAAGTCTACCGAAGTAATGTCGTCAACGGCGAGGCGTTTTATCCGCGCGCGGCCGAGTTCTTCTCGGGCGCCCCTCCATCCATCGCTGACCGATAGGTGCCGGAAGCTCATCAACAAGGCCCAGCCGAGAGGAACCCCAGAGCACGCCAACAAATTTCGGCACTGCTCGAATGGTTTGCAGTAGGATCACAGCACAGATGCCGCCCGCACCCATCAGCGCATTCTTAGTCCAGAACTTCAAAAAAACTGGCGGGGCCTATGCAGCGCTCTCATGTTGCGGGCGGCCATTCGTCTTCGTCGCCAGATCCACCTCTCCAGAGCTTTTTTGGGCAGTGGGCGACCAGCCCCAGAGACAGGGCATCGATGTTTTTGTATTGCGTTCCGACGGCAACCAAAGTCAACGCGGCTTCGCGTCGATTCGCGCCCTGTCCGTTCCGAGAGCGCTGAAAGGATTGCGCGGAGACGCGGGCGCTGGTCTCGCTGTTATAGTTGTTTCCTCCCTTTCCCGAAGGCCAAAACAGCAGGTTCACTGGCCAAGCCGGGTGGCATCCACTGGCCACGCCGGCTGGGTGCGGAGGCGGGTGTACAGATAATGCTTTGCACGTTGCATGTGTTGTAATATGACAGGCAAATTACGGTTATCAGCCGAAGCTCTCCAGGAGTTCGTCCTCGGCGGCGCAGCCTTTTTCCCCATCAGCCAGAGAGATTCCGGCATGCCTGCGCGCGTTGCAGAGAGATTCCGGCATGCCTGCTGTGAAGTCGGTTCCGCCGTCCTGTGCTCCAGTCAGTGCTCTGGTCACGGGGGCGGGGGGTCAGACATTCAAGGGAAAAGGGGGCACCTGCGGCCAGTCCGCCAGGTGCCGACGGTGTCACGAAAGAGGGGGCAGTTGTTTCCTCCCTTCTCCGAAGGCCAAAACAGCAGGTTCCAAGAGCTTTGCTGGACATCTTCTGGCAATTTTGGCGTGTGCGAAGGAGTCCAGCATGCAGCCAGACACAGTGCATCTTGCATTCAAGAGGTACGCGCGGTGTTTTCTCTACGGCGGAAACAGGGACGTCGTTCGTGACAGCGTCGGCCTGCCCCGCGTGGTTGGTTGTGGCAGGTCCCGAAGAGGATGGCCAACCACACGCCGAAACGCTGAGGGCGAACTGGACCAGGGGCGCCCGAATAGTTTGGCATATTCAGTCCGAGACCAAAGGAGGACCCCAAGGCATACGCCCCTGCATCCACCGGCCAAGCCGGGAGGCATCCACCGGCCAAGCCGGCTGGGTGCGGAGGCGGGTGTACAGATAGTGTTTTGCACGTTGCATTTGTTGTGATATGACAGGCAAATTACGGTTATTCCTGCCAGGCCCCTGGAGCAACCAGCTTCGAAGTCAGAGGCGCCCGCGGCGATCATTGACCGCGGCGATCACGTAGCGGCGCATGCATTCACCGGGCGTTCCCGCCGCGCAAGAGCAAGAGCAATTCTCATGATCTCATGCTGACAACTACTAGGGCATTAGGGCATCCACCTGACCTCGCGCGTGTCAAAAGCGGTGTGGAGGGTGGTTTTGCGTAGATTTTGATACATGTTTTCGGACGGGGGCCGTCAATTTGTTCACAAGTGCGGCAATGGCTAAAATGGCGCTCTGGCGCATGCCGTCTGCAGTTGGCCTTGGGAGATTGGTCGTGGCCGGCGCGTCGTCGCGTTCTGCTCGGACGTGCGCGGCGCCTTCGACCGCGCGAGAGCGGGCCGCCTGATCGACGAGTTGAAGGCGACAGGCATCAACAATGCAGTCGCCCATGTACACCCATCGTGAATCCCCCCCCCTGAATCCCTGGACTGCTCGCGTCGCGATGGATGGCGTCCTGTCTGGCGCTTTCGAGCTGCGCGTCAAGGCGCTGTCCGTGGCCCTCCATCCTTCGACGTCTACTGCGCGGATGCTCGCGGGGCTACTCTGTAGCGCGGCTTCATCTGCGCTGCCTTCGCGGGCGATCTGAACTGTCGGCGCGCCCTTCCCGGCGCAGCTCGCAGCGGCTCGTCGCTCGCCGAGGCGCCCGAATGTCTAGCGCCACTTCGCGCGTGGAGCGGCGCTAACCACATTGTTTCTGAAGCGCGCTCACATCTTCGACGCGTCGAATCCCCGCGGCGACCCGCGCAGAAAGGTCGGGCGTTTTATCGCGAAGGCCTTGCGGCTGGCGCTGCCGACGCTGAGTGGAAGACGACGACAACGTCGGCGCGGCGACGACGACAACGCTGACGCGGGTCAGAGTGACATGCGTCTGGCCGCGCAACATCTCGCTAGGGAGGGAAGTTGGCGCCTTCGCACCTTACTCCAGGCAAGACGGCTTGACTGCGATTGCGAGCTTGTTAGGGCGAGTAAGTGCCATGTTCTTTCGTGCGCCAGGGGGGCCACGCCAGCGATTGACCGAGCCAAGCGGGGAATTGCGCGGCAGGTGAAAGACGAGCTCTGAAACGACAAGTGCATTTCCGAGTAGGCTATTCTGCATGTGCTTCGTGTCATGCAGCTTTCGGTATCCCATGCAAAGTCGCTTCCAGCATGGCTCCTCTTGCCCCTTTGTTCCGACCAGCCCCCAGAGGCCTAGAGACTTTTGGTGTTATTGCGACTCGCGGATTTCGCGGCAGAGCTCTGTTTCGCCTGGTCGAGCCAGGCCACGGTGCCATATGGAGGCGGTCTCGTGTCAGCATGATTAGAGTATCCAACCATTTGCCAGACGATTTGGTTGAGTGTCGAAGCGTCGCAGTTGCCCAAAGCAGGCTCTAACCCTGAGCCAAGGCAGCTGCGTCAGCTCGGCGGCGGGATCGGCGGCGCATGTTTCGCGCGGATGCGTGCGCATAGTTTTGCGTCGATTACCGCGTCGTGCCACCGCGAGGGTTGCCTCGTAGAAAATGGAGGCGGCGGGGAGGGGGGTGCACATTGGAGAAGTGGGCGGGCCGCGATCGGGCGGGGATTGGTGGGGCCTTTCGTTTTTGCGGAGATGCAGCGAATACGTGTGATTTTTTGTCGCACCAAACTTGCATGCCAGAGTAAGTTGCCCCGTCTTCTATCCATATGCTGTCCAAACGTATACCGCCTATGTCTTCGTGCGCGAGGTGGCTTCTGAGAAATTATTTTGCGCCTTCCCCGCCCCTGTCCACAAGGAGAAGAATATCGTCGAGTTCGTCTTCTCGCCCCCCCCCAGAAGAAATCTGCGCAAAGCTTCCTGCGTGGAGCGCGCATTTTGCGTTTTTTGTGCCGATGCTCCATCCCTGGCACTCGCCGAGTAAGTTATTGACGCTTCGCGTGTCCCCGCCAGCCCCACGCCATGCCGTGCTTAGCTGGCTCGGGTGGCTCGTTTACCTCTGGCGCCTGGCACGACAAGGTACAATTCATTTGCCTTCCTGGTGGTTTCGGCCCTGGAATGGCTGCATTTCAGCCGCCTGGCACACCTGGCACCTCTTGCAGCTCTGCCTTCAGTCCCCGGCGTCGTTCCTCGGCGCCCCTCGGCGGCAGTTTCGGCGGCCGTTAGTTCGCGCGCTTAGGTAATTAGGTTTGGCTCGTAGCCCGGGCTGGTTTCGGACGCCGCCTGCGCTTCCGCTTGCGGCCGCGACGAAAAAATATCCCCGCCAGCCCATCCAGAAACGATCAGCAGGCGACTAGGTAAAGTATTCGCTGCGCGGAGCTCCCCATATGTGCATCGATTCACATGAACCTGTCCGCCGTGAGCGTCTAGGCGCAAGAGCTTTCGAATATAAGCTGGTTTCAGTTGTGACGGTCTGGTCATGAATCTAACCGAGAATGGATTGGAGTGTGAATGAGCCTCAGTAGTACGAGCGCGTCTCTGTGCATACGCCTGGGTCCTCCTGGGGCCTCCTGAAATCTACTGGGGTTTCCTGGGGCCTCCAGGAGCCTCTTGGGGCCTCCTGGGACCTTCTAGGGAGGATTCGTGCCCCAGGAGAGGCCCAATCTATAACAACAGACGTACATAGAAAATTGCCACAGGAGAAGGGAACAATCTATAGGAACACGCGTAAAACACCAAGGACTCGTGCTCCAGGAGAGACCCAATCGGAACTTAGGTACACAGGAGAAGGACGATCTATAAAAACAGACGTATAACATCAAGAAATTGTGTTCCAGGTGAGGCCAATCGATAGGAGCATACATAAAACACGTGGGATTGGAGCCATTCCTGTTGCCTTCTGAGGCCTTTTGCTCCTGGGGCCTCTCGGGGCCCCTTGTTGCCTTCCGAAACCTCCTGGCGTTTCCTCTGGCCTCCTGGGGCCTCCTGTGGCTTCCTGAGGCCTCCCGCTTCCTGGGGCCTCCGAGAGCCTCTTGGGACATCTTGTGGCCTCTTGAGTCTTTCTGTGGCCTCCTGATGCCTCCTGGGACCCCATGTGGTCTTCTGGGGCCTCCTGGAGCCTGTTGGACCTCTTGTGGCATCCTGAGGAGAATCTGTGCCCACGAGTCTGGCCACCGATCGAGACATCCTCAAAATCTGGCCCACCTGGGGGGTGAAAGTGAGCGCCTGGCTCGAGACATCTTTCAAATCTGCTCCGAAAGCGAATGATGTTGGGACAGAAAACAGGCAAACCGCTTGAGACATCCCCACAAAACGGCCGCGAACGGGACCGTGAAATAACCCCTGGCGGCTCCCGTGGGGGGGGGGGGAAATGAGCGCCTCGCTCGAGACATCCTCCAAATCTGCTCCGGAAGCGAAGGATGCTGGGACACAAAACAGGCAAACCGCTTGAGACATCCCCACAAAACGGCCGCGAACGGGACCGTGAAAGAACCCCTGGCGGTTCCCCTTAGGGGGTGAAAATGAGCGCCTCGCTCGAGACATCCTCCAAATCTGCTCCGAAAGCGAAGGATGTTGAGACAGAAAATAAGCAAACACACAAAACGGCCGCGAACGGAACCGTGAGATAACCCCTGGCGGCTCCCTTTGGGGGGGTGAAAATGAGTGCCTCGCTCGAGACATCTTCATTCTTCCCCATATCCTAAGATGGGGTTCTTGTTATTGGCGGACCGCGCCGGAGGAACACACACAGGAACCCACCTCACCACTCAGGCTCAGTCACAGACTTACTCTCATCAATCAGACTCGGCGTCACTCATCGCTACTCAGAACCAGTACTGATCAACTCATCAACTCAGCACTCAGTCATCACTCAGACTCACACATCACTTAGACTCACTCGCCATTCAGACCCACTCATCTCTCCATCATACTGTCTAACTCACACTCACCATGCTCACTCGTCACTCAGGCCCACTCATCATTCAGGCCTACTCGTGATCTGTCATCATTCAGACTCAGTCATCATTCAGACTTACTCATCCTTATTAGGTCTTGTACGCAGATGTTGAGGGTGTCACAGGCGCTTCGCTGGTTTCAGCACTCTCAAGTGGGGCGGCGGGGGGGTATCTCCCTCGCCCCGTTCGCGCCCAGTTTGTGGGGATGTCTCAGGCGGTTTGGCCATTCGGTTGCCCCAACATGTCCGCTTTCGGAGCAGATTTGGGAGGATGTCCCAGGCGAATCATTGGTTTCAGCACTCCCAAAGGGGGGCGGCACGGGGGTATCTCCCTCGCCCCGTTCGCGCCCAGTTTGTGGGGATGTCTCAGGCGGTTTGGCCATTCGGTTGCCCCAACCTTTTTTTTTTCTTTCGGAGCAGATTTGGGAGGATGTCTCAGGCGATTCGCTGGTTTCAGCACTCCCAAGGGAGGCGGCAGGGGGGTATCTCCCTCGCCCCGTTCGCGCCCAGTTTGTGGGGATGTCTCAAGCGGTTTGGCCATTCGGTTGCCCCAACATGTCCCGCTTTCGGAGCTCACGAACAGGAAGGGGAGCAGGAGGAATAGGAGGAGGAGGAGGAGGAGGAGGAGGAGGAGGAGGCTAGCATGAGCACGAGTAGGAGCAGGAGCAGGAAGGGGATGATGATGATGATGATGATGATGATGATGATGATGATGATGATGATGATGATGATGATGATGATGATGAGGATGATGAGGATGATGATGAGGAGGATGAAGATGAGCATGAGTAGGACGATGATGATGATGATGATGATGATGATGATGATGATGATGATGATGATGATGATGATGATGATGATGATGATGATGATGATGATGATGATGATTGCCTCGCTCGCTCGGAGGCCTCGGGGGGAGGAGGAGAAGGATGAGGAGGAGGTGGCAAGGAGGAGGAGTAGGAGGAGGACGAGTGGAGGAAGGAAGAGGAGGAGCAGGAGGAGGAGGAGGAGGAGGAGGAAGAGGAGGAGCAGGCGGAGGAGGAGGAGGAGGAAGAGGAGGAGCAGGAGGAGGAGGAGAAAGAGGAGGAGCGGGCGGAGGAGGAGGAGGAAGAGGAGGAGCAGGACGATGAGGAGGAGGAAGACGACGACGACCACGACCACGACCACGACGACGACGACGACAACGACGGCGACCACGACCATGACGACAACGACAACGACGACTACGACGACGACGACGACGATGGCGACGAGGACCACGAGGACGACGAGGACGACGGATCAGGGCAGGAGCAGGACCATCGTGCACATCTACCTGGAGGACGGCGCCCATGGGAAGGGGGAAGGGTTAGCACGACGCCTGGCGTCGGAGCCTCTCACCGTCTGTAGCGCGACGCTCAGCGTCGTGGTCTTCCACGTCTGTAGCGCGACGCACGTTTAGCTTCTCATCGTCCGTAGCCGTACTCACAAGTTGCAGTAGGCCATACTCATACTGTGTGGCTCAGAAGCGACGGCACTGTTGTGACTTGCGGGTGTAATCCAGACAACCAACGAGCTATTCCAGCGCTGGGCGCAGGCTTGCGATACGTCCACGTCGCGGCCGGCAATGACAGCACAGTGGTTCTGAGAAGCGACGGCGTGGCAGTAGCCCACTGTTTCTTTCTCAGGTGTAGTTGGCATATCTTGACACCGCCGCGGCAAGGGGTAGGCTACGTGCAAGCTGCTCTTGGAAACATGCACTTGGCATTGCTTAGGAGCGACGGTCAGGTTATTGCAGACGGCGGCAGTGTGTACAAACAGTGTGACATTCCAAGCGTTGACCGAACTGTTCATTACACGCAGGTTGCCGCGGGTGAGAACCATGCAATCCAGCTCGTGAGCGAGGGCCACGTCGTTGCATGCGGAGACAATGGGCTTCGTCAGTGCGAGATTCCTCCATTGAGCCCAGGATTGCGCTACACGCAAGTATCCGCTGGGGGGACGCATGGTGCATTGCTCCGGAGCGACGGTATTGCCGTCGTCTTTGGTGATTTGTGGAAGAGTTGGTTGGAGCGCGAGTGGCATCGCTGCGCTAGTCTGACATTCGAACCTGGCGATGGTCATCGCTACGTGCACATAGCCTCTGGCATCGATCATGTAATTTTGTACAGGAGCGACGGCACTGTCTATTGTGAAGGGTCCGTGGCATGCGGGTGCGGGGAGATTCCAGAGCTGGGTCAGGAGTTGAGTTACGTCCCTGACTTGATACCGCCTCTGCTTCTACAAGCATCTTTCGAAAGAGAAACAGCGCGTTTCCTTACAATTGGCGGAGAGGAGCGCTGCAGAATCCAAGCGCGGCCCGATGTGCCGGTCGGAGACATCTACTCTCATCTTATGGCCGCGCTCTGCGGCGGCAGACTTGGACATGGAACTAGGCATGTCGATGCCATTTTGCCTGGTGGCGGGCGGCTGAGCAGCCACTCGAGTCGCGAGACAGTGGCCGGCGCGTTCGGCCTCAGACGAACGCGCTTGCATGGCAATCGCAAGTCCCATGCGTATTGGGCGTGACTTCTCTATCTTATTCGACGTGGGTCGCCTGCGCGCGACCGCGCGCCAGCGCGGGCGCCTGGGCCCGAAGCCGAGTGCGGAAGGTTGCGCCCCGCGGCAAGTTCTGACGGCGCAGTGTATTTTTCACGATAGCGCGACGATGGCGCCCGAAGCCTAGTGCGGACGGCCGCGTCCGACGGCAAGTCCTGGCGGCGTTGTGAGGTGTTCTTTCGCGAGCTGTTAAGCCCGCTGTCGCGCCCCCCTCTCCCTCTTATAAGAGGGAGAGGGGAGCGTATTTTCCGCCGGACGCGTGGTCGAATTCCGCCAGTTCGGTCGAGATGGTGGTCGATCGGTTCGGTTGCAATGTAGCCATGCGGATCTGAGCTTACCATTTCTTGCCATTTTGGCGGGGATCGCAGGAGCGTTTGTGTTGTGATCAACTGTGCTCGACATATCCAGCGGCAGCGTTTCATCCCAATATATTATTTTGAAAAAAGTCAGCAGGGGCCAAATTGCTGATGTGAAGCAACATAGGTCTCGTATCTTAGCTGCTTCCAATTCACAGTCGCCTGACTTTTTCGGCCTGATGCCCAGTGCGGCCGGCCCCGCCCCTTGCGCTCTCCTAGGTCGGCATGGCCCTGCCCGAAGAGAAGTGCTGTCATCCCATTGAGACCCAAAACCAAGCGCGGACTATCCAGTTCCAGAAGAAGAGACAATTCTTGGACGCATCATGAAACAGCATTTCAATCAAAGGTTATATGATTTCCCCCTCCTTCTCCTTTCCCTCCTCCTCCTCTCTCTCTCTCTCTCTCTCTCTCTCTCTTTCTTTCTTGCCCCATCACACTCGGGCGTTCGTTGACGTCTACCGATGGAAAGAGTTACCACGATAATGAGATGCACATATGGGGAGCCCCGCGTCGAGTAATTTTTCAAAGCGAAGGATGCTGGGACAGAAAACAGGCACACCACGTGAGGCATCCCCACTAAACGGCCGCGAACGGGACCGTGAGATAACCCTTGGCGGCCTCCCTTAGTGGGGTGAAAATGAGTGCTTCGCTCGAGACATCCTCCAAATCTGCTTCGAAAGCGAATGATGTTGGGACAGAAAACAGGCAAACCGCTTGAGACATCCCCACAAAACGGCCGCGAACGGGACCGTGATATATCCCCTGGCGGTTCCCCTTGGGGGGGTGAAAAGGAACGCCTCGCTCGAGACATCCTCCAAAGTTGCTCCGGAAGCGAAGGATGCTGGGACAGAAAACAGGCACACCACGTGAGGCATCCCCACAAAACAGCCGCGAACGGGTCCGTGAGATAACCCTTGGCGGCCCCCCTTAGTGGGGTGAAAATGAGCGCCTCGCTCGAGACATCCTCCAAATCTGCTTCGAAAGCGAATGATGTTGAGACAGAAAACAGGCAAACCGCTTGAGACATCCCCGCCGCGAACGGGACCGTGAGATAACCCCTGGCGGCTCCCGTGGGGGGTGAAAATGAGCGTCTCGCTCGAGACATCTTCCAAATCTGCTCCGGAAGCGGAGGATGTGGGACAGAAAACAAGCAAACCGCTTGAGACATCCCCAGAAAACGGCCGCGAACTGGACCGTGAGATAACCCTTGGCGGCGCCCCTCAGGGGAAGCTGAAACCAACGCCCCGCCTGAGACGTCCTCACAACCTGCTCTGGTCGCCAAGGATGTTGGGACAGAACACAAGCATTGAGGCATCCCCACAAAACGGCCGCGAACGGGGCGTGCGTGAGTCTCACCATGGGTAAGTCTGAGTAGGAGTAGGTCTGAGTATGAGTAGGTCTGAGAAACATAATTCTGTGTGTGAGTAAGTCTGTGTATGAGCAAGGCTGAGTGTGAGTCAGTCTGTGTATGGGTAAGTCTGGGTATGAGGAGGAGAGGGGAGGAGAAGGAGAAAGAAGGAGGAGGAGTAGGAGGCGCCCAAGTAATAACAAGAACCCCATCTTTGGATATGGGGAATAAGGGACGGCTCGAAGCATGCAGTTGCGCGGCCGTCTTCAGAAAAAACAATGATCATAAATAGCTTCCCGCACTGAAGTTTCATACGAACATCGGTGCAATATACGACGTGGTGCTCCCCGTGGTAAACGTCACTAGCGCACGTAGCTGTATCCACCCAGGGCCATGAGAAACAACGATCACACACAATTTCCCGCAACGAAATTTAAGATGGACACCGGTGTGAGATACGCCGGGGCGTTCCGTGTGGTGGGTGTCTCTGGCGCAGGTGATAGCATCTATCATTCGTCGCCGTTGTCAAACAGTTGACAGTCGCATCCCCAGATGCATCCTTGATCTCTGCCCCCGCACTGAAGTTTATCTCAAATTCGCGTGCGGCTGCTGGTGATGATGGTGGTGGTGGCGGTGGTGGAGATGCTGCTGGTGTTGCTGCTTGTGGTGCTCTGTTTGCCCTCTTGGAATCATCTTGGGGCTGGTGGTGCTGGTGATGCCTGGGGCCATCTTGGGGGTAAGAAGAGGAGTAGGAGGAGTAGGAGGAGGGGGAGGAGGAGGAGGAGGAGGAGAAGGAGGAGGAGGAGGAAGAGGACGAGGAGGAGGATGATGCTGATGATGATGATGAGGAGGAGGAGGAGGAACATGGAAGGGAAAGAGGAGGAGGAACGCTGCGCGAGCAGGATGAAAAGGCGCATGGAGGCGGAAGGAAAAAAACAATAAACAAACAAACAATAACAATGAGGACGAGAAGTCGAGCTTTGGGCATATGTCGTGGGGAGGGCTTCTTCGAGGACCCATTATGGCATTTGGGCGCCATCTTGGGGTCCTCTTGGGGTCCTCTGGGGGGCACTCTTGGGACCTTCTTTGGGTTTTCGTTGATGGGTTTTGGAGCCCTCCTGGGGCTCTTTGAGGGGTCTGGGAGGCCTCTTGGGTCCGTCTTGGACCCCTTCTGCGAATCCGTCCTGGGTCGCGAGAGGAGTCGAGCTCGAGAGGACCAGAGGATGATGCTCTATCTTGCCTCCTGCTGATAGCGGCTGAGGGCGCCCGGGCGTCCGCGCAGAAAGGGGCCTATCGAACCATAACAGTGGCTACGGCAACAGACGGGCCCGCAAGGGCTCAAGCTGGGGAGGGGTCTCTAGAGGGGCCCTCAGGGGTCCGTGTTCGCATTCGTCTACTCTCTTTTTCTGGCTCCTCACTTTCTGGCCTTCACACTGTCACCCATCTGCCAGTCGCCTGTGCCGTCGTCGTCTTCACCGACTGCCTGTGCTCGCTTTGGGGTGGCCTCCTCCTCCCCGTCGGGCACGTACATCTGCAGCGTCTTGAGAATCCTGTCCCTCATCATTGGGTACTCGGAAAGAGACCACCCGACGCTCTCGAGGATGGCGTCCATCGCCTCGGAGTATCCCTCGTCGTCCGGGAGCGTAATCTTCTCGTCGCCGTTTTGCTCGATCTCCTTCTTGCTCGCCTTCACCGTGCTGTTGCGGAAGAACTCCGTGGCCGGCGACTTGATCTCCAACTTCGGCTTCTGGTCGAGCGGTGCTCTTTGCCATGAAGCGTACGCCCTCTCCAGCATCTTGCACTTGTCCCGAATCTCGTCCTCCAGAGCCACTCCCGTCATCACCTGGATGTTCCCGGTGTTGGCCACGTACTGCAGCGTCACTGGCGTGTTGCTCTTCTTCGCCTGCACGGCGCCCAGGAGCGTCTTGGCTGGCACCTTCACCTTGACCCTGGCCTCCGACTCCTCGCAAGACGACACGTCCGGGTGGACGTCCACCAGCCCGAGCAGAAATGCCCTGGCCTGCTCTTCGCTGCCCGTCGCCTCGAACTTCACCATGGCCCAGGCCGGGAGGCTGGCCCAGGGCACTTGCCCGGCTCGCACGAGCCGCCTTCTCACTTTGAGCCTTAGCCAGGGTTACGGACTCGTCGGCTAGCTGGTATGCTCCTGCTCTCATACACGCTCGTAGTACATCTGCTGCTTCTGCTTTATCTTTTGTCAATGCATCTCCTAACATGAGCTCCGTCGGGCCCCAGCGAAGAGTACCACCAAACCTTCGGAGGCTCCCTTTGGCGATCGCTATGTCTATGGAGGCCTTCTTGTCATCGAGTCCTGTAGGGGCCCCAGGTTTCGTCACGTGGTCGAACACCGACTTGCAATCGATAACGCTGATCGCCGAGAACTTCCTGGAATACCGATCACGATTTTCTAGGCAGAACATGGGGTACAGGGTGGCAGCGAACGAGCACATGATCCACTCCAGGTGGCCCAAAGACGCCTTCAGGAGCTTGCTCTCTCCTGCCAGTGTCGACGTACACCCTTGTTTGATCTTTTGGGACTTCCAGACCAGAGGGCACCAGGGGGCCAGGAGACCTTTTGCCATGGAGGGGTCCGTCGCACCTATGATGTACCCGCCCTGTGTCCTCCCCGTCCCGTCCAGGTCCTTCGAGGAGTAGTCCGAGTGGCAAACGAAACGCAAACGTTCTGGAACAATACTCTGGAAAGTCACCGAGATCTCGTGAAACTGCTTCGCCCTCCTGACCCACGCATTCGAGCGTCTGATCTGGCCGACCGTCGGGTGAGGCATGATCTGCTGGGAGAAAGAAATCTGACAACTCAGATCCGGCCTCGTCTGTCCCGCCAGCCAGTTCCCTTGCTGTGTAGTTGAAATGTGGTTGTGCACCTCCGACGGCAGAGCTACATCATCGGGCCGAGCTGATTTCCTCGTCTTCGCGGGGGTGATCCCCTTCGTATATTCTGACTGCGACTGGACGATCGAGTAGTCAGCTCGCTGAGTGAGGACCGATCCTGTGAACTCCCCACTCCCTGTCACCCACTTTCTGAATGGAAACCTCGCTCGAAGCTTTTTCATCGCAGTGGCCCACAGCTGACCGCGGCCACCATTGATCTGATCGTCCACATGCACTCCAAGGATACCGCACAGCGCGCCAGGCTCACCGCGCAGCTGGGCGCTCTCAGATCCAGTGGCGTACGGGATCACCGACACCCTGTCCTTGGCGACCAGGCCGGCGTTCTCCTGGGTCACGGGGTGCTGGTCGAACTTCAGCTCATCCAACATGTACCGCTCGAACGTGCGCCACCACTGCTGAGGTTGGTCTCCCAGTCCGTATCCGTTGATCACCTCGAAGAGCTGCTCCGGGTGGTAGCCCTTCAGCGTGTAGTCCTTCGGCATCGTCACGTAGATCGGACCATTCGGCCTGGCCTCCAGCTCGGCCACGAGGAAAGCTGACTTCACGTCGCCGATGGTCAGGTCGAACTTGCAGGACGCCAGCGTCTGCAAGAGCATCGCCCTCCCGTTGGTAGACATGGTAGGGCTCGCCGTCCGTCCTTCACGCACCAGATCCAGGATGTCCGGGTCCTTGAAGCCCTGCAGCGTGCACCGGCACTTGACCTCCTCCTTGCCGTCGTCGCCCGTCCGCAACGTCAGCACCGGCCTCGGACGTAAGATCCGATCTGGCACCTGGGTCTTCAGCAGCCGCGACTTCTCCAAGTCCACTGGCTTCCATGCCTTGGTCTCGTGCACCAAACTCGTCATTTCCTTGGTGTACGCCTTCTCGATCATCGCGAGGCCCTCGGGTGATTTCCACTTGTCCTCCTTGGTGTTGATCTCCTTACTGCCCTGCGTGAGCAGAACGTCCACCTCGTCCACGATGACGTCTTCATCCACATCTCTCGCCAGGTGTGCATCCGCCGAGTCCCTGAGCGGTGGGCTCGGCAGACTCGGAGGATAAGTCACACCTCCGAACTGCTGCTGGCTGCTGGACGGGTCGTCGATGGTCGTCTGCTCCTCCAGCCGTGGACGCTTGGCCTCATCCTGCTCCTCGCGGTTCTCATCCATCTGGCCCTCCAGCGGCTGGTAGGCTTCGCTCACCGTCCTCTTGTCCATGGTCTGCTTGCCCCGCACGCGTCTCCCTCCGGTGGGATGCTCTGGGGGTTTGTCGTCTCCGTCAGTTGGCTGATCATCAGGTTCTCGCTCTCCCGGCTCTGGCACGACAGGTGGTGGTGCTGGAACTTCTGGACCTGGAGGAACCTGTTCTGCTTCTCCCTCTGGGGGTCGTTCCCCTCCGGTGATGTCCTCGAACCTCTGGCCGCTGTAGTGCTCCAGGTTCACCATCTTGGTCCGCAGCTCTGCCTCCACCATGCGCCACGCGTGTCGTTCCTCTCGCACTGCTGGCCTCATCTGCTCCGGCGACGCCTTGACCACCGCGCCCGGCAGTGCCACCCAGTAGTTGCCACGCACCTCGCCCATGCAGATACCAGGTCGCCAACGGTGGTGGGCTCGCTTACCTGGGATGCCCTTGTTCTTCATCATGCGCCACACGGCCACCATGTCTCCGGGCAGGTACTTGGCCACGACTCTGGGCCGCGAATCCAACGCCCGTCGAGCCGTCAGCTTGTCCTGCTGCATGAGAACCTTCATGCGCGTGACCGTCCTGATCCGAGCCTGCTGCGCCGCGATCGGGTCGTTCACAATGGCGCTGTTGGTGATCAGGTCGGGGTCGTCCTTCAAGAGGTCGCCTGGGATCTCCGGGTTGCGGCCGAAGACCATCTGCATCGGGGACACCCCGGTCACCGAGAGGAGACTGTTCTTGGCCGTCACCAGCTCCGCGACACACTCGCGCCACTCCGTCTCCGTCTGGGGCTGCACCTCGCGGATGACGTCCTCCAGCATGATCTCGAACAACTGGTTGTGGTGCTCGATCTTGCCGTTCTGCTCCTTCGCTCCACCTGCTGTGTCCACCACCTCGATCTCCTGCCGCTCGCACCAGTTGAGGAACTCGTCGCTGATCTGCGCCCGGTGTGGGTCCACCTTCAGCCACTTCGGACGGATGTAGGGGCGGATCCACGCCCGCTCGAGAGCATCCATGAGGTTCTTCGACGTCTCCGCCATGCCGATCATTGGCTCCACCTGGTGCAGGGAGCTCGTCTCGTCGATGATGCCCAGACAGGTGATCCGCTCGCCCGGGATCCAGCTCGGCAAGTCCTTGCAGTCCATGCTCACGTACTTCAAAGGGAGATGGGTCTCCGCTGGTGTACTGTGTCGAGCGACCTTGGGGCACTTCATGCCCTCGCATTCTGGACAATAAAAATCATTGGCCGCCTTGATCGCCTGCTCCGTAGCGTGTGCGTGTCGCAGATGTCTTATCAGCACGTTGTTCTTGCAGTGGCCGAGTTGCACATGCAACTTCCTGAGGCTGCTCTCTATCGAGCTGTGAGGCCGACGTAGTACATCGCGTGTTTCATCTGCGTCCTCTTCTTCTCCCTGCACTGCCTTGCACGCAGCCTCCGAGCTGAACGCCTCCACCTGACACTGTCGTCGCATACCCCGCACGATCGCCTCTACCAACCTCCTGGGGTACCGTTGGCTGAACACCGTGCGCTTGATCCCACACTTCAGCATGCCTTCTGTATGTTGATGCTCGTGTCCTCCTCCACACCGCTGGTGAACTGCTTTCGCGACCTCCGGCGCAGACGTCACGAACTCCCAGCTCTTGGGCATCAACTTCAGGGTGTCTGGGCACCTCAGTCCGAACTCGCAGCCGCTCGCTATGCCCACGTACACGCCTCGGGTCTGCAGGAGCTGCTTCATCACCGGCACCTGGAGGCTCGCGCACCTCGGGGGGGTCTCATAGACAAAATGCCTGCCCCGCTCCATCTGGTAGATCGCGACCTCCACGACCACATGTACCAAATTCACCGACCACTTCACATCTCTGAAATGCTGTGCCAGATCCTTCCGGCGATCCAAAGGCATGCACTGCTGCATGATCGACAGCTTCCGGCATGGAGGGCACATGTGCACGAAGTACGGCTCGTCCTCGATGATGTGCTGCCACATGGCGTTGTAGTCGTCGTCCTTGTCCACATCCCAGCCGTGCACCTTGTCGAGACTCTGACCTTCCAAGAACCCGCACCGCGCCGCTACTGGCACGATACGAGGTGGGGAGAACAGCTCGGTCACCATTCTCCTGGCCTGTGGGCTCCGACCCGGCCCTACTGAAAAATCCGTGCGGGTGGACTCCCCACGTCCCGCACGCGCACTGATGACGTGTGCGCCTGCCTCTTCACCTTCTTTTCCCGGTTCAGGAAATCGATCTCATAGTGGCCTGCCACCGTCTCGCTCAAGGGAATCGTGAGGCCAAGGCGCTTCAGGTACATCGAGTCCGTCTCCAGGTCCAGGGCCGCGCCCAGAGCCTTCATGTCTGGCTTGCTCATCAGGAAACCTGCGGAGCCCGGGACCACGTACACCACGAACGTCACGATGAAGTTCTTGATCTCCCAGTCCAGCTCCACAGCACCGACCGACTCCTGCACACTGTTGTCGAACCCGCGAAACCGCATCGGCTTGGCGTCCTTCAACCACCTCGCCTGCTTGCCTGTCGCCGCCTCGTGCTTGGTCAACGTCTCCTCGCCGATCAGGGACTTGCAGCACCCCGTGTCTGGCACAGAACAGCCGTCGGCGTGAGTCACTCCCAGGACCGTCCCCTCCTCGGCGGCCCTCTTCTCGACCGACGCGTACTCGTCCTCCTGCTGCTCCTTCATCTCG
Source organism: Prorocentrum cordatum (assembly GCA_963575745.1). Taxonomy (NCBI): domain Eukaryota; class Dinophyceae; order Prorocentrales; family Prorocentraceae; genus Prorocentrum; species Prorocentrum cordatum. The sequence continues at coordinate 165,532 of CAUYUJ010000803.1, forward strand.
TGCGCCAGCCGCTTCCAGCGCTCCTGCTGGATGAGCCTCGCCAGCACATTGTCCTCATGGACCTTCAGGATGCTGTTGATCTCGTAGTCCAAGTCCCCGTCAGTGCCCTCGTCGTCCTGCGCAGTTCCCAGTACTGCCTGGACTCGTGCTTCTCCCTGGTCCTCCTCGTCCATCGGCTCGACGAACACCATCTGCGAGCTGTGGGCCGGGAGGGGCTCCTTGCAGTCCCTGCTGAAATGGCCGATCTTCTTACACCGAAAACACTTCACCCTACGGCCGAGCTTGTCGAGGTCGTGCCGAGTCGGTCCACCATGACCTCCTTGTCCTGGTCGGGGTTTCCACTGAGGCCTGAGCCCGCGGTCCAACTTCTCCTTGGTCATAGCCGTGCGTGTCTGCTTCCACGTCGCCAGGATCTCCACCGCGTCCGCCTCGTCGATCGGCTCCGCCGCCTGGACGATCGCGTCGATCTCCTCTGTGATGTCGTCCTCCACGCTCTCCTCCTGGTAGGGCTCCGGCGGCGGGCCGAGCTCGGTGTCCCCGTGCTCCTCCTCCACCGCGAACGCCATCTGCGTGAGCCTCTCCGGTGGAACCCCTGGGAACGCCGTCCTGATCGCCGTGCACACCTCCTCCACGTTCCAGCTCCGATGGGTCGCCGACATCACCGTCGCACGACCAAAGGGTCCCAGCCGAGCACCGCGCAGAATCAGGTAGCCTCTGGCGACCGACGGCAGGTCCACGCCTTCCTTGGCCAGCCGCGCGTACACCAGCTGTGCGCGCCCGGTGTAGGCCTCCGTCGTCTCCTGCTTCTGGATGCGCAGGCTGAAGCCCTCCTCCATCGCTTCTCCGAGACGATCCGCTGCCACCTTCTCAGGAAACCGCTCGTCTAATTTGTCGAACACCACCTCCTCACCGTTGTCCACGTTGATGTCCGCCAAGTCCACGTTCTCCACTGCCAGGGCCGCCTGTCCATCCAGGAGCGTGTACAACCATGGGCCCAGAGCCTCTGCTGGGGTGCCCCTAGCCTTCTGGACCACAATCGCCGCCCTCGCCCAACGCTTCCACACTTTGTAGGCAGCAGCTCCATCATTGCCGTCTCCACTGAACCGCTTCACGCTGGCGGCTCCTCCTCCTTGGTCTGCCATCGTCACCGTGTGACGGGCTCCTGCCCGGTCACGTGCTCCTCACTTCTCGCTGCTGTTTGGCTCAAGCCACTGCGAATCCGTCCTGGGTCGCGAGAGGAGTCGAGCTCGAGAGGACCAGAGGATGATGCTCTATCTTGCCTCCTGCTGATAGCGGCTGAGGGCGCCCGGGCGTCCGCGCAGAAAGGGGCCTATCGAACCATAACAGTGGCTACGGCAACAGACGGGCCCGCAAGGGCTCAAGCTGGGGAGGGGTCTCTAGAGGGGCCCTCAGGGGTCCGTGTTCGCACCTTCGCTCAGCAAGAGGGGTGTCCTAAATTTACGCCCCCCTTCGAAGGCCCATAAGGGGCCTCTTGGGGCCCTCTTGGACCGCTTTTGGGGCGCTTTTGGGCGCTCTTGGGGCCGTCTTTGGGCTTTCTTGGGCCTCTTTTGGGGCTATGTTGGGAAGTCTTGGGGCCATCTTGACGCCTTAAGAGCCCATCGGAAGCGAACAAGCGAAAGGCAAAAAAAAGATCCCCTAGGTTTTGAACCCATCTTGTCCTCTGGGGGGGGTTCTTGGAGGGCTCGTAGGGCATTTGAAACCGTCTTGGGGCCGTTTGAGGCCTCTTGGATGCGTGTTGGAGGCTGTCGTTAGCCGTGGTGAGGTATCTTGGGCGATCTTGGAGGCCATCTTGGGCTAGCTAATGCCCTCTTGAAGCTATATTGGGCCATCTTGGACGCTCTAACCCTTCGCGGGGGAGCCCGTCCAGACCCAGGGAGGGGGGAGGTACCTAAACCTCCCGAGCAAGGACATGAAGGAGGCTGGACAAGGAAACGCTCTAGACCACCTGCGCCCAAAGGGCTACGTAGTGGGATTCACCACTGCCTCCCTCAAAAAATGAATCATTTCGAAGCGAAAGCAGAAGTTCGCGCTTCAAAGTATCCAGGGGTGTCCGATTGGACGCTCGGGTCCGCATCCTCCGAAACATTGGATGCGTCGTCGAAGCTTGTGCCTTTGAGCTTGGTTCCTTTACCAGCGTCGAGACTCGCACATGTGTTGGTGGCTGTACCTTGCGACTGCGGATGGGGCGGTTGGGAATCAGATTGTGTGTTATTGCATGTTTGCTTGGGGGACATCGTTTCAAACAGTACACCATTGAAACACGCATTGCCTTATACTGCGACTTCGCTGTCGAATTCTGGTTCCGCCGCCCATGGCAGGGGAGGCCGTCCTTTTGGTGAGCGAAGACAGCGCGGCAGAGCGTGGTCAGGCGGCAGCAGGATGATATGCAAAGCTCTCGGCTGGGAACTTGCATGCACAGTCTGATCAACTGTGTGCAAACCTTGTCCGCCAGTGTAGGAGAATGTCCTAAGAACTGTGTGGCATACTGCGACGAGGTATATGAGTTGTTCGATCTCTTTCACGCCGTTTTGTTGACTCGCTGGTGTAGGGTCGCTCAAGTACAAGCGTCATGCCTACTGTATTTAGCGGTCCGCCTTGTGTCTAAAAGTCGTGTGTGACACCAGTTGAGAAACCAGGATCTATGAACACCGTCGCAAGATCGCCACCAAGCTGGCGGCAGCACACGGTCAGCATTTGCTGTTGTTGGTGTGGTTGTTGTTGTTGTTGCTGATGTTGCTGCTGCTGCTGTTGTGGTTATTGTTGTTGTTAGTGTTGTGTTGGTGTTGTTGTTGTTGTTGTTGGTGTTGGTGTTGTTGTTCTTGTTGTTGTTGTTGGATATTATTACTTCTAAAGAATAATTATTGTTGGGCCCCCTGGTGCACGCCCCCCCCGCCGCGCCTAGGCCGCAGCCACGTTTTCATCATTTTCGTGAGGAAGCCTCAGGTAAAACGATGTCATCCAGATCCGGTTGTTTTGTTCCCCCCCGCTTTCCCTTGCAAAAAACACTATAAAATGAAATTTCTTGTTCAAATATAATCAAATTTCAAGAATCCCTTGCAAAAAATAAGGTAAAGTGGACATTCGCGCGCGCAAGACGAAATCCTTCCAAAAGCTTAGTGTTCGGAGCGATTTTAACATAAAAACATCAAAAAACCAATGGTTTTTCAACAAAAAAATGTCAAAATCTCATCCCGCGCGCTCTTGCGGATTCGTAGGAAACCCAACACTTTTTAAACATTTCTGTCAAACGGGCTTTTGCGAGCAACTTTTTCGAACTTCTGCGACAACGGTTGCGCACCTGCCAGGGCCATCATCCCTGTCAAATAATACCATGCGGGACACATTCGTTTTTTCTTCGCGCGCGCACGCCGAAATCTCCAAAAACCATTGGGTTCTGTGGGTGTGTACCCCGCGCCAGTGTAGTAGCCACGGTCGTCCGCACGCCACGAAGTGAAGTGTCCCAACGTCATAGGGCGGGAAGCTGGGTTTGGGTGGTCGCGAAGAGTCGTTTGGATATTTGGTAGAGCTTGTAATGCCCCCCCACGAAGTGGGGGTATTGCCTGGTGTCGTATGAAAACCCTGGCACTGGGGAGAACACCACGCGTTCGGGTAAAATGATTGCTGTTGTTGTTGTTGTCGTTGTTGAACTCTCATTCTTGAAGAATAATTAGTGTTGATCCCCCCCCACCGGTGCACATTGATTTTTTCGATTGAAGTGCCACCCCCGGGGCTCGCACCTTGTTTTTTTCTCAAGGAAAGTATTCCTGCTCAAACTGTGCCCCTGCCCCCCGGGCTACAACAACAACGGCTCCCGCCTGAGACTTCCTCGATTTTTACTCAGGACCCCCGCTCCCGCCTGAGACTTCCGCGCAATTTACTCAGGAAAGGCGCTCCCGTCAGAGACTTCCTCGCAATGTAATCAAGACCCCCGCTCCCGCCTTAGACTTCCGTGCAATTTACGTGGGAACGGCGCTCCCGCCTGAGACTTCTTCGAATTTTACTCAGGACCCCCGCTCCTGCCTGACATTTCCGCGCAATTGACTCAGGAACGGCGCTCCCGCCTGAGACCTCCTCGCAATTTAGTGAGGACCCCCGCTCCCGCTTGAGACTTCCGTGCAATTTGCTCAGGAACGGCGCTCCCGCTTGAGACTTCCTCGCAACATAGTCAGGGCCCCCGCTCCCGCTCGAGATTTCCTCACAATGTACTCAGGACTGCGCTCTCGCGTGCGACGTCCTCACCAATTATTCTGGATTTGCGTTTCGGCGCTCAGGAACCACGCGCGCGCCAAGGACGCCTTCACAACGTGGTATCTTCCCTCTTCCTTCGTCCTTCCCCCTCCCTTTCCTCCCACTCTCCCTCGTTCTTCCCCTCCTCCTCTTGCAGGGCCCGCGCCAATTCCAATGGCGGGCAGAGAGATGTACGCCCCCGAAGGATTGTCCGTCCGTTCCGGTTTGCCCGTACGTCTAAGCCCGCCGGCCCCAGCAAAGAGAAATAATCCCCCGAAAGGGGTGTGATCGAAGACGAAGAGGGCGGGCTTCGAGGGTGTAGGGTATACGTGTTGAATGACTCGCGGGCAAGTAAGAGCGTACAGCCTTAAAATGGTTGTTGTTGTTGTTGTTGAACATTATTACTTCTAAAGAATAATTATTGTTGGGACCCCTGGTACACGACCCCCCTCCAAAACCTAGGCCGCAGCTACATTTTCATTATTTTTTCGCGAAAGCTTCAGAAAAGTGGATTAGTACCGGATCCGGTTGTTTTGTTCCCCCCCGCTTTCCCTTGCAAAAAACACTATAAAATGAAATTTCTTGTTCAAATGTAATCCAATTTCAAGAATCCCTTGCAAAAAATAAGCTAAAGTGGACATTCGCGCGTGCAAGACGAAATCCTTCCAAAACCTTAGGTTTCGGAGCGATTTCAACATAAAAACATTAAAAACCCAATGGTTTTTTAAATAAAAAATTCTCAAAATCTCATCCCGCGCGCTCTTGCGGATTCGTAGGAAAACCATCACTTTTTAAACAATTTTGTCAAACGGGCTTTTGCGAGCAACTTTTTCAAACTTCTGCGACAACGGTTGCGCACCTGCCAGGGCCATCATCCCTGTCAAATAATACCATGCGGGACACATTCGTTTTTTCTTCGCGCGCGCACGCCGAAATCTACAACCATAACCATCAGGACAACCATCGGGGCAACCATCGAGACAACCATCGGGACAACGATACCTTCTCTCTTGTGTCCTCCCACATCCCTCAGGAAGTTGCCCTAAAGATGTGACCGACTCCTCTCTCTCCTTCTCTATGTCTCTCGCTCTTTCTCTGCTTCATATCTATCATATGAACACATCTATCTCGCTTTCTGCTTCATCGCCTTCCCAGGAAATTGCCCCAAAAATGTGACCAACTATCTTGGCAGTGCGTACCATCTCACGTGTACCGTGTACCACATCTTCTCAGGTTGCCTCACACATGTGACGAATCTCTTTCTATCTCTCTCTCCTCTGGCTCTCTGTCTTGCTCTCTCTCTCTCTCTCTGTCTCTCTGTCTTGCTCTCTCTCTCTCTCTCTGTCTTGCTCTCTCTATGTCATGCGCAACGAATGCACGATGCGGGGCACATGCGGGGCCCAAACAAGTGATCTCTGCGGGTGTGTACTCCACGCCAGTGTAGTATCCACGATCGTCCGCGCGCCACGAAGTGAAGTGTCCTGACGTCATAGGGCGGGAAGCTGGGTGTGGGTGGTTCCCGAGAGTCGTGTGGATGTTTGGTAGAGCTTGCATTGCCCCCCCACGAAGTGGGGGTATTGGCTGGCGTCGCATGAAAACCCTGGCACTGGGGAGAACACTGAGCGTTCGGGTAAAATGATTGTTGTTGTTGTTGTTGTTGTTGTTGTTGTTGTTGTTGTTGTTGTTGTTGTTGTTGTTGTTGTTGTTGTTGTTGTTGTTGTTTCTCGATCTCTCTCTCTCACTCTCTATCGGAGCTCATGTTGCGACTGGCCCTGCGGGGTGTTGCCGCACGTGGCTGCAGCGCGCGCCTGAATCGCTCGGGCGGGCCGCGGTTCTTTCTCCGTCTCTTGCTCCTCCTCATTTTTATTTTCCTCCTCCTCCTCCTCCTCCTCCTTCTCCTCCTCCTCCTCTTCCTCCCCCCTCTTCCACATTGGCGTGCCATCCTTCCGTCCATCGCACCCCTTTATAGCGTGACTGCCGCCCGAGTGCGGCCGCCGCGCGACCGTCCCCCGCGGCGCCCGCCGGGGCCGCCGCCGCGCCGTCCCGCCCCCCTGCGCGGGCGGCGCATGCGCCCCGCGTCCGCCCCGCGCCCGCGCCCAACCCCGAAGGGGCTCCGGCAGGAGGGGTCCGCGGCGCGTCGCCGTCGCCGTCGCTCGACCACCGACAGCGGCAGCCTCGAAGACGGGGACGGAAGCGGACGGCGGCGGCAGCGGCGGCGCCGCCGTCGTCGTCTCCGAGGCCCTTTCAGACCCCCTTCAGACCCCGAAGAGGCTCCAGCCGGAGGGGCTCCGAGTGCGGGCGGAGGCAGACCGTGGCGGACGGCGGCGGCAGCGACGAGGGAGAGAAGGAGGTGGATGTGGCGTCTCTTCGGGCCCGTGAAGGTGCCAGTGTCTTCTGCAGTCGCTTCAATGAGACGAGCGCTTCCGCCCGATCCCTATCCACACAGTCATGCCCATTATCGTGGCTGTCGCGTGGTTTCTGGATCGCCTGTAGACTGGCAGGACGCGGCGCGCTCGCTTGCGGCTATGCGATTGCCTGGCTGGCCCCGAAAAGGGCTCATGCAGGAGGGATTCCGCGTCGTCGTCGCCGCCGACGCCGCCGTCGGAGGCCCATTGCCCCCAAGCGGCTCCATCGGCGGGCGGCCGAAGACGGTGACGACGCATGGCGCCGCCGTCGCCGCCGCCTGGGGCTCCGCGGTTACGGGCCGCGGAAGCCGGCGGCGGCGGACGGCTGACGGCGACGGCGGCGGACGGCGGTCGGGGGCCGTCGCCATCACTGTATAGCAGTCGAAGGAAGGTGTGAACTAATTAAACATGTCCACAATCCGGGGCGCCTGACAAAGGGCGGCTGGCAAGATCGCAATCTCCGTGCCGCCGTAATTCGGTGTATGAAGATTCCAGCGCTCCATGGGGCAGGCGACCCCGATGGCGGACAGTATTATGTTATATCGCTATTGGACCGTTAATTTTGAGAGTTTCAGAGGCCCCAGACGGGGCTCTGGCAAGAGGGGATGCGCTGCTGCGGACGGCGGCGACGGCGACGACGAGGTTCCTCCCTCGTCCTTCTCCTTCCCTCCTCGTCGTCATCCCTCCTCGTCCGTGCTCCCGCGCGATCTGTCGTTCTCATCATCGCCGTTGCCGCAGCCCTGTCGTCTGTGGTCGGAGGTTCAGAGAGATTCTCGGAGGAGCCGGCTGGGCTCCGTGGTGGCGGCAGCGGCGGACGGCAGCGGAGAACGGTGAAGGGAGGTTTGAGCTTGAGCAGTGGCCTGAAGGCGCAGCAGCCTGCCGCATTGGTCCCCAGCAGGGCCCCAAGCCTGCTGGGCAGACAGTGAACCGCCCCCAGGAGGAGGCGGGGAGGAGGGCACGGGGGCGCGACAGAGGAAGGCACAGGAAGCGGTGGAGGGGGGCGGTCCCTAGTCTAACCAGGGGCGTGTGGCCCCAGGGCACTCGAACGGAAACCATCTAGATTCGGAGCCGCTTGAGGGCTCAGAATCAGAGCCCGGCGAGTCGCCCCGACCCTCGATTGGCTGGCGAGTGCTCCGCCTGCGCTCTCGCACAGAGGGCAAATCTGCTTCAGGCTGCCGCGGGCCAGTCGCATACCGAACATTGTGATGTAGGTGTCGTTCCCGATCAAGAGGAGGGGCCAGACTGATGCGCCTGCCGTGACTCTGCAGAGTTTCCGAGGTCTCTCCTGCGCACTTGGGTTTTCCTCTGTCCTTTGCACCGCTCTTGGATGTATTCCCCTGGGCACGATCCCGAACAATGCGCCGCAACAAATGCAGAAAACTAAAGTGTGGCCCTGCTTTTGTTCAAGCCGCGCTTGAATTGAAGCGTGCCCGCCGCACTTGAAGGCAACAGGAAGATAAGACGCCAACGAATCGGCCCACCCTACTGAGGAATGACCCCTCACATTCTCCCGCCTCGCAGTGCCGACCCGCTTGTCATGGCGATGCCCTCCCTCTCCCTCCGCGTTGTCGGGAATCCAATCTGGCGGTTCTGCAGCTGCTTCCGCCGCCGCCTTTGGCTCGGCAGGGGGCGCCTGCCAAAGAGCTGGGTCCGCCCCAGCTCCGTTGACGTCGCCGCTCTTCTTGGCCCCGAAGACGTCGTCGTGGTCCACCAGGCCGTTGTCGATTGCGTAGGCGTGGCATTCGGCTGCCCATCGTGCCGCTTCTCTGGCCAGCTCCCGGAGGCCGAGCCAGAGGTCCAAGTCCTCGTCGGGCGTTTTGTGCAGCTGCGCCCCTCGCTTGGCCAAGTCATCGGCGTGCGCGTTCGGCCTCTTCTCCCAAAGAGTGGTCTGGCTTGCATCAACGTCCGCACCCGTCCCATGGGCTAATGTCTTGGACACTGTGAAGTCGGCTGACACGAAGGATGCCCAGAAGCGGCCCGTTAGGTGGGGCCGTCCGTCGCCAGATCTGGTGCCAGCCCCGTCGCCCGCCTGCAGCGTGCCCACCGTCCCCTTGCAATCGATGTACAGGTCGAACGTAGCCATGGCGAAGATCGGCAGTGTGGTGACGGCGAAGTCCTCCTCGTCGCGGCACGTTTGAAATGGGCATTCTTCGGTAGGCACAAGGCCAAATGCGGCTCTCTCGAGGTTGCCGAACCTGCCAACCTGGACGATGCTCCAGCCCGTTCGCGCCAGTATCGGGTACTTCAGGTGGTAGGAGATGCCGTCCAAGAAGAGCACACTTCTCGGTAGACCGTCGGCAAGCTCGCTGATCCACTGCATTTCCATCTCCTCGCGGGGCTGCATGGAGAGAGGAGCGGGGTCAGGGAAGACCCCTCGCGCAAACAGCTCTCCTGCTGCCGCGTCCCAGTCCCTTGCTCAGCGGGCGAAACCACGAAGCTCAGGCGTCGTCCCATCACGCCTCAGAGCTTCGAGAATGGGGCAGTCGTAGCAGCGGTGCCACAAGGTGCCTCCCGCTCCGCCGCACGCCCTGCACGTGGAAGTGGAGGCGAGCCCGTGGGCGTTGAGCCTGGCCTGCGTCCAGAGCGTGTTGACCACGGCAGCTCGCAGCATCATCTGAAGTCGCGCCGTCCAAAGGCCCTGCGATTTGTTCAAGAGCGATCCGACGCGCGCACCGCCGACTGGACTGCGAGGGCCAGCACCTGGACTGGAGGGAGGCGCAACAGGTGGAGGCGCTCTCCCCGGTCGGTGATCACCTCCGCGGCGGTCTCAGCATTGCCACGTCTGCAGGAGAAGATGCCTGTCGCCATGGGCGCGCTGAAGTCCTCGCCTTCTCAAACGCCAGCTGCATCACGACCTCCATGATTCGCTGCTTCGCGAATGACTCCCATAGCGCCGAGCACCAAGTAAAGACAGCGTTGGCGGCGACGATGACGAACGGGCCGCACCGCACGCCAGCGCGATAACTGTGCAGCCGGAGCGCCACGTAGGCCCCCGCGGGAGCTGGCCGCAACTTTTAGCAGCTGCCAGGCGGAATCCGTGAAGCTGCGTGTTACCAATGCCTGTCACCGACGAGCCCCAAAGGGCCTTGGCAGTCGCGCCCGCGCGATGTACCATCTGCATGTCAGCTCCCGCTTCCCGCAGATGTCGGTACCTTCTGCCTCTCCGTTTGGCACCCTCCTCCCTAGCTCTCGCGGTCCCCACGCGGCGGAGGCGCCCCATGTTTCAGGTCGATGCCCAAGAACTGGACAGTGTGTCTCCGGGACGCGGCCAGCATCGTCCAGCGCTCCTGCTAGGCGGCGTCCAGCTCTGTGGACGACGCGAGGTACCTGCACTTGCCCATGTGCACCAGTAGCAACAACTCACGGAAGGAGCCCAAGAGGCTCTCAAAGTCTTGCGCCAGTTGTTCCGCAGCCTGAGCAGACTGCCCACCGGACTGCAACTGGACATCGTCCACCACAAATTTCGCAGCGACCAATGGTCTGGCCACCGTGGCCTGGCGCAGCGGCGTCAGGAGCAGGAGCTTCGCGAGCGTGATTGCTGCCGAGCATCCCGCTATGATGGCCCCGTCGGTGCAGACGAGCTGGGAGACGGCGCCACCGTACACCAATCGCGTACACCAGCGTAGACGGTGCAAAGGCCGCGCAACAAGCACAGCGGGAAACCGTGGCGGACGTCAGCGGAGCTCAACTTCGAGAAGTCCACGTTCTTGTAGAACTTGCGCAGGTCCACAATTACCGTGCCGACCGAGACACCCATGTGCCGAGCGAGCGCGGAGAGCATGTTGTGGCTCCAACCGGCTTCATCGCAAGTCTAAGTCCGGCCGCCGCCCTAGCAGAACTCCTCGCGATGCCGATCCTGCCTCTGTCGGCACAATGGCTGCCGCATGCTGCTCCACAGCTTGCCGAAGAGGGCAAGGAGCCCCATTGGCCAGACGCCCCCGTCTGGCTTGTCCAGGAACACCAGGTTGGTGGCCCACATCTCCAGCAGCTGCGGGTTGCTCTCGAAGGTCTCCAAGATGCGCAAGAAGTGGCGGCGATGCTCCTCTGGCAATTGCAGCAGCCACCGCGGGTGAACACCATCCCACCCCAAGCCCGTACTCGGCGAGTACTTCTGGCACGCCCGGTCGAGATTCTCCAATATCAGCGGGGGGAGGGGCTCCTCGTCCTCGGCCACGCGCCACCGAGCGGGGTGGTCTTCTCCTTCACACCGCCCATGCACGCACCAGAAGGGCAGCCAGTCCCTCGCGAGCTTGGCTATGGCGTCCGCTCCGTTCACCGGCAGGCACTCCTCCGCATCGTCCTCGATGTCATTGGCGTCGGAGCGGCTGCGGCGAGCGTATCGGTGGGCCGCTCTGCCTCCGTATCGGACCGACGCTTGCGCCCATACCCTGCACCTCTGGAGCCGGGCCTTCGCGTCCTCATACGTGAGGGCGTCGATCCTCGCCGCCAGGAGGTTCCACTCGTTGTGGGGGATAGCGCCTTGCCTCGAGGTCGCCTGCTGGATGAGGTGGGTGAGGAAAGCACGGCCGCATGCTTCCGTGATGGCTTTTTCCATGGCGTCGATCATGTTGTGGAGTCTCAGCCTCCGCTGCTCGAGGCTCGAGGCGCTGGCCATCCTTCCCAGGATAGCCCTTCGCCATGGCGTCGGAGCGCACCAGGAGCGCCCAGAAGGAAGTCCAAGCGGACGTGCCAGGTGGGTGCTTGTTGCGCACCTCCCTCTCCCAGAGGACCGCCAAGGGCACGTGCACCGTTGGCGGCCCTCTGCTGCGGCCTGCGTGGCTGCCGCGGTCTCGCTCGTTCACCCCGTGCGCGTGCAAGAGCCGCGCCTCGGCGTTATCGAACCAGCCCTTGACGAGGTGCTCAAGGTCGTACTGTTGCGCATGGTCCTCCTCCCAATCGAAAGCACGCTCCAATTGTTCCAGCTGGGGCCCGAAGGCGAGGTCCACAGGACGACGCCGAAATGGTACAGCCTTCTCGACGTACCGCGCACGGCGGATGCCCTCCAGGACGAGCATCACCGGGCTGTGGGGCCGCATGCGGGCGCTCTCGAGGGTCTAGACGCGTTTGACGCAGGGCGCGAGCGTGGAGCACATGATGAAAAAAACGATGACCCTCCCGGCCTGACTCTCACTTCCCTGGCCCTCCTCCTCGTCCTCTGCGTTTCGCTGCTTGTCGCCGGCGATGCGCTCGGAGTTGCTCTTACCTGGGGCACACGTCGCCGACGAAGGTGCCGCGGCTAAGCATTGTACCCGAGAGACCCAAACGGTGGCCTCGAGCTCCCCCTGCAGCATGTTGGAATCCCGGGAAAGAGTCCACAGCAATTTTCGGGGCTCAAGAGACGGGGGTAAATGCAAACGGGGGAAGGACAGAGCGCTGGAACTTGCAGGATCCTGCAGAATCAGGGTTGCATTGGCCCGGGCTTGGGCGCAGGATCCTGCAGGATCTTGCAGTATCCTGCCAGGCCTGACTGACCCGGGACTGGATTGACCCGGGTCAGAAGATCCCCGAGATTCGCTGCTCAAGAGGAATTCGCCAAGCACCTGTAGGAGGTCGAGGATCTTGTCTGTGGCCCTGATGCTCGTGTGCATGTAGATGCTGATGATGCGCAGACCTTCTGGAAAGTCCATGCGGACGTGTCGAAGATGTACCCTGCTCTCGAAAGCCTCCAGGAGCTTCGGCCGCAGGCACTTCAAAGCCAGCAGGCGCGACACGGACACTCCGACTCCCGCTGACGTCTCAAGCGGAACGTCCCCATTCTGGTCAGCGCGGCCAAGCGATGGAAGACGCCGGCGACTATCCGTCCAGCTCGAGCCGCTGACGCCCTCCCGTCCACCTCAACGAGCCGAGTCTCCTGGTAGGCAACGATGTGGGAGAGCGGATTGTCATCCGGGAGAGCAGCGTCTGGAATCCCTCCAGCCTCCCTGGTCCTGGCGTGCAAGTCCAGAACAGCGATACTTGTAGACCAAGTGCTCGCATTCATTCCGAGGATGGTGAGAGACGTAATCTCCGATGGAGGGCATGTCGGATCCGTCGGTTCCGCCAGGTGGTCTGTCTTGGGGCACCCAGCTCCTTGGCATCCTTCACCTCATCCCCCCTGGATGTACTTGCCATGGTAAAGGGCCTGTCTAGGCCTGGGCGCGGACTGCTGCGGGGAGGGTGGGTGCGGGTTGCTCGCTACCCAGGCGACCCGCGAGCCAGTGGCTTGGGCTTGAGTCCCTTGAGGCGCACGTGGCGTCCCGCCCTCGAGCACAGGTTCTCTGCCTTGGCCTCGCGGGTCTTAAGGCGTTTGGCTTTCTGCTTCTCGCCGTCGTCGTCGCCTGGAGCCTCGCTCTCAAGTTCGCGGACAAGTTGAAGCCGTTGGGCCCGCTCTTCTCCGTCCAGCATCGCCCAGTCTGGGCCGTCGGACGCAGCGGCGGAGGTAGGTGCAGAAAGGGTGCCGGCCTCTCTAGCTCCTGCTCCTTCGCCCCGGCCTCCCAGGACGCCGCCCTGTCGTGCTGCGCATGCGCCTCCAGCGGCAACAGCAGGAGCAGCAGCAGGCGCCCCAGCAGGCGCGGCCAGCAGTGCGGCGGGCCGACCAGCGGCCTCCCGGGCGCGGAGCTCTTTCATGGCTGACAGGTGCAACCGCAGCTGGGACTCCCAAGGGGCATCGGATTGCAGCTGCTCGGAAGAAGCCCCACTCGTCCGGAGGCCCGCGACCAAGGTGTCGAGGAGCCAGAGCAGGTCTTCGGGGTCAGATGGCGGGCTGGCCACAACATGGCCCCTGGCCACGACCTGCTGCTGAAACTCCAGCTCCTAGAGCCTTGCAGGTCTTTCTCGTTCTTGTCCCTCGCCTTGGCAATCGCCTCCTGATGCTCCTAGATCGTAGCGTTGCGCTTGTCGATCGTCTTCTGCAGCTTCGCGATGCTGTCGCCGAGGGGTCCCTGTGGGCTTAGCGGCCAGGATCTGCGCCTGCACATCCTTGAGCTCCGCCTCCTTCTCCCGCAGGGCGGCCGCCGCTGCGGCCCCGGAGCACTCGCGGAGCAGCCCGATCTCCTTCTTGATCGCCGCCACTTGTTTCGCAAGTCCTCGGTGTCATTGTTGATGGCCTTCCCCATCTCTTGGTCCTGCCCCTTCTTCTTGAGCTTGCCGTGCTCGGCCTGCAGGTCTTTGAACTGCTTCGACAACGTGGCGTTTGCCCCTCCTTTGTGTCCAGTGTGTGTGGCAGGCCCCCCCGTGCACACAACCTTGGCCAAGAAGCTGCCCTTTCGCCACATGGCACTTGTAGGAATCGATCCGCCCAGCCCGGTTGCGGGACGGGTTGCCGTCGCGGCTCTTGCATTTCCGGCACGTCCATTCTGACGTGTCGTCATCCTTGCGCGACATGGCGAGCTGGGCAGAGCCGTGGTGCTCTACAAGCAGGGTCTCAGCCTCTCCCAGCCTGCGAATGAGGCGCGGCGTGGGGCTTTGAGCCCACGCGCGCAGGAGGTCCCTTGCGTAGGACCGGGCGCAGCACGCACGCAAAGGCCACGCAGCCTCGGGCGTGACGGCGTCTGGGTGCGCTGGGTCAAGCGCAGGATAAGGAAGGTGTGGCCGAGCGCTTAGAATGTAAGCCCCCCGATCGGGCACAGGCTTACCCCCTGAGTCAAGCCTGACGGTGGAGGGAGGAAGAGGAGGGGGGAAGGCGGAAGATGAAGGGGAGAAGAAGGATGGGGAGGAGTAGGAGGAGGAGGAGGAGGAGGAGGTCTGCGAGGAGGAGGAGGTGTCGCGACGGTGTATGGACAGGCTTCTTCCGCGCCTCTTGCGTGGCCCCAGAATGCGTGGCTCACTCCTCCCTTGCCTCGCGAAGTAAAGTCTGCAGCGCCCATTTGGCGTTTGCACTCCATGCTGGCTTCTTGCACGATCACGCTTTCCGTGCGATCGTTTTCACCGTCACGTCTGCACATGCTAGCAGGAAGCTGAAAACAACCTGCCAACGACGTGCGACAACACAGCGTATGTGACTAGATGATTTCCAGCGTGGACCCGAACCAGTGAATTGTTGCACCCTGGACGTGAAGGTTACGCGGAAAGTTCCATGTGGTGCAAGCTGCGTGGTGCAAGCTGTGTAGCGCAAGCTTGGCACCCAGCGAAAGCAAAGGGCGGCCACGGAGCGGCGACCGGGCGAAAACCGGGGGAAACAGCAGGCACACGAGGCGGCGCACAAGGCGGCCACGACAGCAGGAGGAATGGGAAGAGGGAGAGCAGGCATACCCGCGCGCGAGATCGAGCGTAGCGATGCACAACATGCAACGGCAGGAGGCGGAGGAAAAGAGAAGGAGGAGGAGTAACAAACTCTGAAGGCAGTGCTGGTTGCCGTCAGTCAGTCCGAATTTCACCATTGCTTGCCGAGGACGGGGAGGGGAGAGGCAAGCCGTGAGCAGCATGTCAGCAGACGCCCAGACATCCGACGTCGTTTTTTGTCGTGACGGAGGCCTCGGAGCTCTCTACTCCTTCTCCCAGACCGGTTTTGCGCCGCTGACAGCTTCCTAACGGTCCCTGGGAGGCAGGTCGGGCGCGATTTTTCGTCACAGCGCGCACGGGTCCGCGAGGGAGGCACCCTCCCCATTCCCGCGAGGCTGCCGCTCTTGCACGCCGCCTCTTCTCGTGCTGTTCGCACCGCGCGATCTCGACGATCTATCATCTACGATCTACGAGGTACGACCGAAACATAGGAATGATACAGGAATGCTTGACAGCACCGTGGACCCTATGCCTAAGAGTGAGTTTGTCCTCTCTGGATGTGCAAGGTGTATGGTGCAGCCCATGTGTAAGTTATCTGGGAAAGAGCGCTTTCTGGCGCCACTGGCATGGGGAGGGGAGGGGTTCCTCCGCCCCCCTCCCCTCAACACCACGGGTTGGGGGGGGGGGGGTCGGGAACCGGCCCCCCCGAAAAGCGAGAGGGGGGGTGCAACCCCCCCCTCCCCTCCCCGGGCTCTCCCGGGGGGGGTTCGAAACCTCCACCCCTACCCTTAGCCGCCGGCAGCCGCCGACGACAACAACGACGACGACGACGATGACGACGACGAAGAAGACGACGACGACGTCGTGGCAGATCTGCGCCAGCGCCGGCCTTGCGTTGGAGAAGAAGGACGAGGGAGAGGAACGGGGGAGGAGGATGAGGATTAGCAGCGGGAGGGGGCCGTGGTTCAGGGGTGGGAGCCGCAGTGGGCGAGTGAACGCGAAGAGGAGGGGCATGAGAAGGAGAAGTAGGAGGAGGAGGAGGAGGAGGAGAAGGAGGAGGAGGAGGGGAAGGACGAAACAAAGGAGGAGGAGGAGGAGGAGGAGGAGGAGGAGGAGGTGGAGAAGGAGGAGGGAGGAGGAGGAGGAGGAGGAGGAGGAGGAGCACGAGGGGAGGAGGGGGAGGAGGAGGAGAGGGGAGGAGGAGGAGGAGGAGACAGGAGGCAGACTGCATACGCATCAGACTATAGTGTCCCGCCTGCCCGACCCGACCCGCCCGATAGGGTCTGCCCGCCTGAACCGCCTGATGCGGTCCGCCCGTCCCGACCGGCCCGCTCGGGTGCTCATGTGTCATGCTGTATACTCATGAGACTTTAGTGTCCCGCCCGCCCGACCCGACCCACCCGTTCGGGTCCGCCCGCCCGGCCCGCTCGCTGGGTCCGCCCGTCCCGACCCGCCCCGCCCGATAGGGTCCGCCCGTCCAGACCCGTCCGATAAAGTGTTCATGTGTCATATTGTATACGCATCAGATTTTCGTGTCCCGCCCGCGCGACCCGACCCGCCAGATAGGGTCCGCCCGCCCGATCCGCCCGTTGGGGTCCGCCCGTCCCGACCCGCCCGTTAGGGTTCCCTTGTGTCATGCTGTATACGCAACAGACTTTAGTGTCCCGCCCACCCGACCAGACCCGCCCGATAGGGTCCGCCCGACCCGCCCGATATGGTCCCCCCGCCGCCCGACCCGCCCGATAGGGTTCGCCTGTCCCGTCCCGCCCGTTGGGGTGCTCATGTGTCAAGTTGTGTGCGAATCAGACTTTAGTGTCCCGCCCGCCGGACCCGACCCGCCCGTTAGGGTCCGCACGACCCGCCCGATAGGGGCCGCCCGTCCCGACTCGTCCGTTCGGATTCGATGTTCATGTGTCATGGCGTATACGCATCAGACTTTCGTGTCCCGCCCGCCCGATAGCTGGGCCCGTCCGATAGGGTACGCCCGTCCCGACCCGCCCCGCCCGATAGGGTCCGCGCGTCCCGACCCGCCCTTTAGGGTGCATGTGTCATGCTGGATACGCATCAGACTTTCGTGCTCCGCCCTCCCAACCCGACCCGTTAGGGTCCTCCCGTCCCGACCCGCCTGTTAGGGTCCTCATGTGTGATGGTGTATACGCATCAGACTTTAGTGTCCCGCCCGCCCGACACCACCCGCCCGATAGGGTCCGCCCGACCCGCCCGATAGGGGCCGCCCGTCCCGACCCGACCGTTGGGGTTCTCATGTGTCATGGTGTATACGCATCTTCAGAATTCAGTGTCCCGCCCGCCCGACACCACCCGCCCGATAGGGACCGCCCGCCCGACCGTCCGACAGGGTCCGCCCGTCGTCGTCGTCGTCGTCGTCGTCGTCGTCGTCGACGTCATCTTCGTCGTCGTCGTCCTCGTCGTCGTTGTTTTCGTCGTCGTCGTCGTCGTTGTGTCGTCGTGTCGTCGTCGTCGTCGTCGTCGTCGTCGTCGTCGTCGTCGTCGTCGTCGTCGTCTAGGAACGGGGGGTTCGAACCCCCCGGGGGGGCTGAACCCCCCCCCCGACCAGCGCAAGAATGAGTCGTCGTCTCCGTCGTCGTCGTCGTTGGCCGGCGGCGAGTGGGGAGGGGGGAGGGGGGGGGGTCGAAACCACCCGGGGGGGCCTGGGGAGGGGGGGGGGTTCGAAACCCCCCTGGGGGGCTTGGGAAGGGGGGCACGCCCATGCCAGCACAGAAGGCGCCCACGGGCGGCCATTGGGCAAACACCCGCAAGCCCATGCCAATCACTTACCAGCCAAATGAGACTTTTTTTAGTGCTAGCGCTGTTCTTGGAGAAGACGACGAGGACGATGGCAATGTCGACGCGCCGAGAGCAGCATCTCGGCAGACGGGGCAGAGGCGTCCCCGCGAGCATGGGCGAGCAATTCAAATGGAACCCGTCCGCGGAGCGCATGGGCGACATGATGCGCCAGGACCCCCTCGGGTGGCCACCGCGATCCTGCGTCCTGCGCTCGACGACGGCGACTGTGACGTCGTCGGCGGTGTCGGCGTCGGCGTCAACGGCGGCAACACCGACGTCAACAGCGTCGGCGTCGTTGTCGAAGACGACGCCCGCCCAGGAAAGCGACGACAGCCACGCTGACGACATCTTGCCCTCCCCCGCGCGAATTGTAAATGGAGGAGGAGGAGGAGGAAAAAAAAAGGAGGAGAGGGAGGAGGAGTGGCAGGAGAGAGGCAGGCGAGGAGGAGCGAGGAGGAGGAGGAGGAGGTCCCCGAGAATTGACGAGAAGCGACGACGACGGCCACGTCGGCGTCCACCGCGGCGTCAGCTTCTGCGGCGTCAGCGCGGGCGGCGGCGGCGGCGTGATCCCATGATTCAGGGTCTCTGCTCTTCATCCTCGCTCCGCCTCGCTTCTAGCTCCGCGTTCCTTGCTCTTCCTCGCTCCTCGCTCCTCCTGGCTCCTGCTCCTCCCCCTTGTCCCTCCTCATGCTCCTCCACATTGCTGCTGCTGGTCCTCCTCCCTCCTGCTCCTCTTCACCCCTTGCTCCTCGCTGCTGGCTCATCGCTCCTCATCCTCCGTTTCCTGACCCTTCCCCATCGCTCCTCGCTCCTCGCTTCACGTCCTTGCCTCCTCCTCGCTGGCTCCTGGTTCCACACTCCTCCTCCTCCTCATGCTCCCCCTCCTCCTTCTCCTCCTCCTCCTCCTCCTCCTCACCCTTGCTACCCGCTCCTCCTCATCCTTCTCCTCCTCCTCCTGCTCCTCCTCCTCCTCCTCCTCCTCCTGATGGTTGTGTTCTCTTGTTGTTCCGCCTGGTCATCGTCCTGGCTCGCTCCTCCTCCTCCTCCTCCTGCTCCTCCTCCCCCTCGCTTCCCGCATCCACCTCCTCGCTCCTCCTTGCGCATTCTCGCTCCTCTTCCTCTTCATCATCCTCCTCATCCTCCGCAGCCTCATCCTCTCCCTCATGGTCGGTTCCTCCTTCTCATCCTCCTCATCCTTCTCGTTGCTCCTCTTCGTAGCTGCGCCTCTCTCCTCCTCGCCTCGCCCCTCGATGGGAATATCGGGAGCGCTGTTCGTTCCTCGCTCCTCGCTTCTCGTTCCGCATTCCTCGTTCCTCGCTCCTACTTCTCCCCCTCCTCCTTCCCCTCCTCCTCCTCCTCCTCCTCCTCCTCCTCCTCCTCCTCCTCCTCCTCCTCCTCCTCTTCCTTCTCCTTCTCCACGTGCAGGGCTCCAAAATGGCCCAACAGGGACCCCAACAAAGCACAGGCCGCGCAATCTCCACGAAAGCACCGCGTACGCTCGTAAGCTCCTGGTGGTTTGGAGGCTCCACGTAAGCGCGTAAGTTCCTCGCGAGTGTGAGGTGCCTTAAAATGATCTACAGGACGGCTCCAGAGGGCCCAACAGACATCTGAGGTCGCCGAAAGGGGCTCCAAGATGGTGCGCGATGACTTCAACACGACTCAGGAGGCCCCCAAGACGGCGCAAGAAGGCCTGACGACGGCCCGAGAGTCCCCCAAGACAGCCCAAGAGGGCCCCACGACCACCCAAGGATGATACAAGGGCGAGGTGCATCGGGGAAGGAAGAGGAGGAACAACGGGCAGGGCAGCGATTCCGCATCTTCTCAAAGTAGTTGCGCGTTCCGTCCCCGTGCCAAGCAGGTCGAATGGCCTTCGGCTCACCCCGCCGCTGTGACTGGATTGTGGGCCATAGGCCTCTACGGTGTTTGTTGGGATGTCGTGGGGGGCCTCTCGGGGGCCTCGTTGAGGCAGTGTCGAGGCTTCTTTGGGGCAGTTTTAGGGACCTCTCGGGGCCTCTTGGGGCGTCCTGTTTTTTTTTTCGGGCGGAAAGCTCGGATGTTCGGCCCGTGTTCCCCTGCTTGGGCCCTTCGTCGGGCTGTCTTCGGGCTCTCTTGGGCCGTCTTGGGCACCTCTGGGGTCGGCTTGGGGCCCTCTTGGAATGTCTGGGTGGCCCCTCTTGCGGGCCTCTGGGGCTGTCTTGGGGCGGTTTTGGGGGCTTCTTGGGACGTCTTGGGGCGTCGAAAGTTCGAAACGCCGAGGACCCAAACGATATCAGGACAATCTATGGTTTTGGTCTCTTGGAGCTCTCTCGGCGCGCCTCGACGGCTTGTTGGGCTGTCTCAGGGCCATCTTGGGCTTCTTGGGCCCATCGTACTGCGATGCGTGGCCCTCTGTGCCTGTCTGGGCGGCCTCTTGATGCCCCAAGTTTCTCGGGGCCCGTCTTGGGACCCTCCGGGGTCCGGAACAGTCAGGCGACAGGACGAGCGGAGCCCCAGAAGATGCGTGAATTTGGAGTGCGGGCCCTTTACGTCATCTTCAGGATTGAGGACTGACGCTTCAGGGATCAGGCCGAGGACCTGAGCACACCTCAACTCGTGCCTCAAGGCAACGGTGGCTTCAAGGGCACGGTGGCGCCCTTACCAGCACTATGGCGGGGCTCTGCTGCTCGCGTCGACGGTCTCCTCGCGGCATGGCGCCAGCACTGTTGCCATGCTGCGTTGCCTTGGCGGCTGCTGCACTTCATCTCGCGTTCGACGAAGTTGCTCGTCTCCACCGGCCGCCCGACGTTCCTGCGCAGTCGTGCTCAAGACGCGGCTGATGCAGCCATGCGCGGTGACTCCAAGGCGTCATATGGCATCGCGCGTTCGCTCTCGGGCCGGAACGTCGGGAAGTAGCCTGCGCACGTCCGCAACGCTGACGGCGAGTTTATTCAGACCGACGAGGGGCGTGACAAGGCTTGGCTCGCACATGTCGCGCGAGTCTTCGACGCCACCGTTGTCTCGTCGAACAGCTTTGAGAGGCGACCGCTTGCTCCGCAGCTCTCCCTGACTGTCGCGTTCGACGAGCAGCGCGTCTTCCAGGCCCTTGGCCGGCTCCGTGCGACCGCGGCATGGGGCGCATCTGGTTCCCTGCCGACATCCTGCTGACGGGCGGCGCAATCATGGCAGCAAAGCTTGACCCGCTATTCCGCCGCATTGCCGATGAGGAGCGGTGAACCGGGCAGTGGGCTGGCGGTCGCCTCGCTGAAGACTCCAAGACCAAAGGTGTTCGCCCAGATCCTGATGAATACCGACTCGTTGTGCTCGAAGACCACCTAGCGAAGGGCATGGAGGAGGTCTTGGCGCCCGTGTTTTCGATGCTTACAAAATGGGCATCCTGGACAGCCAGCATGGCGCCGTCGGCGGACGCGGCGCCGACATGGCCGCGGCCTCTTACACTCTGTGCTTCTCGTCGACCCGGTCAAGGCTTTCGACGAGATGATCCGTGAAGTCATCCTCGGCATCCCTCCGCGCGAGCCCGACCCCTACGCCCACCTGCGCGCTCGTGACCTTTCGTGCAAGCAGGCCCCCTGGGTTGCGCAGTGGATTGCCCGGCACCGCCCCCAGTTCCTGGCCTTGGAATGCGCCTAGGGGCCCAGCGGTTGCCCGCTTACTTTGCAACCCCCACGTGGTCTCACGCGCCACTTTCGACTCGTGACACGGCGCTCTCGGTTCTCAAGGGCGGCTGGCAGGGGTGTGAGTGCGGTCAGCCGACCTTCTGGGGCGCCTCCTCGCCTGCCGATGACTCTGGTTCCATGGGCGTCGATTCCGTTGTTGATGCGTCTGTAGATGACGAGGCCTTTTTCGCGCGCGCGTCGTCCCCGGCCCGCCTCGACGCCGCCGTCGACAAGATGCTGGAGGTCATTTCATCGGTATTATTTGCTTGCGTTGGAGATGAGTTCCATGCCGAAAAAGACGGAGGCCTTCCTCAAGTAAAGCGGAACTGGTTGCACCGCGGCACGCCGCATCGGCGCCAACGGTGAGCGATTACTTCCGATCCCTGGTTCGATGCCGCGCGCGGCCGTCAGGGTTGTTCACCGCTACAAGAGTTTGGACAACGTGGCATCGGAAGTCTGCAACTTCGCGCTCGATGCCAAGCACAAGAAGGCTGGCGCCACGCAGGCCTGGGCCCCTTCGAGTACGAAGATTTTCGGCTCCTCGCCGGTGCCCATACTTGAAGGCTGTCGGTCATGGCCTCGCTAATCTTTTCTTGGCTTCTCTACGCAGGCCACATATTCGTGCCCGCCGCGCGCTACGTCCGCGAGCTTACGAATGCGCGCGCGAGGACCCTCGGGCGCATATTCGGTGCTCCGCGGCGTGGCCCGGCCGAGACGGACAAGGAGGCGCGGCTCCGCGCCGAGTTGTCGAGCACCGATTGCCTTCTATGCCGGGCCCGCCTCAAGTTCCTCGGTCGGACGGTGCGTCGGCCGCCGCCGCGCGTTATCGCGTTCCTCTCGACCCGTTGGCGAGACCGTCCTTTACCGTGGGTGGCGCTTCCCCGGTCGGACCTACAGCGGCGTCGCGATACAATTGCCCTTTGCGCTGACATGCCTGGGCCGAGCGACGCCATGCCATGGCGCCGTCCCCTCGTCGAGTCCCTTGGGGCATGGGCGTCTGCTACTGCGTGCGTGCATTTGTCCGATTCTATTGCTGATGCGCAGCCGGCCCATGCCGCGGGCGATGCGCAGGCGCTGCCTTATGCGTGCCCAGAGTGCCACGCGGGCTTCCCGACCACGCGGGCCCTTGAGAGTCATCGCCGCGCCAAGCACAAAGTCATGTCTCCGCTGCGCTACTTTGCCCCTGCCTCTGGCCCGCGCCCGAGCTGCGGCACTTGCGCCCTCCCGCGCCTGCGCCCCCTCGGACATTTATGCGATCGAAGGCGCCCCGCATGTCGGGGCGCTAACCGCGCGCAGCCGAAACTGAAACTCCCCGATGAGGTCGCGGCCCGGCTCGACGCGCGGACAGCGAGTCTCGCGTCGCCGCCCGCCGGGGCGGCCACTCTCATGACCTCGCCGCTGGCGCGGCGCAGCGCGCCGACGGCGGGGTGGTTGGCGGAGCGTCTCGGCAACTGATTCGTCCGTCTGCCATCCAGGCCGCTGCCCCGCAGCCTCTCTCCGCCGACTGCGCGGCCGCGGGCTGCTCCGCGGCGAATTCGCCCGGGCGCCCCATGGCCATCGGGTGGGAACAACAAATGCATAATGTTGAATGTTGCCCCCCCCCCCGGCCGCCCCGCCGGAATGCAATCGCTGCGTGACCGAACCCCGCCCCCGCCTTGCACAGCGCTCCGCGGCCCCAAAGGGAGTTCCACCGAAAGTCCCAGCGCTGCCGCCCAGATGCGCCCCCCCGCCCAGCGCGTCGCTTCGTGGCCCCATGGGGGGCTCCACCGTCGGCGCCGGCGGCGCCGTCTGCACGTGTCTGCCCCGGCCAGCGCAGCGCTTCGCGGCCTTATAGGGGGCCCCACCGAAGGCCCCAGTTGCACTTTCCGCATGCGTCTCCACCGCCAAGCACAGAATTTCGCGGCCCCGCAGGGGAAGCTGCAGCGAAGGCCCCAACGGCACTGTCCGCATGCGCCCCCCCCGCCCAGCGCAGCGAATTTTGGCCCCATAAAGAGTTTCACCGAAGGCCCCAGCGGCAAACTGCGTGCCCCCCGCCCCCCCACCCGCCAAGCACAGCGCTTCGGGGCCCCATAGGGAGCTCCACCGAAGGCCCCACTGGCAAAGTGCTTCGCCCAGCCCGCCGCCCAGCGCAGCGATGCGTGGCCCCATAGGGAGCTCCACCGAAGGCCCCAATTTCAAAGTCCACATGCGTTTCCCCTGTATGCGTCTCGTGGCCCATATGCGAGCACCAGTGAAGGGCCCAGAGGCAATGTTCGCATGCGTCTCCCCCACGCCGCACACCGTTTCGTGGCCCATAGGGAGCTCCACCGAAGGCCTCAGGGCCAAAGTTCGCACGCGGCTGTCCCACCCAGTACAACGTTCCGTGGCCCATCGGGAGCTCCACCGATGGCCCCAGTGGCAAAGTCCACACTTGTTTCCCCCACCCCGCATACCGCTTCGCGTCCATAGGGGGTCCCGCCGGAGGCCCCGCATCTGCGGCATTCATTATTGCATATGGTTGGGTCCTTCGCCAAGCTAATCGTTTGTCAGTTCTTCTGCGAAGCCATTTCTTTGCAAAACATTTTCGGGGCACTTGATCTTGCAATCTTGACGGGGCCAGCGGTTTTTGGAGGATTACGGGATGCGCGCGCGACGGCGCGCGCGTGTGTTATTCTAATTCTGTTGGAGGGTATTGAAGCAATAACTATAATGGCGATGTGTGCGCGCAGTGCCTGTTTTCCTAGGGGTGACAAGGGGTGTTGGCGCCGGCCTGGTTGGGATGGTCTGATTTCACATTTGTAGTGGACGATTGGGCAGAATCGCATGGGAATTGGACATCCCCATGGGGCTCGGATACGTCATGGCTCGGGAGGGTTGGATCTAAATTCCTTTCTGATCCAGCTTCTTAGGCAGGTCCCGCCATTGTGCTTGGGTTGTCGGTATGCATCCTGCTCGATGTTCGTCGGGATCTCGTGGGGGGCCTCTCGGGGGCCTCTTTGGCGCAGTTCTGAAGCCTCTTGAATGCCGCTGTGGGGCCTCCTCGGGTGTCCTTTGGGCCTCTTGAGGGACTCTTGGGGCCTCTTGGGGGCTTCTTGGTGCTTCCTAGAGGCTTCTCGGGGCGGAAGTCTCGGATGTTCGGTTCGTGTTCCCTCTCTTGGGGCCCCTGTTGCGGCCGTCTCGGGGCCTTCTTGGGCCGTCTTGGGCGCCCCGTAGGCCGTCTTTGGGTTTTCTTAGGCCATCTCGGGGCCCTCTCGGATGCCTCTCGGGCCGTTTTGGATTGGTCTGTGCGGCTCGCGTCGGCCGTCTTGGATCCCCGGAGACGCCAGAACCATTTGAAAACTCATTGAGAACGAACGATGCGTGCCTCTTGGGGCCCTCTTGGAAGGCCTCTTGGAAGCCTCTTGGGGCGTCTTGGAGGCCCCTTGGGCCATCTTGGCGCCATCCTGGGCGTCTTCGATCGCTCAGCCATTCGAGACCCTCTTGGACCGTCTCGGGGACCTTTTGGGCCGTCATGGAAAATTTGTAGCGCCCGGGGAGACAGGCCCCATGGCCGCCCAGGGACGCCCCGGGAGTAGGGGTGGCGCAGTCAGGCAAGTGCTACTGGAGCGGGTGCGTGAATAACCGTGTCAGGCAGCCCTTGGCATTCTTCCATCTCTCAACGAACCAGAGGCGCTTGAAATTTGGTTTGGATAGGCCCATGCGACGGCAAATGCGATGAGTGCTGGGCGTTGCCTGGTAACTCTCTGCGGCCGCGCTAGCCCGCGCGCGCTCGCGCGCGCAGCGGCCAGCTAGTTTGGCGCGACCGACGCGGCCGCGGAAAGGCTGACCGCCTGGCACCTCCCAGCGGACACTCTGGTGCGAGTCGGCGACTTGGGCGGGCGCGGTATCATGGAAACGTCGACGGGGATAGACGCGAGGATGATAGTAGCGATGCGAGCGATGATGGTGACATCGACGACGGCAAGGCCAATGCGGGCGCCGATGCTGATCAGCGTTGCGAAGCCATATGCTTTTATATGTTTGCGTTACACACCGTTTTGACATCCTCACGAAACCTACGGTGTTTGAATGATTTCGGCGTGCAGTTCGCCCCTTTTTGGCAAAAGGGATTCTTGCGATGGCACGCGCGATGGGGCGTTCGGACGATGCCGACTCGCGCGCGAGAGGCCCGTTGGACAGCATGTTATGGGAGTGTTCAAGAACCGTGGGTTCCTGCTATAACCTACAACAGCGCGGACACAAGCTTGTGTGGAAAGCTCCTGTTGCGAAATCATGTGTTGTATGTGTTCTGGACACTCGATTTTGAAACCTTTGCGAAACCTGCGGTTTTTGAATGATTTCGGCGTGCGCGCGAGCGACGACGCGCGCGTGTGCAGTTCGTTTTTCCCCACATCCAAAGTGGGGTTCTTGTTTTCTCTGCACACCCCCCGCGCAGGATCTCACACCCTCTCTCTCTCTCTCTCTCTCTTCCTCTTTCTCGCCATCATCATCATCATGACCCACGCCTCTCCTCCTCAGCACCATCGCACTTACCCATACACCACTCGATCGCTCACTCACTCACTCACTCACTCACTCATCATGATCATCACATGAGGATGTCATCCGTTGGCGTCACACATCACTCAGTCAGTCCGTCACTCACTCGAGTATCAAGCGGGAGCGTCGTCTGTGAGTGAATTGCGAGGAAGTCTCAGGCGGGAGCCTCTCCCTATGGGGCCCGCAGATCATCTTATTAATCCGAGGCGGGTCATCGGGATCCTGTAACTGTCGTCACTTTTGGGCTCCTGGGGCGTGAATTTGGAGGAAGTATCAGGCGGGAGCGTCGTCTGTGAGTGAATTGCGAGGAAGTCTCAGGCGGGGGCCTCTCCCTATGGGGCCCGCAGATCATCTTATTAATCCGAGGCGGGTCATCGGGATCCTGTAACTGTCGTCACTTTTGGGCTCCTGGGGCGTGAATCTGGAGGAAGTATCTAGCGGGAGCCTCGTCTGTGAGTGAATTGCGAGGAAGTCTCAGGCGGGAGCTTCTCCCTATGGGGCCCGCAGATCATCTTACTAATCCGAGGCGGGTCATCGGGATCCTGTAACTGTCGTGACTTTTGGGCTCCCGGGGCGTGAATTTGGAGGAAGTATCAGGCGGGAGCGTCGTCTGTGAGTGAATTGCGAGGAAGTCTCAGGCGGGAGCCTCTCCCTATGGGGCCCGCAGATCATCTTATTAATCCGAGGCGGGTCATTGGGATCCTGTAACTGTCGTCACTTTTGGGCTCCTGGGGCGTGAATTTGGAGGAAGTATCAGGCGGGAGCGTTGTCTGTGAGTGAATTGCGAGGAAGTCTCAGGCGGGAGCCTCTCTCTATGGGGCCCGCAGATCATCTTACCAATCCGAGGCGGGTCATCGGGATCCTGTAACTGTCGTCACTTTTGGGCTCCTGGGGCGTGAATTTGGAGGAAGTATCAGGCGGGAGCCTCGTCTGTGAGTGAATTGCGAGGAAGTCTCAGGCGGGGGTCTCCTCCCTATGGGGTCCCCAGATCATGTTATTAATCCGAGGCGGGCCATCGGAACGCGCAGGCGAAGAACATCTCCACGGAGACGGTGAAGGCCAGAACGCTGCACAACGCGGGCACGAAGCGCTTCGAGCCGGGGGACCCTCTGATCGCGTTCTTGGGCTGCATGCGCGAGGGCAAGCGCTTCCCACCAGAGGTCTGGTCTGCCTGGGAGAAGACGTCGGCCTCTGACAACCACGGCGTCCTGGACCCTCGGCACCAGCACGAGAACTTTCGGCTCGGCTACGGCATGGGCATCTACTGGGAGACGCTGGCGAGGTGGATCAACACGCGCGCTCGTCGCGACGCGCGGCGCCTCGGCGTCCCCCTCGTTTTCCTGCAGGCCGTAGACGAGTGCGGCACGATTCAAGGCGAACCAGACGCAGGCCGGCGCCTCCTGAACGTCCCGAACATGCACAAGACGGGGGACATCCACGGCGTCTTACCGGCACACGTCGGCATGGAGGTCCGGTTCACGGCCGTGCAGGAGGAGCTGAAGAAGAAGTTGGGGCTCGTGCAGGAGCAACGGGCCACCATCGTGTCCTTCGAGTTTCACGCAGACGACGAGCGGGACTACGAGGAGTGCGCGCCGGGCCAGCTCTTCCGCCCCCGCTTCCTACCGCAGGGAATCTGGCTGCATGTGCACGGCTTCCAGGAGTCCCCGATCTACAAGGAGGTCGCCGAGGTGCTGCTGCAGGGCACCGAGGGCGCTGACGACGACGGCGAGGCCCAGGCGCGGGCGAGGAGCTTGCTCATGTTCAGGCCCAGCGAGCAGGAGTTCACGTGGCAGAGCTCGGGGGCGCACACTGTGCGCCGCTCGGGATTCACGCTGACGCACGCGTCCTACCTGACCTCCACGCTGTCGCAGGGCCAGACGCTGCGCAAGGGCGTCACCATCGACTGCGCCAGGGATGAGGACGCTGGCCGCACGGGCATGTCGGACGATATGTGGTGGCTGCACCTCTACGTCATGTTCTCCCGCGCCACGCGCATGCGGAACATGCTGATCCTGCGGCCGCCCGCGCGAGAGTCCCTGGCGCGCGGGCCGCCGGCGTCGCTGCGGAAGGCGCTCCAGGAGTTCGACGAGAGAGCGGTGGACTCCAGGGCTGAAGCGGAGCAGCTCGCGGCAGAGCTGGGCTTCGTGCTGCCGCCCGCCTGAGCGCCGCGGCGCGCGCGAGGAGGCCCGCGGGGTTGTCCCAACGGCCTGGCCCGCGGGGTTGTCCCGACGGCCTGCCCTCGCGCTCCGGCGGCCCGCGGGAGTGCCCCGCAGGCATGGCTGGCCCGAAGGGTTGACCCGACGGCTTCGCGATCTGGCCGTCGGCAAACGCGCGCGTTCTGACCGAGGCGGCGACGGCGCCGAGGAAAATCGACTTGCTTCCCCCGACCGGGGGGAAAGGGACGTGCACGTGGAAAAGAGGCAGGAGGAGGATGAGGACGGAAGGGGCATGGGGAGGGCGATGATGAGGAGGAGGTGGAGAAGGAGGAGGAGGAGGAGGAGGAGAAGGAGGGGGGGGGAAATAGAAGAAGAGGAAAAGATGGCAGAGGAGAGGGCGATACGAGGGTGTTTGCCATGGCCGGGAGGAAAGGGATAAGGGAAAGCTAAACAGATTATCATGTGGGGTCCTTCCGTCGGAGTAATTGTTTTTGTCTGTTGCAACGGATTATCGAACGCCGATGGTTTGTAATGAACGAGCGCGCGCTTTGTAGTGGCTTCCGGCCAATGCCGCCGATCCGGGGCGCTCCTGATGCTATTGTTGTTGAAGTGGACGATGACGACGACAATGGACGACCAACGGTCGACAAGTGTGATAATTACGACGACGAGCGACAAAGGAGTTAATGACGACGAACCGACGACGACGACGACGACGACGACGACGACGACGACGACGACGACGACGACGACGACGACGACGACGACGACGACGACTGACGGCGAACGGCTGCCGACGGCCGACGACCGACGACTGGTGACGGCGACGACTGGAAGGTTCTTCGTTCATCGCTTTCGCTTCCGAGCAATACCAACTCAGGCCGTGCACCTCTGGCCTGGCAGCACGCGAGTGAGCGCCTCTTGGGGCCTCTTGGTTCTTGGGGCTTCTTGGGGGCCTTCGGGGCCTCTTGGGGGCCTGTCGGGGTCCTCTTGGGGGCCTCTTGTGGACCTCTTGGGCGCCTCTGGGGGCCCCTCGGGGGCGCCTCGGGGGCATCTTGGGGGCTCTTGGGGTCATCTTGGGGTGGAGGACTAGAAGGGTCCGTTTGGATTCGCCCTCTTGAGGCCATCTTGGGGCCTCTCGGGGTCGTCTTGGGGGGCCTCCAGGGCTATATTGAGGCCCTCTTGGGCCGTCTTGGCTCCTCTTGGTGGCCTCTTGGGCTGTCTCGGGGCGATCTTGGGGACCTCTTGGGCCGTCTTCGGCGCTTCTAAGACGGAAAAGGCGATAATGTCAAAATGATTCAAAATCTATTAGCAACTTGATTGTTGTACCCTCTTGGGGCCCTCTTGGGGGTCCTCTTGGGGTCTCCTTGAGGCGTCTTGGAGGCCTCTTGGGCCGTCTTCAGGCCATCTTGGGCGTCCAGGAGCGCTCTTGGGCCGTTTCGGGCGCCTCCTGGACCGTCTTGGTGGCCTCCTGGGCCCCTTTTGGCCCGTCTTGGGGCGGTTTGGGATTCCCGGGGGGGGGGGGGAGAAAGGGTGGACCCCCATGAACCCCCCCCCCTCCCCCCCTACCCCGGCAGAGCCCCCCCGGCCCCCCCCCCCCAGCAGAGCTGAAGGACAGGGTTGTAGCTTTCTTAAACTCACACGCTGGAGCAGCGGATTTCTACAGAGGATGACGGTGGGCGATGCCGGCCTGCCTGGGATGCTGCGATTTCATATTTCCAATGGGCGATGGGGCACAATCGCTTGTAAATTGCAATACAACAAGGGGAGTCGTTAATTCCGGGGTGGGGGTCGATCCTATTATTTTTGAAGAAATGAGATCTGGGCGGCGACGGGGCGGCGACGACGCAACATGGCGGCCAGGCCGCCACCCAGCCCCAAAAGACGGGCGGCGAAAGGGCGGCGACGGCGACAACAGTCGCCAGACCGCCAGCCGGGCCCAGACGACGGGCGGCGACGAGGCGGCGAGGGTGCGACGGCGACAACATAGCCTCCAGATCGCCACCCAGGCCCAGTTCCTTACACCGCACGTAGAAACCCCCACGTGCAAGCACAGTTTGGGGAATAATCTTACTTGTGTATGTTATTACCGAGACCCCCTTCCCTAAGCCGAACCCCCCAGATCTTGGGCCCCGCGGAACCTGTGGACCCCCTTGATCCCTGGCCCCCAGGGCCTCCTGGACACCCGTGCAGACGGTCCCTCGGAGTTCCCGGGCCTCCTGGACTTCCTCCTGGGTCTTCACAGCGGGCCCCAGGCGTTCCGGAGGGCCCCAAACATGCCGAACAGGACCCCAAGAGAGCCCCAGGACGGACCGAGAGGGCCCGATGACAGGCCAGGAGGCTCACGGGACAGCGGACCCCGAGGATTGCCCGCGGAGGCCAAAACCTTGGATGTTGCGAAAGGCTTTTTAACAGATTTTGAAGTTCTCGCCATATCCAACCAGAAGCGGCCCGAGACGACTCCAGGGGTCTCCGAGATCGCCCCAGGACGGCCTAACGGGCCTCCCAGATTGCTTCAAGACGGCCCAACAGGGCCTCGGAGAGACCCAAGACGGAACAAGAGAGCTCCAAGACGGCCCAAGAGGGGCCCAAGAAGACCCGAAGAGGCCCCCGTGAGAGATCCAAGTCTATAGGATGTCCCCAAGTGGGCCCAAGAGAGACCCAAGAGGGTTCCAAGATGGCCAACGCCCCCAAGACGGCCCAAGAGGGCCCCAAGCCAGTCTATCAACGCCCAGACACAATCAGAAGGCCTCTGGCCCGCCGCTCGCCAATTATTCGGAGGCACCTGGACGGCCCCCGCAGCGCGCACCGCCGCCAAGGCGTTCCAAAAACGCACCGCATCGCCACACGGAGAAACCCAGGACTTCCTGTTGCCCACAATGATTTACACGGGCTTCCGGAGAGTCCAAAGAAGCCCCGGAAGGAGCCAGCATCTCTCGAACACGGTTTCACGACAGCTCATTTGCGACCGCCCGCGACCCACCCGCGACCCACCCCGCGCCTGCCCCCTCACTCTTATCCGCAATTGTGGGCACCCCCTCCGCTACGCCACGCCCACAGGAGCACGACCACAGGGGGGCGGCGATCCCATTCGCAAGGCTTTCGCGAGGCTTACGGGCGTACGCATCCAGCAGGGGGTAGCGATCCCATTAGCCTTGGGGTGTGGGGCGGCGGAGCCTGGAATCATACACACATGTGTGTATATATATATGTGTGTGTGTACATCGGAGAGAAAGAGAGAGATAGAGAGAGAGAGAGAGAGAGAAACAAAAAAAGAGAGGAAACATACAAAGAGAGACAGAGAGGGAGAGAGAGAGAAAGAGAAACAGACAGAGAGAGAGAGAGAGAGAGAGAGAGTGTGAACAAAGAGAGACACATCGCCGAAAGCGCGCCAGTGGATGGTCCTGAATACACTAAAGGGGGGTCCTGCTCGCAGAACCCCTTCCGTCCCCCCCTTCAAAGGGGGGGTGAGATTTTCGACCCCCCCCCCTCCCCACCTTAAGGGGGGGGCGTCCGCCCCCCCCCCTCCCTTGAAGGGGGGGGGGTCCGGACCATCCCCCCTCCCCCCGTTGTCGCTGGAAAAGGGGGGTGGGTTCGACCCCCCCCCCTCCCCCCTTTGCGCCGAACAGGGGGCCAGGGAGGGGGCCTCCCGGGTAGTGAGTAGAGAGTAGAGTATTTTGAATAGCGATTTGTGAGTAGTGGGTATTTGATGGTGAGTAGTGCGCAGTGAGTCGTGAGTAGTGAGTAGTGAGTAGTGGGTAATGGGTAGTGGTAGTAGTGAGTAGGGCGTAGAGATTAGTGATCCGTGCGTAGTGAGACTGGGTAGTGAATAGCGGGAAGGCAATAGTGTGTAATGAATTGTGAGTAATGAGTAATGGGGAGTGTGTAGTGTGTAGTGAGTAGTTCACAGTGAGTAGCAAGCAGGGAGTAGGGATGAGGGAGTAGACAGTAGCGACTAGTGAAACATGAATAAGTAGTGAGTAGTGAGTAGTGAGTAGTGAGTAGTGCGCAGTGAGTAGAGAGTAGTGAGTAGTAAGTGGTGAGTAGCGAGTAGGGAGTAGCGAGTCGGGAGTAGCGAGTAGTGAGTAGTGAGTGGCGAGTAGGGCGTTGTGTGCAGTGAGTAGTGAGTAGGGAGTAGTCAGGAGTCAGTAGTGAGTAGTGAGTCTGGAGTAGTGCGTAGCGAGTAAGGAGTAGCGAGTAGTGAGTAGTGAGTGGTGAGTTGTGAGTAGCGAGTAGGGAGTAGGGAGTAGTGAGTAGTGAGCAGTGAGAAGCGCGAAGGGGGTAGGGAGTAGTCGGTAGTGAGTAGGGAGTAGCGAGTAGAAACTAATGAGTAGTAAGTCGTGAGTAGTTACTAGCGAGTAGGGCGTAGGGAGTAGCGAGTAGTGAGTAGTGATTAGCGAGTACTGTGTAGGGAGTAGAGAGTAGCGAGTGGCGAGTAGTGGAGAGTGGGTAGAGAGTTGTGGGCAGTGAGTAGTGAGTAGTGAAGTGTGAGTAGTGAGTAGTGGATAGTGGTTAGTGGGTAGTGAGTGTTATTTGTGATTGGCGAGTGGTGGGTAGTGAGTAGTGAGTAGTTTGTAGTGAGTAGTGAGTAGTGGGTAGTGGGTAGGAAGTGAGGAGTAGTGAGTAGTGCGTCGTGGGTAGTGATTCGTGGGTAGTGAATCGTGGGTAGTGAGTCGTGAGTAATGAGTAGTGAGAAGTGAATAGTGAATATGGAATAGTGAATTGTGGGTAGTGAGTAGTGCGTAATGAGTAGTGAATGTTGTTTTGGGCTAGGGTTTGGGTTTGGGGTTAGGGCTAGGGGTTAGGGCAAGGGTGAGGATTAGTTTTCGGGGTGGCAGGGGATGGGTTCCGGAGACCAGGGGCGCCGTGACGAAAGGGAGGGGAGGGAGGGGGGGGTCGAATTTGGCGGCCAAAGGGGGGGAGAGGGGGGGGAGTTCGGACACCCCCCCCGCCCTTTGAAAGGGTGGAATGGGGGGGGGGCCCCCGACGACGGACCCGGAAAGGGGGGGAGGGGGGGTTCCCCGACGACGGATCGGGCAACGGGGGGAGGGGGGTGGGGTCCCCGACGACGGATCGGGGACAGGGAGGGGGGTCCCAATCCTCCCCCCCCTTGGGGTCGTCCAGCGGCGCGCCATCCACATCGCCCTCGTTTGTTTTTTGTTTCCATCTCTCTCTCTCTCTCTTTCTCTCTCTCTCTCTGTCTTTCTCTCGCTCAGCCCATGGCGCCCCTCCCACCATACATGTTCGTATATCCCCGTGTCTCTTTCCCTTTCCTGTTGTGCCCCCCTGTGTGAGCTCGTCGCCCAAGCCACCACGACCCGCCCTCTGGCACCTTGCCCGCTGCGCCAAGCCATCGCCCTCACACCCTCACCTCGCTCGCCGTGCATGATCCCGAAATTACTCAATATTATTGCGCCTCTGCCTCCGCCTCGTGTCTCCTCTCTCTGCCTCGCTCTTCCTCGTCGTCCTCCTTCAGGGCCCCACACCCAGTCATCCGATTGCTTGTTCCTTTGGGTACCACCGGCTCCCGAAGGTCTAGACCGTTCCCCTTGGGGGCTGTTTCGTGAATTTGGGCTCTCCTGGAGCTCGGTGAAAGCACCTAGAGGCCGAACCTGGTGCACAATGTCCATGTTGTTTTTGTTCCGAGACGCTGAGTGTATTTAGTTGGCTTGCAGTTTCCAAATACATTGATGTTGTCATCCTCTTTCTCGAGTTCTCCTCATCCCCCCTTCGGCGGCCAAACAGAGAAGGCCGTGTACATGGAGGACCACGTCACTTTCCAGCACCTTCTGAAGCAGAGGAGATCTCCCCTCTCGCTCGGACGCGCAGGGGAACGACGACGAGGACCAAGAGAACTTAGACGAGGACGATGATGATGAGGGAAGGGGGGGACGGGGAAGAGCAGAGAGGAGGCGGGGCGGCGGGGCAAGGGCGGGAGGGGCGAAGGGGGGGGAGGGGCAAGCATGACAGGAACCAGCTAGGGGGAAGGAAGAACGGGTGTGCGTGTGTGATGAGGGGGGAATCTTTGGGGGGGGACTCAGAGGCCGAGGAATGAAGGCGGGGAGGGAGGAAGGAGGGGGGTGAAAGAGGAGGGCGGGAAACAAGAGGGACAGGTGATGAGGATGAGGGAGAGAGGGGATCATAGGACGGGGAGCAGGCAGGAGGATAATGGTGACGGGGTGGAGGGAAGAGGAGGAGGGGGAGGAGAAGGAGTGGCAACAAGATGATGATGGGTTAAGTTGGAGACGGTGCGGGATGGGACGGGGGAGCGGGGAGAGGGCAGGGAGGCCAGCTTGATGTGCTCGCGCCACATTATCCCTACCTTTCATACTTTCTCACTGTGTTGGGTTAGTTTCTATCCGCCGACGGGGGTGTCCTGGAGGGCCTTGATCCCTAAATGGTAGCTGTGGGAGTTGACCCATCGCTGGATTGCAAGAGGGAGGGAGCGAGGGGCGGGTAGCAGGGAGACGGCCACTGTAACCCGCGTACCTCGCAGAAGATCTGGGGGGCTGCGATGGCGAAGTCGTCGGGAGCTCTCCCTTGTTTACCCCCCCACTCCACCCTCCTCCATCGTCCCCCCTCTCCCTCCAACCCATCCCCGACGCATCCCTCCTCTTCATACACCTCCTTCAGATCCACTTCCTTCGACCCGCCCTCCTCCTCCTGCTCTTTCTCTTCCTCCTCCTCCCCCTCTTCCTCCTTCTCCTCCTTCTCATCCGTTTCTTTCTACTTCTGCGTCTTACTCCTTCCACGTCGCCACGGCAGGACGCGGTTCGTCAAGGCGAACGGGCCACGACGGATCCATGGAGGTTTCCCGGAACAGAGTTTTCGCAGATTTGGGCGTGGTCCGGGCGCGGGCGGGGCCTCCCAAGAAGGCCTGGGATTTCTTAGAAACCCTTCTGCTTTCCAAGAGCTTCTGATCCCGTCGAAGCCCTCGATTCCACCTCCTCCTCCTCCTCCTCCTCCTCCTTCTCCTCCCTCTTCATATTCTCATCCTTCTCCTCCTCCTCCTCCTCCTCCTCCTCCTCCTCCTCCTGGCTGCTTGCCAGCCGTCCCTGCCTTTCTCGGCCATCGAGGTGGCAGGGATTATCGACGCTGTCAGTCTGGCCACACGCTTGCCTACCAGAGGCAGGCAGAGGCGCTTCCTCTCCCGCGCCCATCTCGACAGCATCTGGATGGAGGCGCGGGGGGTGGGCGGGTAGGTTGGAAGTTTGGGACTCGCCTCGGCCACGCTCCACCTCCTTCATCTTCTCATGTGTTTCGCTCTTGCTTCCGTCGCCATTTTTGGCTCAAGTGTCCATGTCGCCCAGTGGCAAAGTGGAGACCGCTGGTCCGCGGCTAGCTCCTGGCGGCCGCGCACAGCCCCTCGTCGCCCGCGCCTGCCGATGCCCGACGATGCGCGCAGCCCCCCCGCAGCCCCGTGGCAAGAGCAGGCGCAGGAAAGAGGTTCCCGACGCTGACACTGCTACTCGTGAGTCTCGTTTTGGTGCTGGTGTCTTTCCCGAACATGACGAACGCCCCGATGAGGTGGTCGACGCTGCGGGCGTGCAGCGTCCTGTTCATTTCGATCTGGCTTCTGCTGACGGCGATGGCCTTGAACATGGTGACGGTGCTGGCTACGATGAGTTCGCGCGCAGGTTGGCGAACGACGTTCTGCGCAGCGATTTCTCGAACGCCCAAGTGCGCGCCTCCACTTTCAAGACCGTCGAGGAAAGCGTCAGCCCCTTCGCGGAACAGCTCGCGGCGCACGGCGTTTTGGGTTTTCGGTTTGTTAAAGGTGTTCGCGGTATCCATAAGATGGTTCTCAACGCAGCAGCCAAGCAGCTCGACGTCATCAACCGCAGGCACCAGGGACACTTGGACAGCCTCGCGGTTCACATCAAGGCCACCGGTCGAGTCCCGCCTCGACGACCACGGTTCCGCCTCGGCTGCCCTCCACAAGCATATCTGGAGCATCAGCGAGGCCTCCGTCCACGCCAACACGAAGCGCGTTCTTCCGGCGTCCAAGTCTGTCAGCATCGGATGGGGGACCCTTTGGTGGACCGACCCGCCATCATCCGTGACCTGGCTTGCAAGCTCACCAAAGTGAACACAGCCAAAACAGTGGTGCATGATTGTAATGTGTTAGGCATCGCCCCTGTTTCACTCTTCGAGAATATGGCGTAGGAAAATATGCACAAGTGCTTCACCATCCAACTCACTGATGCCATTGGTCTCGCCGCCAGGCGCGTCTCCAAGGTCGTTGGCGCCCAGCGTCTTTCCCCTGGTCAATGGAAGCGCTTCGAATTAGGTCGCCGACGGGCTCGACGCCTCCTTGCACATCGGGCCTGGCATGGACCCTGGAACATGGGCCCTAGCTCCCGCCCCTCTCCCTTTCCCCTTCCTGGCGCCGGGTGTCCCTGGCGGGCCCCTCCACGTGGCCGGCTGATGATGTCTGTCCCCACCGCCCCCACCACAGGAGGGTCCCACACGGGCAGGGTGGCCTGTCAGGACCCCGTGACCTTGCATCGCAATGTGGGTGATCGCCCCCTGGCGCTGTCGCCCCCTGGTGCCTACTCTCCCGGCCGCGCTGGCGACGTCCACCTCCGCCAGTCAGGCTTCCTTTCCACGCAATACGCGGTTCTCTGCGACGCTCACGTCGTGACCGTGTGGCCATGGGCCGGGCTCACAGGTGCCATCGCCTTCGGGCCGGTTCGTTGCCCTTGCTCGGGACAGGTGTGTTCCCCTGGATACGTGCGTGGCGTCTCGGAGTGGTCCAGCCTTCCGTCGGACGCTGTGCTTCCATCCTCGTTCCGTCCCAGCCGAGCCCGGGCAGGTCTACGCCGTCGAGACGGCATTGGCCCTTGGCGCCCCCTGGCGACATGACCAGTGTGAACCTTACCTTTCCCCACTGCAGTGTCTGGGAGGAGTGTACGTGCAGGCCGCCCTCTGCCTGTCCTGACAGCACCCTCACCGTGGTGGACTGAATGCACCTTCGCCGTGGTGGACTGGCGCCGCGGCGCAAAACACAGAATGCCCTGGCATTTTGCCACAGGGCTGCACGATGCTCGAGCTTCCCTGGGCGTCCAGCCAGGCCCCCGCCGCCGCTGCCGCAGCTGCTGCCTCTGAGAGCTGGCCCGGCCGGCTCGCGCTGCGCCCAGCAGGTCATTAGGTTTGCACGTCGGCCCGGGCACCCCTTTCGCCGCCTGCCCTCTGCTGCGCGGCCGCGACCAAAAAAGTGCCCCCACCGGCCCATCCAGAAACGATGTCCAAGCGAGTTGAGAGGTGATCAGGGAAGTGCGGGAGCAAAGAGGGGGACGGCCGAACCGTGCGAAGGAGAGAGGGGGCGAAAGAGAAAATTGGATGGATGGATCATGAGGGAGTAGGGAGAAGGAGGATGAATAGGAGGAGGAGGAGGAGGAGGAGGAGGAGGAGGAGGAGGAGGAGGAGGAGGAGGAGGAGGAGGAGGAGGAGGAGGAGGAGGAAGCGGAGGGGGAGGAGGAGGAGGAGGAGGGAGGAGGGAGGAGGAGGGATAGGAGGAGGAAGGAGGAGGAGGAGGAGGAGGAGGAGGAGGAGGAGGAGGAGAGCAAGCAAAAGGGCCAGAGGTTTCTTGGATGTTTCTCGGAGCCTTTTGGGGTATCTGTTGGGCGTGTTGGGACGTATTCGGGGTTTCCTGGCTGTCGTGGGGGGCTCTTCCGCGTCTTGGGTGCCTCGGGGGGGCCTCTCGGGGCCGCTTGGGATCCTTTGGGGGGCCTCCTGGGGGCCTCTTGGGGGCCTCTTGGGGCCATCTTGGGGCCATCTTGGGACCTCATGGTGCCTCCTGGGCGCTTCTTGGGGCCATTTTGGAGGATATCGATCAAACAAGGGGGGAGCTTTAATTAGCGCCCCCCCAAGGAGGCCAACATGGGGCCAAAACCATGGTAGAACCAATGATGTTGGTTTCCTCGCCGAGGCCGTTTTGGACGTTCCGACACCTCGCGAAACCCCCTGTCCAGATCCATGGGGGGAGGGGTAGGGGGAGGGGTCAAGACCCTCCGTGGCCATTTTGGCTCAAGCATCAGCCGTTCTGGCTCAGGTGTTGATTCCTGAGCTTGCAGCAGCAGTTTTCAGAGCGGCAGTCGCTGCTGCGAGCCCCGTTCCAACCTTCAGTTCGTGGGATCTCAACCCACACATTCATCCACGCCTACGGGCTCTCATGGCCGATGGGAATGGCGCTGAGGTCCTCCCTGGGCCAAGGACGCCTACCTGGGCGTGCTCATGTGGTCGCAACACCAACTGGGCGTCCAGGATCATTTGCAGATGCGGGAAGAAGGCACCGCTCGAGGTGCGCCGTGCAGCCGAGCTTCATGCGCGCGGCCAGCAGCATCGTCAGCGGGCTGGTCTACCTCGTGGCGGTGGGGGTGGTCGTGACGACAAACTACAGAAGAGGCTGGACGAGCTCCAGCGCAGGTTTGACAAGTTGGCAGGAGGAGGTAACCTGTCCCCTGTCCCTGTGGCCAGCCACCCTGCTAAGGAACCGCCCAAGGATCCCAAGGAGCAGGAGCTGCGCGACAACATCAAGCAGCTCGAGGTGGCCATATCGCATTGTGAGAAGCTGGGTGAGTCGGTCAAAGGTGCCAAGGCTGAGCTCGAGATCAAGCTGGAGGCCGTACGTCGCGAATTGCATCAGACCAAGCCCCAGCTCACTCAGCATACTAATGTGGGTCATCGCTTGGCAAGTGCTAAAGGCAAAAAACAGAGACTTGAGCACCATATCGAGGAGCAGCTACGCTTCATCGCGAGTGCTCAAGAAAAGATCGATGGCATGCGGGCACAAGTTGCTGCTACGGACCGTGGGATCGAGCTCCTCAACCGGGACCTCATTCGTACGTTGCCTGGCATGCCCGCCGTGGATTTGGAGGTCGATCCTGAGGTGCTGGCTGCGTCGAGTGAGCAAGCGCAGATCAAGGAAATGCTCCAGTCCGACACGTTCAAGAAGTTCGCAGAGCTGCTGGCGGCCTCCCAGGCGAAGGCATCACCTACGGCAACAGCAGCATCGCCTTTCAAGTCCGAAGATGCTGGTGTGCCTGGTCATGGGGCCCCTAGTGATGCATCGGCCGCCAGCGGAGATGGTGCGGCTGAGGCACAGCAACATCCGACACCATGTTTGAGCATGATCAGGATCTCGACGAAGACATGGTCGAGGAGATTTTCAATGCAGCCATGCGGATTGACAAGCGTGCGTTCATTGAGAAGTTCGGTAGCAAGCTGTGCAAGAAGCCGCGCGTGGGGTAGCCCTGTGCCCCCACGGTGTTGCGGCTTGCCCATGTCTAAATTCGGAGTTCCTGCTCCACCTCCGCCTCCCCTCGACTCGCTCGACTCGTCCTCGCTTGCTGGCTTGGGCGAAAGCTTCGAGACCTACAATGGCAATTGCTGGCCGACTTTGCGTGAGAGGCTTTGCTCGACATCGGCGCTCGTCCTGCTGGCGCAGGAGATCGGGACTCTCGAGGACCGTGAGGGTGAAAGAGCGGCCTCAGCGGCCAGCTTGGGATGGAAAATGCTGCGCCCCCCTTCCCTGCTTGTGAATCTGGGAGACCTCGAGCGGGAGTCGGAGTTTTCGTCCGCACGCGCATTGGCCTGCGATGGCCGTCGGATGCTCCTGGGATTGTTGCCAAGGGGCGTATCATCCATGTGATTGTCGACTTGCCTGGGTGGCCGCCCCTGCACGTGTTTTCGTGCTACTTTAAGTCGGGGACTGGGTTGTGCGCGTTCAATCTCTCCCTTCTGAGGCAATTGGGGGAGAGGCTCACGGGGGGCACATGTGCGTTGTGGGGGGGGGGACTGGAACCTCGACCCCCATCTGGTTGACTCCACGGGACTCCCCAGTCGAGTTGAAGGGGCCCTGTTTGTGCCAACGCAGAAGACCTGCTTGTTCCCAGGAAGCCTCACCACTATCGACCTACTTTTTAGCGAGCACGTGCTTCGCACGCGCCTGTGATAAGGTTGAGGCTGACTTGTCCTGGACTCATCGCCCTCACAGGCCCGTGTGCCTCGCGTTGCGTTCCGATGCCGTTCGGTGCCATCAGCTGATGTATCGATCGCATCAAAGACTCCCGACGGAGCTGCCTTTCGGGCCGACCCCCAGACCCCAGGGCTGGACCCTCAGCCGTATCATTGCTGAGGACGCTGCTGCTGCGGCTCTCGCTCGCCCCATCGGCGAGGCGCAGGGGCTTCTCACTGTTGCCTGGAAGTACGTTTCCAACACGCTCGAGCTTGAGCTCGAGGCTTTCACGGGAGTGGAGGTTAAAAGCAAAGGACACAAATGGGGACCTCTTGAGAGCTCGGTGGGTCCCGATTTTTGCTAAACCCAAGGCCTGTAGCCTCCGTGAGCAGCGCGTCGGATGGACCTGGCCGGCCCAACATTTGTCTGAAACCATTGGGGTGTCAGCTCGATTTCGAAGGGCGGCCCAGGACACCGATCCCACGGACCAAGCTCAGGTCCAGCGTTTGTCTGAGGATGCGAGCCACCAGATCCAAAAACTTCCCTTGTCACCATGCCCCGGTGAGGGGCAGAATGTTAGACTCGACGCGACCCTCGCCCAGGCGCGCACTTTGGCACGCTCTTTTACGCTCGATGATGGCCTCGACAGCTGGATTGAGCAGTGTCAGGAGTTTCTGTCGTCTTGGGGCGACGACCTGGGCGAGGCGCGCAAGGCCGTCGCGAAGGTTCAGCAGGATAGTTGGGATCAATGGCAGGAGAAAGCCCCTTCTGGGGGAGCGAGGGCCATGCACAGGCTCACGAAACTCAAGCAGGGGTGGACCCCGACCGTCGTGCAAAATCATCCTGGTTGTTTTTCTAACTCCCTTCAAGAGCTGCTTGAGGCCGAAGGCAAATCCCTGTCCGAGTTTTGGCGCGCGTCGCACATGCCACCCGAGGCGTGTGTTCCTGATCGGGCGCACCTCCCTAGGCCGACGGCGGCCGAGATTAGAAGCGCGTCCAGCAGTTTTTCGCACCTGGCTTCGCAGTCCCTCGATGGACTGCACCCGAGACAGCTCGCGTTGGTTTCGGACGATGCCCTTGACACGTTTGGGGCGTTAATCCAAGCGATTGAGTCCCTGGGCCTCTTTCCCAAACAACTGTTCTGGCTGCTTTTCCTTCTTTTGGAACAACCCAAGGGAGGCCTTCGACCCATCTTGCTGTGCGCCGGCCCCGTCCGTGTCTGGGAACGTTTACGGAGACCTCTGATTGTGGATTTCAACACGAACTACCCTCGCAGCTACTGGGCGTTTGGCCCTGGCCGCAGTGCTGAGAGTGCCGTGTGGCGCCAGGCCGCCCAGGCCGAGATGGCCCACTTCGAGTCTCAGGAAACGGGGGATATAATATGGGATGGGACGAAGTACTACGAGTCATTTGACTTAGCCCTTCTCAAGGATAGAGCGTTACGTTACGGTATTAACGAGGTCATTGCCAAAACGATGTTTAACTATTGGAGGGGCCCCCCTTTGCTGCGTTTGGGGGCCCACTACGGGGCCCAGCCTTATTTCGCCAGGTCTGGTCTTCCCGCGGGAGATATCTTCAATGATATCATGGTTCGAGTTTACAGCATCGAAGCCTTTGACATGTTTGCCGAAGACAATCCCAGCGCCGATTTGTCGTCGCATGTCGATGATGGTAGCGTCACAGCGTCGGGCTCTGAGCAAGAGGTCCTGGCCACTATCACTCAGGCGGCTGCTTGCCTGTACGTCCTGTTTAGGGATGAGCTGCGCGTCGGCATTCAGCCCGACAAGGTCAGCACCTTTGCCAGCAGCCCCACCCTCGCCCAGAAGATTGCTAGGCAACTCGGGCAGCCGGCGGGTGAGGTCACGAACAGCGCGGTCTCCCTCGGCACGGATTTCGCACCAGGTCAGACCCGAGGTGCTAAACATGGTCTGTGGAAAAGAAAACAGAGGTTTTCCCACATGAAGAAGAGGCATAAGGTTTTGATGCGATATCGCTCGGCCCTCCCCCGCACAAAATCTCGCATGGGAAAGATCTATACGTGCGGAGTGTTGCCCGCGGCCAGTTTCGGCTTGTCGGTTGTGGGGATGAGTCAGGGCGAGCTCCAGGTGGCTCAACGTGCGCTGTTGTCGTCGCACCCCCCTAGGCACCGAGGGTGCCCCCTCCAGGCGCGTCTGGCGATCCTTGGAGACCCGATATGGAGGCCGTCTGTGGCGCCAGCCCTGAAGTGGGCGTCGATCGTGTGGCTGGCTCTCACCACCCCGTCTGTCTCTAGGTATAATGTCAAGGAGATTGCTCATTTGTGGGGTTATGTTCCCTTTGATGACAAGGTCACGTGGCGCTCGTCACGAGGGCCTCTGCAGCGCATGCACCTGTCGCTGGCTAGGATCGGGTGGAAGTCGGTGACCCCCCTCACTTTTGAGGACGACTACGGTCGAGAGGTGCAGTTGGGCTACACCTCGCCCGCTATGTTAGCGCACATGTTGCAGATGGCGGTCCAACGGAAACATGCACGGGGTTTATGTCAGGACACCCCTGGAGCCGACTGTTCTCGGTTTTGCGTCGATCCCCTGAAAACCTTGCTGGGCCCCAAGGGAAGGAAACTCAACCCTCAGCAGAAGCACGTGGCGTCGAGTGTGTTTTGCAAAGGGATTTGGACCAGAGCGAGGGCTCAGGCCGCTGGATACTCGTGCGACGGACTTTGCCCGAAGTGCGGGATGCCCGACAGCGTGCGGCACCGCGTTTGGCAGTGCCTTCACCCTGACACCGTCGCCGCCCGTAAAAGTGTGACTGATGACTCTCCTGTTGAATGGCTGGACGAAGCTCTTGAAAGTCAGGACCGTTTGTCCTTTGATGAGTCAAAGTGGGACCCCCCTGAAGCCTCCTACCCTCCTCCGTCCTCGGCCACTCAACCCATCCTGTGCTCTCCTGAAGGGATATTATTGATTGGGGCTCTGTGGACCTCTCGGGTTGCGATGTCGTCATGGACGGCTCGGCCTATCGGCATACCGTTAGGGAGTTGTCCAGAGCGGCTTACTCCTGGGTTTTCTTGGGAGAGGGCGACACTGCTATTGCGTGCGCCAAAGGTACTGTTCTTCCGGTCCTCCCCCAGACCTCCCAAGCTGCGGAGCACCTTTGCATGGCCCTCCTCCCGATGTTTCAGAGCAACGGCGGAGACCGCCACACCGATTGCATGAATGTGGTGCGCATCTGTGTGGCGACGCGGGAGTGCCAGGTTTTTCATAAACATCGTTATGCTGGTCTTCGGAGAGGTGCCCTGCTCCATGAGAAGTTCCCCATCCCGTCGGTGCACCACACACCTGCGCACCGTGCGCGCGCTGTTCTGGATGCTCTGCCAGCGCACGAGAAACGGATTGGTATAGGCAGCTTGAAAGCCGACGCCCTTGCCAAGCAAGCTCTCCTCCTCCATCCCCAGCCCAGTGTGCACGAACGTACGGAGGTGGACAGGAAGTGTGGTTTGTTGGCTTTCGCTGCGAGGGTGACGGGCACCGTGCTTGCCACCTTTCCTCCCGAAAAGTTTGAGCGTCGGCCCTTGGGACCGAGGGCTAAGTTTTTTAAATCGGGAGGTTGGCATGCCTGGCAGGAAATAGGTCAGGGCTGCGCCAGATGTTTGCATTGCCTTTGTTTGTCCACTGATCGGGATGCTCGCCCCATGTTGGGATGTAAAGGACCCAGCAGGCTGCGGCGTGGTGTCCTGGATCGGTCCTTGGGGCACTCGTTGGCGCATTGCATTGTAAGCAAAGGTGAGCAGAGGCTCACCCTCTTCTTTCGCTCCATGTGCGGAGCGTACTCCTCTGCGCGTTGTCATATGCTCGGCAAGGAGTGCCTTCGGCGCCGACTGGCGGGTGGCACTACCGTGCTGAAGAG
This sequence comes from Prorocentrum cordatum, assembly GCA_963575745.1. Classification (NCBI taxonomy): domain Eukaryota; class Dinophyceae; order Prorocentrales; family Prorocentraceae; genus Prorocentrum; species Prorocentrum cordatum. The sequence continues at coordinate 209,360 of CAUYUJ010000803.1, forward strand.
GCTCGTTGCTGGCCTCTATCCTCACAATCGTGACAATAGCACGGTGAGCGAATCCTCGAGGCGAGGCGTGGCTTTTTTTTTGCTACGAGTCTCAGAGGCCACCGCCGCCAGATGTCAGCCTGCCGCTCTCGCCGTCAGGGCTGATAGAGACGGCAGGTATGGCGGCGCTCCTGGCACGCATTCAGGCCCGTGAAGCGTCGGCGGTGGCACGGCCCGCTGCCGCGCCTTTGGGCAAAGCACCGTGACCAGATTTTGTGGATGGCGGGTGGCTAAATCTGGGGCCCTGCGGGACCGTCCTTTTATTCCCGCCCGCTGTCCCTCATCTGCTGGGCTGTACGTCAGACGCGCTCAGCGGGCGAGCTGGTCTTCGGCCATCGTGGCCGACGTGCTGTTTCACAATCGTTCAGGCCCCCAGGGGGTCGCTGACAAAAAAAAGGGGTCAAGACCCCCTCCCCGCCCGCAAGCCGTCTCGCTCACTCCCACCCGCCCGCCCAACACACACGTAGCACCCGAGTCTGGCCCGAGCCTCAGCATATTCAGCAGTCGTCTTTGGATGGGCAGCTACTCGGGGCCAATCCGCCGCCGCCGCCGCCGCCGCCGCTGCCGCCGCTGCCCGCCCCGCCGCCGCCGCCACCGCCGCCGCCGCCGCCATCGCGGCCGCCGCCGCCCCCCGTTACCAAACCGCCGCCGCTGCCGCCACCGCCACCGCGCCGCCGCAGCCGCCGCAGCCGCCGCCGCCGCCGCCGCCGCCGCCGCCGCCCCCGCCGCCGCCGCCGCCGCCGCCGCCGCAGCAGCCGCCCCGCCGCAGCCGCCGCCGCAGCCGCCGCAGCCGCCGCCGCCGCCAAGTGTACTCTGTATTGTTTTTTGAGAGGGATGGTGGGGGGGCCGCATCGGGTTGGCTGCGCATGTTCCGAAGTTGGAGGCAGAGTGTGTTTTGTATTGTTTTGTTACAGGGGATGGCGGGGGGGGGGGTCATGGACCCTGGTTTGCCCCCAGCCGCCTGGGGGAGGGGGTGTTTATGAATAGGGAACGGTGATAAACCCTTCCCCGAACGGAAAGAAGAAGGGGTGGAAGAGGAAACCCCTTAAACCACCGACGCCCAGAGGGCTGGTGGGATTCGCACGTATTTCCACGGGCGCACGGTCCGCGATGCCTCCGAGCAACTTGCTTCATCGGTTGAGCGGTTCTTCGACGAGGTCCGTGGCTACATCGTGGTTGATTGGGGGCCCTTGTTCCGAAACCGCCCCAGACCCGGCAGTGCCCCCATCTGACCTCAATGATGTCGACAACGCCGCGGCGAAGCTCGAACTCCCCAAACCTGACCTCCTTGCGGCCGCGCGCGCCATCGTTGCCCCTCATGATGTTGCCTAGTTGAGTCTTTGGCCCGATTGCCGACATGGTGTTCTGAGCCGGCCGCTCGTCGCGCGGAACGCCTGCGCTCTCTCGCAATGCTGGAACGCCCGCGCAGTCGAGCAGATTCAGTACCTTGGGCGCGTCGGCTTCCCTTGTGGCATCACATCCCTTCAAGTGGCTCATCAGTGCGAGACGCAGCTTCGCGACTTGCTCAACAAAGTTGCCCCCAATCGGAAGTCTCCCCGAGGACACTGTCCAGGGCCCCCCATTCAGGGAGGGGTGGCCGCCATGATTCCAGCATCGTGTTTTGCCCCTACTTCGCCGAGGGGCTCTGGCTCACCGGCGGGTGCTACACGTTGTGGTCGATTGTCGCGATTCCCGTTTGCTTTATTTAATCGCTTCGCTCATTCCGCCGGCCCGTATTGGTGCACAGCTGTCGTGGGGCCCTCTTGGGCGGTCTCGGGGCTCTCTTGGAGGTATCTTGGGCCGTCTGGGGGTGGTCCTGGATGCTTTTGGTCTCCATGTTGGGCCCCTCTTGGGCCCCTTTTGAGGTCCTCTTGGACCGTCTTGGGCGCCTCTTGGGCTGTCGTGGGGCCCTCTTGGGCGGTCTTGGGGCTCTCTTGGAGGCCTCTTGGGCCGTCTTGGGGTGGTCTTGGAGGCTTCTTGGGCAGTCTTGGAGCGTCGGAGAGGCGAACATGCGAGGAGGCAAACAACCTTGCAAAACCCAAAGGAAATCAATGGTTTTGGCGCCCTGAGGCTTCGTGGACGTTCATTGTCATCTCGCTGGATGCCTCTCGAGGGCTTCTTGGAGACTCTCGGGAGTCGTTGTCGAGCCTCTTGGGGTCTCTTTCGGGCCCCTTGTCGCCTTTGGGGGCCTCTTGGGGGCCTCTTGGAGCCTCTTGGGGCCTCTTGGAGCGGAAGGCTCGGATTCTCGGTTCGTGGTCTCCATCTTGGGCCCCTATTGGGGCCCTCTTGGGGTCCTCTTGGACCATCTTGGGCGCCTCTTGGGCTGTCGTGGGGCTCTCTTGGACCGTCGTGGGCCTCTCTTGGAGGCCTCTTGGGCCGTCTTGGGGTGGTCTTGGAAGCTTCTCGGGCCGTCTTGGAGCGTTGGAAACGCGAAAAGGCGAGGAAGCCAAAAACCTTAAAAAACCAAATGGAAATCAATGATTTTGGCCTCTTGGGGCTCTCTTGGAAAGGGTCGGGGCTCTCTTGGGACGTCTTGGAAGCTTCTTGGGCCGTCTTGAGGCTGTGTTGGGCGTCTTGGGCCCATCGTTCGGTGATTCGGAACCCTTTTGGACCGTCTTGGATTCTTGCTGGTGCCCTCTTGGAGCGCTCCGGGGAGCGTGGAAGGCCGCACCCAGGAGGAAAACCATCTCTGACCTGAGTTTGCCGGGAGTGTCCCAGGACCTTGCCGGGGTACTTTTCGCCCAGGGCCCCCCAGGGGCCGCCCCGCGCGCGCGAACTAGAAATATTGTTAGGTAGTTACCGGAGATCTTAGCACGCCTCTGGCCCGTTGGGCCGGCGAATACAATGCGCACCATCATGAGTTCTCTCCCGCTGACTTTGGCGGGGCAAGCTCTGCCGCAGAGCGCGGCGCTGCTGCAGCTCGCGCCAATCCGTTGCATGTTTTGTTGATCGTTCATTGGGACTTCAATTTCGCGCCCCTCTCTGCGCTTCCTCTCCATCTTCCCCGCCGTCGGATTGCTGCTTCCTGGGGGCCGCGCGCTCGCGCTTCCTGGCGGTCGAAGCTACTTAGGCCCCTCATGGGGACTTCCTTGGGCGAGCCCACAAATTGCGACGCTGGGTCGCACTCCATCCCGATCGTTGACCGGCATTAGGTCAGCCCACCTGGACCTCGGAGCCGAAGGTCGTCGGCCCTCCCGAAGACCTTGCGGAACAGCGGACCAGTGACCATGCCGCTCAATTTTGCACGCTCCCGCAGCGGGGCCCCGTGCCCTTTGAGTTCCAGCGGATCCCCGCCGCATTTTCGAGCCAGCTGCTTTCGCGACACTCCACGATCTCACGTCCGCGTAGCTGGACCTCCAGAACAGGTCACCCCTCGCCGGGTTGACCCTTTTCAAGTGGGCCATCCGCGAAGTCGCGCGCGAAGTCCGCAATTAGACAATCCGACATGCTCCTGAGTCGCTTGGATCTCAACTCCATCTCGCCAGGCAGATGGCGCGCGTCGCGCAGAGAAACGACGTTTCACTCGCGTCGAGACTGGTGGCCAACCTCTCTCTTGTTGAGGACTTCCTCAGCATCTCTGGCGGCTCCGTCGCGCTCGCGCGCCCCATTCCTTCCAGAGATGGCTGGAATTGATTCAGCTCCGTCATGCCGACTTCCGGCGCCAGCAGTTGGCCGGAAACGCGGCCAGCGGCCCCTTGCCCTCGCCAGCTCCATCTCGAGGCGTTCGAGCGCAAGGCTGCTCTTTAGTCGACCCCCTCCCTACGCATAGGTAGTGCTGACTGGCGTCGGTGCAATGCGCGATGAGTCCGACGCTGTCCCTGGTCAGTCGGACATGCGCGACCGCCTTTTGGATGATTGTGCCCTCCATCTTTCCGCCCGAGTCGACCGGCGGCGCTCGGGCGACTTCCTGCGTCGCCGGGCGCGTCGCCGAGGTGGACTCCTCGCGGCGCTCGGCTTCGGCGCGGCACCCCCTGGCCTCTCCGAGTATTTTACGTCGATGGTCGCCCAGTCCATCGGTGCCCCACGCGCCCTCTCGCCAGTCATCGACCAGTCCCAACCACGGCGGAAGCCGTCGCCGCGGTCAACAGCGCCTCCTGGGTCTCCTCTGCAGGAATAGCGCAGGGCTGCGCATTCAGCGGTCCGATATACGCTGCCGTCGCGACCCCATTCCTCGTGGCGCTCAAAAACCGTCTAGAGATCCCATTGCCGTGGTCTTGCTCCGGCCAGCGCTGAAGGCATCGGTGCAGCGGCGACCAGGGCGCGGCCCCTCACCCCCCTTCTCGACGGCGCGACTGCTGCCGAGAAGGTCCCGCGCGCAGACTCGTTCCTCTACATTCTCCTTCCCCTGACGCGGTGTGCGATGCCATCCGCGCGCAGCTCCGCGAGCATGTCTTTTTCCTCGAGAAGATCCAGATCGTCGGCTCGCTCGTTTACCTCGGCCCCGCCCTGGGCCGCGCAGCCGATCATTCATCTTGCTGGATTGGTAGCCCGCGCCAAGACGATCGGCCAAGGCCCCCCGCGGCCTCCAGGATCGCGAACGAGCGCAGCGCGAGGGTTTCCGCAGTTTTGTCCGACGTTCCGCAGCGCCGCGCGATGCTCCCGCGGCATCTCAAAGATGAACTCACTGCCCTGGCTCCGTCATTCCGCCATACCCCGGGGGCGCTCGGCAAGCCGGCCTTCTTCCAGCCCCGGGCGGCGGCTGACCTGGCTATTCCGTGTTGGCTGGCTCTCAGCATGGACCCCCTTCTTCGCGCGATTCTTCAGACGCCCCCAGAATGCGTCTGCCTCCATCCGCCGCGGTGCCGATGCCGCGGTGTTCCAGGAGTTCCCTGCTCACGCCTTGCCGCTTCTCAAGGCGGCCAAGACGACTGCCGATGGCGCGATGGCGAGCCAGCAGGCCGGCAAGGTCGTGCCAGGGCAGCTCGGAATTGCAGCATCGCGCGGCTGGTCGCGTGCTTCCCCGACGCGCGCGCGGGGGGCGTCTCCCGCGTTCACGCCGAACGCTGGAAACAGATGTGCAAGTGCCTCCGCGGCTGCTCTGTCGCGTAGGCTGTCGCCAACAACCAGACCGCGGCGAATGGTTGGAACGCGTCGTCTCGCGTTCTCGGAGATCGCGGCAGACTGCAGTGCCGATTCGGCTGCACCCAGTGCTTCGACAAGCTCTCGCATTACCTTGCCTGCCCCATGCCTCAAGCTCCACGTCGAGGGCGTCCTTGGCTTCGCGCGCCCTGTTCGCCCGCTGGGTCGGCTGGGCTTGCTGGGCAGCGCTGTTCATCGGCGAAGTCGCTGTCGACGTCATGGTTCTGCACAGGGCGTGCGTCTTTGCGTCCAACGCTGCCCATCTGGGCATCTGGCCCGCGCATTACGCCCACGTCAAAGCTGGTCTTCGTTCGGCAGTTCTTGGCGCCACTTCGCATTGCGTCGCGCATCCCGGCGGCCGCCACTCATCGCGTCCCGTCTGGTACAAGCGCCTCGTCTCAGAGTGTTCCCGCTACTTTATTGCCCCTTCCCTTTGCCTTCGGTCAACCACCTGGCCCCCGTGAGTCCATTTCGCTGCGCAGCAGGTCCTCCAGAGAAGCCGATGGCCCCAGCCAGCTCGATCCCCGCCAAACCGCGCACCCCGCTCTCCACCATGCTCATCTGGCCCCCGCTCGAGACGAGCCTCGCGCTGATCATCGTGCCTCGGTCCATGCTGAGCTTCTTGCACTGGGCGCGCATGTCCATCATCCTCCTGGCCTTCCCGCTCTCCATTGGGATCGTCTGACCCCCGCCGGTGGCGGCTCTCGCGCTCCAGATCGCCAGTTTGCTCGTCGGGCGATGGGCAGGCCCCCTCCTCCTCGACGGCCACTCAGTTACTGGGGCGCTGAGGCATGGCGAACGCATTTGGGGACGTTGGCGGCGCGGTGGTTCTTCATGGCAAACGGCGAGTTCTGGGCTGATCTAGAAGATTGGCTTGACTGATGCGCCCCATGCCTGGTGATCTTCTTCCACGGCGCGCACCTCGTCGATCTCGACCGCCCAGTCGGACCCCATGGGCCCGCATCCGACCCGCATGCCCTATAGCTTGGGACATCTGCGAGGCGATCTGATTTTGCACCACCACTGCCAGGAGAAGGATCAGATCTGTTATGCGGCGGCTCGAGCACAGCAAGTGGTAGTGCGCGGCTAACCTGCGCGTCGACACCACCGACCAGGGGCTTTCCCAACCCGGCGATGCGCTCGCCCCCGACCCCGGGGCACCTTCGCGAGCTCACGCCCGCAGAGCGCGCTACCGCCAGCCCGCGTCACGGCGACCCAGCGCCCGCTACTGACGACAGCAGTTCGGACGGCAACGGCCTCATCCAGGCGGCGAGCGCCCGCCGCGGCGGCCCGCCTGTCGACGGCGCCGGCGCGCCTGGGGGCCCGGCCCCGCGCGCTCACGGTTCGCCCGCAGCGCCGCCAATTCACGGGCCGCCAGCACCCGTTGCGGCCCAGAGAGGGCGCGCCGCCGTACCTTCCGCCGCGCGCAGAGAGCAGGCGCGGAAAGCTGAGCGCGCGCCGCGGCTCCCGCGCGCCGTCGCTCCACCCTCGCGCCCGGGCCTGCCCCGGGCCGACCGCCGGGGGCGGCGGCGGGGGCGGCGGAAGCTGCTGCCGGGCTTGCGCGGCAATTTCGGCAAGGAAAGCGTTCGCGGGCAGCGCTCCAGAGCGCGCGGCCCCGCCGGGCAAGCGCGCCAGCAGGGCGGCCTCGCACAAGCCGCCAGCTCGCAGGTCGGCGCGGCTGACCGCGCCCCACTTCGGACACCTCCAGAAGCGGTGCTCGCGCGCGCGTCTCGCACGAGGCGCCGCAGCGCGGGCGGCGCGAAGGGCTGGCCTCACTTGGCGGTGGCGACCTTGCCCGCGAGGACCGCGCGCACGGCGCCAGTCGTGTCCGACGCGAGCTCCTCCTTCACCAGCAGGCGCGGGGTGGCCCAGCGGTCGACCCCGTCAGCGACGCGCCCGAGATTGGCGCGCCGCCCTGCCACGGCGCGGGCTTCGCGCCGCGCCCGTGCATACAGCGCAGGGCCGCACGGGCGTCCTGCAGCGGGCGATCGCGCGGCCGCCTGCCGCCAGGGGCCCGCGGCACGCCCTGCCAGCGCTCTCGATGTCGCCGTCGGAGCCGAGGTCGGCCATGCAGGGCAGCGGGCATTTGGGCATTTGGGCAGCATGCCTTTCGACGGCGCTCATGGCTCGCCGATCGCCCGGCCGCCCCAGAAACCCGGCTGCGCTGGGGCCGCCATGTCTGGAGACACCACCCATCGCGGCACTCCAGCGCGCTACAGGATTGCGAGCAGCGAGTGGAGCCCAACATGTAAGCTTTACGCCAATCGAGGGCCCCGCCGGCGACGCACTTTTCCACGGCCTCCGCCGCCTCCAGTTCCAAAGTGATTCCCCTGGCGGACTTCTCCACGCCGCGCCAGGCATCAGCGCCGCTCCAGCTTGAGCCGCCATTGCGCAAACAGGCGCGCGCGCGCGCGCCCAACCGCCCGCAGGCGGCGCAGAAAGGGCAAAAACCAGATGGGGAGTCTGTCAAGGGGCCCAGCACCCCCATCGGCTTTAGGGAGCAGCAGCCCCTCTGGCTCTGCGAGCTCACGGGGCCACTCGCCAGTCGCCTCCACTCCCTCCAGGAAGGCGGCGATCCAGCCATGCAGCTCGGCCGGCAGAAGGCGAAGGTCGCTGACCGTCCACATGTCTAGCCCCGGCTTCTTCCTTGGGCACGCGGCGCAAGAGCCCCGCCAGGAGCACAGCTGCCCAGGAAACTCGCTCCGGAAACGGCGAGAGGCCGTCCAGCTGAAACCATCCCTCATCGAGCGCTTTGCGCGGCTGCCGCTGCCATAGCTCGCGCCGCGGCCCTTCGAAGGAGCGGAGCTGCGCTGCCGGGCCGCCGCGAAGCGCGAGGAGCCACGCGGCTCGCTCCCGACAGGGCCACAGGCTGCGCCGGCAGCGACCGCCAGACCCGACGCGAGCGCCGCGCCTAAGCTGCCGCTTCCGCGGACTCACTTGTAGATCTGGCCTTGCCAATACGTCAGACAATCGTGGGCCCGCTGCCGCCGGCCCTCGCGACGGCCAGCCTTGGCCGCAAAGCTGGCCCATCGCGAATCCTCATCGGCGCCATCCAGCAGACCCTGCGGAACCCCGTCCTCAAGGGTCACCGTCGCGAGGTCCTGCGCCCTGGTGCCAGGTACGTAGCGCGGGCGGCGTCCGCAGCGCGGTCAAAGCGGCCTGCGCGCCGCCCCGCGCCGCCCCTCTCGATCGCCACTCAGCGTGCTGGAAGCCGCGAAGCCGCCGAAGCCTGAGCAGTGCCGCATCCGTCGCAGCGTCCGACGCCTCGCCCCCGCCGCAGGCAGTGGGAGGGCGGTCGGCCTTCCAAGCTGCGGCCGCACGCGGGCGCTCCTGAGCGGCTGGCAGCCCGCGCGACGCTGCCAACCGCTCCCGCATGGCCGCGCTGGGCTGCTGACAGGCGGCAGGGAGGTCATGGCGCCGGATGGAGCCATGGAGCGCCTCCTCACGACCAGCCTGCACAGCCGCCGCGGCCCCTCGCGCAGCCTCCGCATTCCAGCCCGCCATGGCGCCACAATCCAAGGCTGCGACTGGCTGCCGCAGAAGCGCTGGCTGCGGCGCCGTGACCCGCAGCTCCACCAGCAGCGCAGCGTGCGCGGCCAGCCCCAGGTCCCAGCGCGTCCCGACTCTAGCCACCATCGCCTGGGCCTCGGCACTGGCCAGGACGCAACTCGTCGATCCGAGTCCGGGCCCGTGAGACGGGATGCGCGCGAGGCCAGCAGCGGCGAGGAGGTCATTCCACCCGGCCATGCCCAAGAGGCTTTCTAGCCTGGAATCGCTGAGGAAACGATTGAGGTCGCCCACCAGAGCAGGCACCCCGCCAGTCAAACCCCTCCAGCAGCAGGTCGGCGTTGCGCTCCGCGTCGGGCGGGCCGCCGGCGTAGCCATAGAGTATGAATTGCGCAACCTGCGCCGACATGCACATCGAGATGCTGGCGCCGTCCAAGGTGCCGCCATGAGGGCCGGGACATCGGTTCCACCCCGACCTCGCAGCTGCCCAGCGAGCACGCGGCCGCCAGCAAGTGTTCGCCCCCGGCGGCTTGCCCCACCTGCTGCGCCATGTCTCGCGCCCTGGCTGCACCCGCGGCGGACTCCGCCTCCGCAGAGGGAACGCGCGCCTCCGCCGCGCGGCAGACGTCCGCGCGCGCGGCGCGGCAAGCGGGCCTCGCCAGCTCGCTCTGCAGCGGGTGAGGTTCGCCACGAGAGCCGTGCATGGCGGTCTCGGGCGGCCGGCGGCCCCCTGGGCCTAGTGGGGCCGGGCAACTGCGCCTCGCCGCCACCCGAGCGCCCATCCATGGGCCGAGCAGCCGGCGACAGCCCCGCGGCGCAGCCGCAGCACGGGGCCAGGCCGCCGCAGACAGCGGCGCTGCCGGCGGGAGGCAAAATCGGCCTGCGCCCCAGCCCCTCCCGGGCTGCACCTGCCACCCGCGCGCGACGAGGGCGGCGGCAGGGCGCCCGGCGCACCATCGAGCACCGCCAGCTGCCGCCGCCGCAGGGCGCAGCGGCAGCCGCCGATGCCCTGGAAGGAGCTGCGCGGGCTGGGCGAAGAGAAGGACCCGAGGCAACAGGGGGCCCCCGCGATCCGTAGCTCGGGAGCGGTCGTCGTCGCGGTCGTCGCCGGGGGACGCTGGGTCCGCGCGCCCGCGGAGGCCGCGCGCCGCCGGCCCCCCAGGGGAGCCAAGCCGCTCTGGCACCAGCAACAGCGGCCACGCCGCCCAGGCCTGCACCGGCCGGCGCCCCAGCCGCCACCCCGCCTGCATGCCCAGAGTTGCCGCCCTGGCCTGGCGCCGCCGCCGCGCCGGCGAAAGGCCCAGCAAGCCTCGTGCCAACCGGCGCTGGCTGCAACGCCCCGCGAAGCTGCTCCAGCAGACCAGTCTCGGCGACCTGCGCGGCGAGCGCAGCGGCCGCCAGCGCTGCGAAGGCCGCATCGGGCCCTGCGGTGGGGGCACCTGTTGGTCCAAGGCCACCCGCGGGCCCAGCAGCGCCGCCGGCGGCCGCCTCGGCCTGCACGGCCTGTGCCTGCATGCCCGCCGCAGCTAGCGCCGTTGTCGGCGGCCTGACGTGCCGCTGCCGCGCAGGTGTCCACCGACGATCGGCCTCCATGCGCCGCCCACCAGCGGCCGCGTGGCTCGCGTCCTTCTGACGCCCTCGGCAGTCTGGCAGCCCCCGCCACCCTCGACGTTGTCGTCTTCTTCTCGCTCGCTGGTTTCTCTCTGCTGGCGGGCTCCCCGCGCGCCGTCCAGAAGGCCAAGTGCGACGCCCGCGGGCTGATCAAGGGTGTCCTGCTGCGCATCGACGAGCATTGGATCCCGCGCTACCTCTTCCAGGACGAGAACGCCCCCTCCTACGATTATCTGGCCCTTGCGGCGCTTCCAGTTCGTGCGGCGCCAGCTCCAGCTCGCCGAGTTCGGCCGCGCATTCCGCAGCCAAACAGACGGCGTCTACATGGATCTTCGAGAGACTAGTGCCAGGTAGTTATGCGAGGAGGTGTGGCACCTTGGTCTCGACGAGGGTTCGTCGCTTGTGGAGTTTATGGAGCGCCTCCGTGCCCGTCCCTGACAGGCTGAACGCGTCTGGCGATGTGCCCAACCTGAGCGCTTTCGGGTTGGCGTCCTCTTACTTTTGTACATTGGCCGACATATTCCGTGGGCGGCCGCGTTCAGCTGATGGGCGCATCCCTTGCTGTTCGGCCATCCCGCCGAAGCTCTTAGGCGCAACCTTCGCGCGCTACTACCTGAAGGCTTCCATGTTGCCCGCCAGGCGTGGCAGCGTGCTCTTGGTCCGACGAGGCGCGTCGATTGGCGACCCGATCCCTCCTGCATGGGCTTCTCGCCCCGTGCTCGCCGTCTACATGACGCCTCCAACCGCCTGCCCGCCGTCTGCCCAGTCTGCCTTCCGCATCTCTGTGACACTCCCAGCTTAAACGACGTGGGCATCGATCATGCCCCACCACCCTGCTGTGTTTTGCCAGTCTTCTTCAAGCTTTAGCCCGAGCTCCCAAGCCTGGTCACGGCAGCGTATTGTTATGGCTATCGGTGAAGGTCTTCATTACCCATCGCCCACGGCGGCGGCCATCGATACCAGTGGACGAAGCTGCTGGCTACGTTAAAGAAGATAAAGCCTCTCCTTTGATCGTGGATGATTGGATGATCTCACATCCGACTCTGAGTACCGCTACGTGTTCAACGATAATGGCATCAGGGGGGAGACTGGCGCCTCGGTACGACCTGCTGCCTCGGCACGCTTCCATCGCGTTCAGCTCCCTCGGTACGACCTGCTGCCAGCTCATCGGACCCACCTCCACACGGTATTGATCGTGATTTTCTCAGTTGGCCCAGGGAAGCACCTCATAAGTCCGCTGAGGTCCTTTATGGCTATAACGACGGCAACGCGGTGCTAAATGCCACCGTGACAGAGAGTGGACAATGTCCAGCTTCTTCTGCGTTCCACGACTTGGATCTTCAAGAAGTTGATCATCCTGCCGTGACGGACATCGACGAGCAGCTCTAACATTCAGATACTCTACTCCCGCCTGGCGCCAGCGTCGAGGGCACGACCATCTCGTCTCCCCACCATGGCGGCGATCTTCCTGTTCCTGCTGCGAGTGCGCCCGAGCTGGTCTACTACATTGGGGCCGGCCGCCGGCTCCGGAATCCTCGAAGCGATGGACATCCCCGTCGAGGATTCCTCGCTTCAGCCACTGAACGACCTCATGTTCATCGGCACTCGGGACGACCGCCCTTCCACCCCCATTTTGAGCCACGCGGCTGCCTTTCCTGAGTGCATGCCGCTTGCACCTTGCATCGACTACGAGCAGCTTTCTTACTACGACCGCGACGACGTCAACTTCAACCGCCTCGCAGCCTTTGAGCTGAGGGCCCCGCCGCGTCGGCCTTAAAGGGGGTGCACACGCGTCGTCAACGCTCGCTCCTCTTCGCTCCTAGCGTCAGCTCTTCCCTTATATACCTCCCTCCCTCCCTCCCCCTCCACGCCTTCCTCGTATCTCGTGTCCTGTTCCGCGTGTCCGGTAGGGCGCCCCTGCTGGACATCTTCTTTCAGCTCTTTTCTATGCTTCCGATTCCTTCATTTCTCCGTCCTCCTCTGCCTAAACCTTCTTAGTAGCAGCCGATCCCGTCAAACATCCACTCCTGCCTCCTTAGACGTCCGCCCCATCCCCCTTCCCCTCAGCGCGCCGCGAACTTCCAGACGGCCGAGGCCTTGCTCCGATATGCCGCCCGAGGGGCACGTTGTGGGTCAGGAGCCTTTCCGGAAGAGTAAACGGCGGTCCGCGATTCGATCGATTCGAAGATGAACTGCCAATGTTTGCGCCCAGCACCCCGCACCGAAGGGTCCGACTAGTCCCCCGAAGTGCGATCCCCCGGGTGTCTGCGGGCTCCAGAGGCCCCCAAAGATGCCACGAACGTTCATGAGTGTCGGCATCATCGTCCTCCAAACGGTCCCCATTCTTCCTGATAAGATACTCCTCCACTTCGTTCCACTGGACGTCGGTGGGGCGGGCCGGGCATTTCACCTGAGACTTCTTCGCCGCTGGTGGCCTTGAGGCCTGACATTCTGAACAGCTACAAGGACGGGAGGCGGGTCGTGGTCAAAATGCGGCTCTCACCTTGTGCCGCACAACCCTGTCGTTCCACCGCCCAATAGTTCCAAGGGAGGGGGGAGGGCAAGTCGGTTTCAAAATGTGGCTCTCGCGTCGGCGCCGTGCGCATGTTTAGCATTTTCTGGGAGCTGCGAGGACGGAGGGCAAGTTGAGTTCCAAATGTTTTTCTCATCCCAGCGCAGAGAACATTCGCCCCTCAAGTTTCGAACAGCTTCAAGGATGGTGGGCGATCCCTTTCCATGATGGGGCCCTTGCCATAGAATTTCTTTCTGCACATGTTGTCAGACGTGTGAAGCGGTGCAGCAGTTAGGCTGGTGGAGATCGGTCCCTTTCCAATATGAGGCAGTACTTAGAGACATCCTCACTGTCATGAGCAGAAGTGTACATTCGCGGAACAGTTACACGGATGCAGGGTGACTTCTTTCCAAAACGGGTTGTGCGTATTCGTGCCCTGTATATGTAAAACTATGCGGGGGTTTTCCTTCAAAGCGGGCATCTCTCCTGAATGGTTGGCCCTCGGGGCGCTCATCTGTCCAGAGGACCCCTCCCGCAGTGACGAAACGTCTATACGGGCTCAAAGGCTTGGGACGGGAGGGCGTATTGCATTATCGTTAATCCACCTTGGGTGTGCCCTGGTCCTCCGTCAACTTTCGCGGACGGGGCATTGGCACGGTCGAGCCGATTCTGAAAGTGGTCCGATCGATTTCTGATTGAGGGCGGCCTTTGGACAGCCAGTGCATGCATATGGCGAGCCTGCAGGCGGTGGGCGAGTCGGGAGCCACGCCGCTGCACAACGCGGCGACGCACGGCGGAAGGTCCTAAATTCTTCCTCGTGGTCCCCCACTGAAGGGGCACGAGTTCGGTCGAGCCGATTCTGCAGGCAGTTGGATCGATTCTGCGGTGGGTGGCTGCCTCTGTGTAGCAGAGTGCCTGCCACAGGGCGAACTTGGAGGCGGTGGACGAGTCGGGGGCCACAGCGCTGCACATCGCGGCGACGCACGGCAAGACCTCCGCGCTGGCGTGGCTGTTGGAGGCGTCGTCGCCATGGTCATCGTCTAGGAGCCAGGATCGAGGATCGAGGTTTTTGGGCATTGTTTGACCTCTGGGGGCGCCTCCGTCGCCACGGCTGGATCCAGATCGAAATTCTTGGTCAGAGCGCGCATTGTGGCGTTTCCTTCTCGGGAGGACGTTAGTCACAGCGGCGAGTGTCATATGTTTTCTCCAGGATTGTTTCGGGTGCGTCAGTTTGTGAATGGCTTCCTGCAGAGGTTATACAGGTGCTCAGGCGCCTGCTTATCCATATTTTTTTGAGGCTCGCAGGTACCAGCAATTTTGCAATTATTTGTCACGCGTGTTGCAAATCGCGATGTCCCCTTGCGATGCACTTGAGTAAAATGCACGCCACGCGACCTCGAGACAAGTGCCGTCCGTCGCGATTGCCGACTCCGAATTGCGTTTTGTGTTCCCCGCCCGCCCAGTCCTTTCTCGCGGCAGCCAGCGGCGATCCCAGCGGAGGCCCAGAACGACTGCAAGGCAGCCCAGAACGGCTCTAACGTTGCCCCAGGCGAGCTTCACTATTCCAAGGAGCCAAGGTTCCCAGTGCCAGGCAGCTCCCAAAATAAATACCCCAAGAAGGCCCCAGGAGTCCCAAACCGGTCCGAAGGGGCCCCGCAGGGGCCGACAAGGATTGCATACAAGACTTCCGAAACAGAGGCCGAAGAGATCCCGAAGATGTTTTCTTGACAGCTGTCAGCGGGCCCAAGACGGCCAAAAATCGGCGCATTGTGGCACGCCTTGAGCATGCGGGCCCGCCTGAATCAAATCGGCGCTATGAGATGCTCTTCTCTGATATTTCTTCGGAAGCTGGGCTCGATCTGGAACCGATGTGGTCTCGATTAGAAGTCGATTGCGAACCGTTTTGGGAACGGTCTCCACGTCTGCTACAGGTGCGCCCGACATGTCCCTGTCCGGCCCTGGCCACAACGTTGCAGCTTGTCCCGCTCAACCTCTGTCCTCCCCCGCGCCAGGACGATCGCGTCCCAGGGAGGGAAGCGGAGGAGCTGGGATCGGAACGGGGGAGAAAAGAAGGAGCCGTGCGTGAGAGACAATGTTCGCGGCTGCCCGCGAAGGGGCGGCTCAAACTCTTATACACCATGGAGTGATGTTAAAACAGATCGCGAGTCTGGATTGGCCCGACATGGGCACTTTGCCGAGGCGTCGACGCCCGCGTAGGCTCGCAGTTGGTGTTCGAGAGCTCTCCGAATGGGCACACCTGAGAAAGGTTCAGACGAGCCTGGGGATGTCTGAAGTATTGAATCCGCAGTGCCACGGGTTGCTGTCCCGTGCCCCGGTATTTTCCCTGACCTGCTGCCATGGTGGGCGTTTCCCACCGTTCTGGGACGTTCGCGGTCGTCGTGATCTGTGGGGTCGTCGTCGTGGCGGGGGTGCCATGCCGATGGGAACCAAGACGCCATATTGTTTTGTAATGTATGTGACGCCAATGCGCGCCGTCAAAGGCTTGGTTCCTGGCAGAAGTGCAAGCCCGCTCCTCACCTGGCCCGCAGCGCATTTGATGAGTTAAGAGCGGAGAGGGAGCTTCATTCTGGCAGATATTTTGGGCCCCGCTTCCCCTCATTGACGCATCCGACAAGGAGGCTCCACGAATCCGATCGAGCTGTGCGCCCGGGCACAGCAACTTGTCGCTCAACCAAGTGCCGTGACCAGGCGGTACATCGACGGCACATGGGCTGACGGGACCCGTGCAACGAGCGCAGCAGCAAGAACATAATCGGAAAAACTCACAGCGCAGGGCATGCTCGGATTCCGTGTCCACCGTCAGACTGTACATACCCACGCCGTTGCAGCAGTCGTCGGCGTTGGCGTCGTCAGTGTCGGCGGCGGCGGCGTCGCCGCCAAGTGCGGGGCCGACCTGCGGGTGGCGGACGACCAGGGTTACGACGCGCTCGCCTGGGCGTGCTGCAAGGCGCGGCCGCTTCTGTTGCCGGAGCTCGGGCCTGACCGTCGCCGCCCTTTTTGTGGGGGCGGATGGGGAGACTGTCCGAGGGTCGAGGTTCGAGGATCGAGACCGAGTGTCATCCCCAACTGTCTTGTGTCGGGCCAGCGTCGCGAATCCAGCAGTATTGTCCCTCCCTCTCCCGCCTCCATGCGTGGTAACTTCGCAGATGACGCTACTTTTGTGGGCCCTTGGAACGGTTTAACGACATCCACATGCAACTGTGCATCTTGGGGCTGTTTTGGAAGTCTATTGGGTTCTCTTGGGTTTACCTTGGGGCCATGTTGGGCCTCTTTGGGTGTTATTTTTGGGACCCTTGAGGGCCTCTTGTGGCCACCCTGGAGGCAAGCGATCAAAACGTCGAGTCCCTGAAATCAGCCCCCCCCCTCCCCCTTGGGAGGCAGAACTCATGCCTCTTAGGGCCCGCTTGGGGCGCTCTTGCGGCGATCTTGGGCCCCTCTTAGTGGCTCTCTTTGGGCAATCTTCGAGCAATCTCGAAGCCTAAGAGCCCATCCGAAGCGAAAAGGCGAGAACGCAAACCACATTAGCACAACTATGTGTTTGGAGGATCTGGGCTTCTTGGGGGTCCTTTCCGGGCTCCAGGCTCCAGGGGCTCTAGGTGCCGTCTTGGGGCCTCTCGGAGGCATAGCGGCAGTTATCATGAACCATCTTCGGTTACCTTGGTGGTTTGTGGTGGTGGTGACGTTGGTGGGTTGTGGTAGTGGTTGTGGTGGTGGCGGTAATGGTGGTGGTCGTGATGGTAGTGGTTGTGGTGTGGTGGTTTGTGGAGGTTCCACTGGTGGCGGTAGTGGTGGTGGTGAGTTGTGGAGGTGGTGGTGGTGCTGGTGGTGGTAGTGGTGGTGTGTTGTTGTGGTGGTGATGGTGGTGGGTTCTTGTGGTGGTGGTGGTGGTGGTGTTGGCTTTTGTGGTGGTGCTTGTGGAATGGTGGTGGTGGTAGTTGTGATGGCGGTGGTGGTGGTGGTGGGTTTTGGTGGTGGTGGTGGTAGTGGTGGTGGGGGTGGTGGTGGTGGTGGTGGCGGTGGTGGTGATGGTGGTGGTGGTGGCGTTGTGACTTGTGGTGGTGGTGGTAGTGGTGTGCTGTGGTGTTCGTGGTGGTGGTGGCGGTGGTGGTCGTGGTGGCGGTGGTGCTGTTGGGTGGTGGGTGGTGTTTGTGGTGGTGGTGGTGGTGGTGGTGGTGGTGGTGGTGGTCGTGGTGGTGGTGGTGTGGTGGTTTGTGGTGGTGGGGGTGTGTTGTGGTGGTGGTGGTCGTGGTGGCGGTGTTCGTGGTGGTGGTGGTGTGGTGGTTTGTGGTGGTGGTGGTTGTGGTGGGTTGTGGTGGGTTGTGGTGGTGGTGGTGTGGTGGTTTGTGGTGGTGGTGGTTGTGGTGGTGGTGGGTGGTGGTGGTTGTGGTGGTGGTAGTGGTGGCGGTGGTGGTGGTGATGTGGTGGTTTGAAAGGTGGTGGTGGCGGTGTGGCCTTTTGGTCTTCCCGCCACTTTGCCTTGGCTTTTGGTCAGAGTTCTAATGGATGCCTCTTGGGGTCTCGTCAGAGGAGTCTCGGGGGCGTCTGAGGAGCATTTGTGAAGATTCCTGGGCGCCTCTTGGGCGTCTCTTGGACCTTCCTAAGGGCTAAGGGCCTACGGGTGGCTTTTGGGGGGCGAGGGCTCGATATGGCGATTTGATGTTCCAATCTGCGGCCTCTGGGCCATCTCTGGTCAATGTCGCTGCGTCCCCGCCGTGGGCGCTGTCGGCGCTACCAGCCGCCGCCAGCGCCGGCGCCGACGACGGCGCCCAGGGGGGGTGTCGGGGAGGGAGGGGGGCGCGGTTAGGGGGGAGGGAAGTCGGTTCTGATCGACGGCGCCGAATGTTGGGGGGGAATGATGGGGGGGAACCCCCCCTTGGTTCGAAACGCGCAGCCGAATGTTCCCAAGGCAAGCGCCCGTGAAACGCGCCCTCTCTGAGCTCGCAGTTCCACGGCACGACGTCTGACGTGGACCCGAACGAGACTTCGCCCTCACTGGGTATTACCAACTGCGCATCAGTCGCCACTTCAGCGAGGTTGTGGGAGGTGCATTCGTAGGCGGTGCTACAGGGACCCAAGCGAGAGACCTCGCCTCTCTCGTTGGTGCCAACTGCGCAAACCTCGATTTGTTTGTGAGTTTGTGGGGGGGCTTAGTGGAGTGTGATCGTACGAGAGCCGTAGTTAGCTCCTGCCCATATTTCGCCGTCGCCCTCCTGTCCTTCACACGTCATGTGTTCCTGTGTACGCACATTCATAGTTACATATATTTATGTCTGCGTGTTGCTAGTTGTGCATCCGTATGCGTATGTGTGTTCACACACACACATATATATACTAACACATGTGAACAGACAAGCGATAATGTGCACGCTATGGTGTGCTAGCTATGTGACATACGCTTTGCGGTGTGAGTAATGCCAATGTAAGCTACGTGGTTCGAAATATATGTGGTGCAAGGTTTGGGGTGTGCGAAATGTGGTGTAAGCTGTGCTGTGTAATATAGGCAGTATGAGCTTTCATGTGTTAGCTACGATGAAGGCGCAATGTTATGTATCCACCCACGGGCAGGTTCAGGAACAACAATGCCTCACAAGTTTGGGTTCTACATTTGTCCCCCCGCTGGTGTCCTACGTGGGTTGCCCTGACTGCCCACGCGCAGGTAGCAATATATATATATATGTATTTATATACATATATGCACACATACACATCTATACATACATACAGATATATACACCTAAATATGTTTATGCTTAGATTGATTCAGATGGTGTGAGCTATGCTGTGCGAGCCGTATTGTGTGAGCTATGTGGTGCGAGCTATCGGGTGAACGTTTTGGGGTGTAAGCTATGTCGCGCAAGCTATGTTGTTCAATGTTCTGCGGTGTAAGCCATGTGGTGCAAGCTAGGTCGTGCAAGCTATGTGGTGTAAGCGCACGTGGCGCCCACGTGGCGCCCGCGAGCGGGCACGGGCCCCAACGCGGCGAAATCTCGGGGATCTCACCCAGCGCACCGCGCGCTTACGCGCCGCCCACGAGCGGGCTCGGGCGCCAACTCGGCGAATCCGCTGGAAACCCACGAGGCTCCCAGGAGCAGGCACGCCAACGAAGCGAAACCTCGGGAAACTTACGAGCGGACACTGGCGCCAACGTGAAAAAACAGAGCATTCCATTTAGTTCTTTGAGTAAAGCATGCGCGAACCCCGAAGTGCAACCACGAGTCGGGGAATGTTTCACAAGGGATCACATGCCGTTTCCCATAATCCCTCTTTCTGGCTTGGCCCGTTCACTCTGCCACTTGTTGCAGATAGATTGGGGACGCCGCCGCTTATGTTAACAGAGCAGGCGAAGGATCGAGGTTCGAGGGTTGAGAATCGAGGAGGATTGAGGATCGAGGAGGGGGAACCAGGATGAGAAAGGGGATCGAGGTTGGAGGTTCGAGGCTTGGAACTCGGTCTGGCTTTTCGGGCTTGCTGAGCTTCCGGAGACCTCCAGAGATCTCTTGAGACCTCTGGGGGTCGTCGTCTTCTCCCCCATTCCTCCCCATTGACCTTTCGCCTCCACCCCGTCCCCGTGCACTCCCCAGCCGAGGATGCTACACTCTGCTCGTTTCCATCGTGTTTCAGTCGGGGGGGGGAGTTGAATTGGAGGGCCTAACTTCAGGAAGCGCCGACTGAGGAGGCCCAACCTGGGCCCACTGTGGGCCCAGTATCAATGCAAACGCCGCCTTGGCCAAGCCAGGAGGGCGTATACACTGATCCTGGGCTCAAGATGGGCCTGGCCAGTCTCTGTGCAGGTCTATATTTCAGACGCGTCGCGTAACCTCACCAGCCCATCCAGAAACACTGCCTAGAGGAGTTGCCTTGATCAGGGATGTGGGGAAGCACGCAGTGGGATAAAGGGCTGGGTAAGACGTCATACCCCAAGACCGGGAGAATGGAGGATGAATCGGAGGAGGAGGAGGACGAGGAGGAGGTGGGAGAGGGGGGGAGTAGGAGGAGGAGGAGGAGGAGGAGGACGAGGACGAGGAGGAGGAGGAGGAGGACGAGGACGAGGAGGGTGGAGGAGGGAGAGGGAGGACGGAGGGGAGGAGGCAGGCAGGGAGGCAGGAGGAGGCAGGAGGAGGGAGGAGGAGGAGGGAGGGGCGGATGAGGAAGAGGAGGAGGAGGAGGAGTAGGAGTAGGAGGAGGACGAGGAAGAGGAGGAGAAGGGGGGGGAAGGAGGAGGAGGAGGTGGAGGAGAAAGAGGGCGAACAGAAAGGCCAGAGGTACCTTGGATGCCTCTCGGAGTCTCTTCGGACGTCTCTTGACAGTTTCTTGTAGGCCTCTGCGGCCTGCTTGATGGCCTCTTGGCGGTCCCTGGGGCCTCTTGAATGTCTTGGGTGCTTCGGGGGAGCCTTCTGGGGCTTCTGGAGGGTCGCTTGGGAGCCTCTTGGGGACGTCTTGGAGGCCTCTTGGGTCGTCCTGGGCGCTTCTTAGGGCCCTCTTGGCGTGTTCTTGGGATCCTCGGGGGCATCATGGAGCCATCTTGGAGGAGGTCGATCGAAGAAGGCGGCCAGGAGGCCAAAATGGGCCCACAACCTAAGTGAAATCAATGATGTTTGCCTTCTCGCCGATGCCATTTTGGACTTTCCAAAGACTCGTGAAACCACCCCCTCCAGACCCAGGGGGAAGGGGGAGGGGGAGAGGTCAAGGCACCCACAAGCAACAAGTCGTCTCGCTCATTCCCACCCGCCCTCACAACAGCTTTTAGCTTGGACAGGGGCCGCCATCGACAGCGATCGGGAACCAATGCAGGCGCCAGCCTGGTGCGCGAAGCCCGTGACTTGCGCCACACATGCCACCTGAACCGCGCGTGCCAGGTGCGCCACATTGGGCAATATGCCGACCCTCCCAAGCCCATGCAAAGTAGAGGCGGGTCTGTTGTGTTCGGGTGTGCACCCACGATCGCTTTGCGTTTGTTTGGTGGGCTTGCGCACAGTAGGCAGCTTGCCGTCCCCCCCACCCGCTGTCCCTGGCAAAATGATGTAGTTGTCTCCCCTGTTGAAGAAATCGTCTGTGGGCATGAATGCAGCAGGCAGTCTGCCAGCGCCACGGCCATCCCTGTCAAAGATCAATGCAGTATGATCGCGGGGCGTCCGCCCATGATTCAGATTTTGGTGCAAGTGTAATTGGTATTGTTTTGTGCAGTGGATGGTGGGGCGGGAGTGTTGGCCTGCGCGCAGCAAGCAGTTTGCTGGCACCCCTTCAGTCCCCGTCAAAAACCAATGCAAAGTGGTCGCGGGGCGCCCGCACATGATCCAGACTTGGAGGCACAGTGTATGTTGTATGGTTATGTTGACAAGGGTGGTAGGGGGGGCATGGGTGTCGCATGGGTCCAGGATGGCTGCCGTTCAGCGGGGGAAGGGATGTTCATTAATAGGGACTAGTGATAAAGCCCTCGCCGAAGGGGAAGCAGGGGGTTGAAAGAGGAAGCCCGCTAAACCACTCACGCCCTAAACGGCTGGTGGGATTTGGCGTGTTCCAACAAATTACCATTCATTTCTAACTGCTCTGCCCACCGCCGTGGAGGCAGGATTTGGAGGGCACCTCGTCCTGCCATCGTGAGGCTAGGAAGCGTCAGGAATGATCAGAGATTGGAAGGGCGGACGACAGGAAGGGCGGGGAGAAGCCTCCGGGCTCAAGGGATCGTTCAGTCTTCCGCCGCGCCTGGGTGGGTCGCAAGTCCCACCCGCCCTCTTAGCTCGTAGCGAACCGAATTTCAGACTCGAATAGGCTGCGATAAGGATTTTGGTATGATTTGGTGCGGAGGTGAGCGTCGCTGTCTGGCCCGCGGCAGCAGAACCATCACGTACGGTCACACTACGTTGCATCGTGTTGGATGGGAAGAAGGGCACTTGGGTTTCTTGCACTCTTTACCCAGTGGTCACTACATGATGACGGGACGCACGGCGTTGGGAAAATTTGTACGTCCCCGCGGTGGCCGTTGCCTCAGTCTTCAGTGTGTCGAACGACTCATGCTCGTACCATTCCTCATCTTTGGTTTCATCGCGCTGTGCATCAAAAGTGGGCTTGAAGTTATTTGATGTGTGTGATTGCTTGATCGCTTGACAAGTGGCGCGCCTCTGTCGAGACTTCACATCTTGACAGTTACGACCTCTACGGTAGGAAAGACGCCGACCGTCGCTCGTGGTCCTACGTCAACTTGCTGTACCACACGCTCTATTTTGCTGTACTGTCTCTTTTCCTGACTCGTCCCCGTCAGAATCCACCTCCTGGCTCTCTGTGGACTGGTGCGGCCGCGCGCGACCGCAGAGGCGTGTCCTGCGCCATACGCCGCGCGCCCTACAGAGGTAGCCAGCGGCGGTGGTGGGACCACCGCGCGTGCGTCCACCACGGCATTTAACAGTGACTAGCTGGGCTCAGGACCCAACGCAAAGCATCATCAGAGTGAAGTGGTGCAGCGCTAGCCAAAAGGGCGGGGAGGAAATACGACAGGCGGAAGTTGGGGAGGGACTGGAGGGGAGTGGACGGCGACGACGACGACGAGGCTGACCACGACGACGACGACGACGACGACGACGACGACGACGACGACGACGACGAGGACGAGGACGGGGACGAGGACGAGGACGACGACGACGGCGACGGCGACGGCGCCTCCGATTCCCGCCTGATGCCGAGCCGACGACGGCGACGGTTTGCGATGGCGGTGGCGACTGCGGTTTCCGCCACAGGGCCACCAGTCCACCGTCGTCACCCTGCTGCAGAGCAGGGCATCGCCTGAGGGCAACGGGTTCTCGCCGTGCCTCCGCCGGGCTGTCCTGCTGTGCCTGCGAGAAGAGGAGGAGGAGGAGGAGGAGGAGGAGGAGGAGGAGGAGGAGGAGGAGGAGGAGGAGGAGGAGGAGGAGGAGGAGGAGGAGGAGGAGGAGGAGGAGGGAGGAGGAGGAGGAGAGGAGGAGGAGGAGGAGGAGGAGGAGGGGAGGATGAGGAGGAGGGGAGGAGGAGGAGGCGGAAGCAGAGGAGGAGGAGGAAGAGGAGGTGGGAGCTAGGGGAGGCAGGCAGGTGGGAGGTGGGAGGGGAGGAAGAGGCGGCGGAACCATGGAGAGCGGGAAGGAGCGAGGGAAGCCAGGAGGAGGAGGAGGAGGAGGAGGAGGAGGACGAGGACGAGGACGAGGACGAGGAGGGGGACGAGGGAGAAGTTGAAGCAAAGCGCCTCCACTGGCCTGTGCCGTCGTCGTTGTCTGAGCCGAGGCGGGAGGATCGAGGTGTTCGGACGTTTCTGGTTCTTTCTGTGCACTCTGGAGACTTCTGGGGGGGGCCTCGGCGACCTCTGGAGACATCTGGAGACTGGAGGCCTCCGGACGCCATCGTCGTCGTATTCGTCGTCGTCGTATTCATCGTCGTCGTCGTCGTCGTTGCGGGAGGACAACGAATTCGCGGGAGGAGGCCGTCGCCGTCGTCGTCTTCCTCATGCTCATCATCCCTCCTCTTCCCTATTTTTCCCTCTTGCCCCCCTTCCTCCTCGGTGGGGGTCCCCTGGTCCCCGCAGCTCCACGGAAACATCTGAATGCGTTTGGAAACGCTTTGTGTCCCACAGGTCGCGCGGCGCGCCCTGCGCCGAGCCGCGAGCCCTGGCACGGTCGAGAGCCCTCCCGCGGGCCGAGCCCCACTTGTGACCTCCCGTAGGCGGCGCCCCACCCCGCGGCTCCCCTTGCAAGCCCGACCATTATGTTCAGATGGCCCATGCCATGCGAGCCACGGAGCGGCCCCTCCGAGGGCCAATTACGCGAGCCGCCGATTATATAGACGAGCCCGTCGAGCTCCAGGCCTCGCCAGGGTTTCCCGGCCCCCCCAGCTCCACGGAAACAACTGAACGGTTTCGGAAGCGCTCTTTGTGTCAGGTGTCAGGCTTCTCAGAGGGCAGGCACTCATCTGGGTTCTAGCTCTCCCCGGCAGTAACGATTGCTGGCTCGGAGACTGCTCACCCTTGCTCCCCTCAGAGGGCCCGACCTGAGGCGCGGTGCCATGCATCATCCCGCTGGTGGCGAGGTGCTCGGCACCTCACTCTCAATCCTGGGCTGGGCTTCGAGAGCGAGGCGACACAGGCCAGGAAGGTCCGGATGTGCGGTGCCATGCATCCCTCCTGCTGGCGGTCGGGTGCCAAGGATCCCATCAACGCTTTGTTTTTGGGCCTCCACAGCGGGACGACATAGGCCAGGAAGATTGTCAGGGTTTGTCCGTGGGCCCTCAACAAAATCTCTACTATGCGTCACGTCATCCATGCGGACGAGCGTGGGCCCCTGCACTGCTGCCATGACATGGTTTAAACCACATCAGGTGGCGTTGACATATGTGGTCAGTGTGCTGGTAATGCAGCAGGTTGTACTGGCGCTTGGACTGCGCCAGGAGGCGTATGTTGCTGCGGTGTTTGGGCCGTCGCTTTCTTGCACGGCTCGGCCAGCCCACCAGGAGTTGCTTCGGGGGCGGCCTCCAGGGACATCCAGAGACCTCCAGTTCCCCCGCCCCTCCTTCCCTTCCTCTTTGGGAATTGCGGCGCAGCCCGTCGGCGGGTTGGGCAATTGTTGCGCCCCTTGGTCCCCTTGGTCGGATAGTGGCCATCCTACGGCCGCCCCAGCACCTGTGTGGGCGAAGGGAAGACGCGGGCCCAGGCGTTGGGTTCAGCTCTCAGCGGGGTGGGGACTTACTCGTACTTGTCGTTGCCGCCCTTCCCCTCCAGGGTTTCCCCCTGGCCACCCCAGCCCCCTGCACTTTTTACTGCTGCTCAAGCGCCAGGAGGCAGCCCAAGCAACCGAAGTTTACAAGCAGACTGGTAATATTCAGTCCCAGCATTTTCTCGAGGCTCGGCCACGACTTCATCGTTGGGCCTCTCGGGCACACGTGGACGGGTCGACCGACCGTGACAAGTGATCGTCTCTTGCTCCAGGGGAGCTCCCACGTCGAAACAGAAGGCTTCGGTCTTATCCGTCATGTTACGGATGTGGCTGACTGTCGGGGAAGCCATCGGGCATGAGTGCAAGTGTTTCGTGGCACTGCGATAGATGGAACATCCAACTCTTGCCTTTAGTTGATGGTCGCCTCAG
This sequence comes from Prorocentrum cordatum, assembly GCA_963575745.1. Taxonomy (NCBI): domain Eukaryota; class Dinophyceae; order Prorocentrales; family Prorocentraceae; genus Prorocentrum; species Prorocentrum cordatum. Next base: position 234,227 of record CAUYUJ010000803.1, read on the forward strand.
CCTTATAGATGGGTGTCAGTTCGCCAGTCTGCTAATCCACCCCCGCGCGCGCCCCCTGCGCGAGCTGGCGTTGGAGGAGACGAAGCATGAGGAGGGCTCGAGGATTTAGGACCGAGGGTCGATGCGTTGCGAGAGATTGGGGCCTTTCGGGGCCTGGGGAAGATAAGAAAGACAAAGGATGAGTTCAGGAAGAGGAGGACGAGGAAGAGGAAGGGGAGGGCTCAGGAGGAGGATGATCAGGATGATGAGGAGGACGAGGAAGGTGGGGAGGAAGATAATCATAAGATACCCTCAGAATTCGTGCAACACGTTCATAATCGAACATCATGGGAAGACGCCCTGTAAGAAACGCTCATAACTGGTTCAAAAATTTTAGAATTACCCCGTACACCTCCGTCCCGCGTTCCATATCCCCAGCCTCCCTCCTTCACCGACTTCATCCCCTTCGCCATGCTGTCTTCTCTTCTCATCTTGCTTCCCTACAACTCCTCGTCCTCATGCGTTATATTCCTTCTCTTTCTGGTGTTCCTCCTGTCTCTCTCTCTCTCTCTCTTTCTCTTCTCTTCCCCATCGACGGCGATGCTGACAACGACGCCAGCAGCGACGCTGACGCCGACGCCAGGCCACGACGACCACGTCGGCGACGCCGACGCCGCCGCCGACTAAGAACGTCGACCATGGCGGCGACGAAGACCACGATGATGACGACGACGAGGGCGACGACGACCACGACCACGACGACGACGAGGCCACCCGCTCCAAACGACGACGACGACCTGGCGCAGGAGCGGGAAGACGCCGCTGGCTCTCACCGCGGAGCGGGGGCACCTGGACTGCATGAAGGAGCCGCGCCCGAGCGGTCCTCGTTAGAAGGAGGTGGACCCGAGGGCGTAGACGGAGGCGGTGTGTGGTTGGCGCCTTTCTGCGTTGCTTCTGTGTCGGCCCCGCTGGCGAACGGTTTCCCAGAGGCCTGAGGCGCCGTGCGGCGCGCAGGCCCACCAGGAACAGCAGCGAGATGGGGGCTGGGGTCGGGCGTCGTGCAACATGACAACGTCGCGAACGAAACAGGAAGTCGAGGAGGAGAATAGCCCGAGCAAACTTGAGATGTACCAGCGATGCCGCGATACACACTCCTGTTTCAAGCCCCTTCCGCACAAGTCCATACCGGCACTCCTTTCACCGCTTGGAGCCCCCCCCGTGCAAGACGCAGTCAGGTGAGATCCCCGTTTTGGAAAGGATTTCCCACGTGTTTCCCTACAAGAAAGGAATACGACGAGGTTGGAGCATAAAGCCGCAGGAAGTGTGAAGCGACAGCCCTGCTTTGAAAAGGAGCTGCCCTCCATCCGTGCACCTGGTGCGCCGCATTACACTTCTGGCCACCCAGTTTCATCCAGTCTCACGCGGGAACCCCATGTTGGACAGGATCCGCCATCAAGACGTATAGCTGTTGCACGATGAACAGCACTCCTGGTAATATATGGTAAGGGTGTCTCAAGCGAGAGTCCCAGTTTGGAAAGGTGCTGCCCTTCTTCCGTGAGTATGTTAGATGTGTTTGAGACTAGTGTGCGTGGCGCCGGGGCGAGAGTCCCGTTTTGAAAGTGGACCGCCGTTCATCTGTGTAGCTGTTAGAAGTTTCAGGCTTCAAGGTGGCAAACGTTGAAGGGATATAGGGCGAAGCGCTTAGCTCGCCCTTCGTGTGGGGGGGGAGACGTTGTGTAGAAGGGGGGTAGATGGCGGAAAATAGGAGAAGGAGGATCATGATGTAGGGAAGGATCTATATATATGTATGAAGCCGTATACGTTACATGTATATGTATATAGGTGTGTACGTGCGTCTGCATATAAGCCTACAGCGGGATGGGGGCAGCAAGGTTTTGAGCTTTGCCAGCAGAAGCGGGACGACGAGGGAGAGAGAGGGACAAGTTAGGTGCTCGCGCTATATATTGCATCCAACCCCTCCCACCCATACCTTCTTGTTGCGCTGATTATTTAGTTTTCCGTCGACTGGTGTCATGACGGAGTTCATTCACTCACAAGCCATATGCCGTCTGGCGCGTGAACACGAAATCAAGTTCAAGCAATCGCAAGCTGGAAAGGATTGGAGAAACTATTTTCAGAATGCCCGCCACAGTGGGCAAGCAGTGCTGCCCGGGCCCACCCGCTCCCCTAGGGTGTACAGAGTGGTCAGTGGCACCTCCTGGTCTGAGGTGCGCGCTGCCGATGACGTTCAAGGAGGCTACGCCCCCCACCACCCCGCTGCCGCGCACTCCCCTGTGCTGGCCGGGGTCGTGGGGGCCCTCCCCTCCCCCCTTCCCTAATTCGGTGCAGGTGGCCTGTCCTGGGCACGGCGCCTCGGCGCTATGGGCGCGGCTTCCTGCTGCGCCACGCTCGGTCAGCGCGCGGCGGACAAATTACGCGACCGAGGAGCCCCACATACTGATTTTATGTATTGTGTGAGCCGCGCTACCACTACCACCGCCGTCATGCTCTCAGGTGCCCCCTGTGGTCGTTGAAAAGACGGGGAGGACGTGTGGGGGAAGAGGAGGGGTTGAGGAGTCATCTGTGACGGTCATATCCGGCGTCGCCTGGCACTTGGATACGAGAGGTAATACGCAATCCCGCACTAGAGGCTATGCCTGGACGACCCTGGCACGCATAGGGAGACCACCCCCTGCGCACCCCCTCTGGCGTTGAGAAAATGCAACGCCTGCAATGCCTGGACGACCCTGGCCCGCATAGGGACACCACCCCCTGCGCCCCCCCTCTGGTGTCGAGAAAGTGCCACGCCTGCCACGCTATCCGACCCTGGCACGCATAGACGCCGCAGTGAAATACCACCCCTTGCGCACCCCCCTGGTGTCGAGAAAGTGCCACGCCTGTCACGCTTTTCGACCCTGGCACGCATAGACGCCGCGGTGAGAGACCACCCCTCTGCGCACCCCCTTTGGTGTCGAGAAAGTGCCACGCCTGCCACGCTCTCCGACCCTGGCACGCATAGACGCCGCGGTGAGAGACCACCCCATGCGCACCCCCCTGGTGCCGAGAAAGTGCCTGGTGCCGAGAAAGTGCCGCGCTTGCCACGCTTTCCGACCCTGGCACGCATAGACGCCGCGGTGAGAGACCACCCCCTGCGCACCCTCTCTGGTGTCGAGAAAGTGCACGCATGCCACGCTCTCCGACCCTGGCACGCATAGACGCCGCGGTGAGAGACCACCCCCTGCGCACCCCCCTGGTGTCGAGAAAGTGCCACGCCTGCCACGCTGACCCTGGCACGCATAGACGCCGCGGTGAGAGACCACCCCTCTGCGCACCCCCTGGTGTCGAGAAAGTGCCACGCCTGCCACGCTCTCCGACCCTGGCACGCATAGACGCCGCGGTGAGAGACCACCCCATGCGCACCCCCCTGGTGCCGAGAAAGTGCCTGGTGCCGAGAAAGTGCCGCGCTTGCCACGCTTTCCGACCCTGGCACGCATAGACGCCGCGGTGAGAGACCACCCCCTGCGCACCCTCTCTGGTGTCGAGAAAGTGCAACGCATGCCACGCTCTCCGACCCTGGCACGCATAGACGCCGCGGTGAGAGACCACCCCCTGCGCACCCCCTTTGGTGTCGAGAAAGTGCCACGCCTGCCACGCTCTCCGACCCTGGCACGCATAGACGCCGCGGTGAGAGACCACCCCCTGCGCACCCCCTTGGTGTCGAGAAAGTGCCACGCCTGCCACGCTCTCCGACCCTGGCACGCATAGACGCCGCGGTGAGAGACCACCCCCTGCGCACCCCTCTGGTGTCGAGAAAGTGCCACGCCTGCCACGCTCTCCGACCCTGGCACGCATAGACGCCGCGGTGAGAGACCACCCCTGCGCACCCTCTCTGGTGTCGAGAAAGTGCCACGCCTGCCACGCTCTCCGACCCTGGCACGCATAGACGCCGCGGTGAGAGACCACCCCCTGCGCACCCTCTCTGGTGTCGAGAAAGTGCCACGCCTGCCACGCTCTCCGACCCTGGCACGCACCGCCCAACACGCCACGCGACCCTGGCACGCAGACGCCGCGGTGAGAGACCACCCCCTGCGCACCCTGGTGTCGAGAAAGTGCCACGCCTGCCACGCTCTCCGACCCTGGCACGCCGCGGTGAGAGACCACCCCCTGCGCACCCCCCCTGGTGTCGAGAAAATGCCACGCCTGCCACGCTCTCCGACCCTGGCACGCATAGACGCCGCGGTGAGAGACCACCCCCTGCGCACCCCGCCTGGTGCCGAGAAAGTGCCACGCCTGCCACGCTTTCCGACCCTGGCACGCATAGACGCCGCGGTGAGAGACCACCCCCTACGCACCCCCCCTGCTGTCGAGAAAGTGCCACGCCTGCCACGCTCTCCGACCCTGGCACGCATAGACGCCGCGGTGAGAGACCAAGCTGTGCTGAGCAGTGCTGTGAGGAGGAGGGGAGGTGTGAGGTGAGACGCGGGTGCGACGCGGCAGGGAAGAAAACCAGAACCCCACGAAGCATGTGGGGAATAACAAAGGAAAGGGTTGAAACTATGCGCGGACTGATCGGGGCCAGAGAAGGAGGGGGATGGGGAGAAGAAGGAAAAAGGGAAGCACCACACCTTATTCAGGAGCTCTCGCAGATCTTGGGAATAAGACGTGAACGTCCTCCACACGAGTTTTCAGCGGGACCTGGGCCGAGGGGAACGGGGCAAGAGGTCCGGGACAGAAACGCGTCAACTCCGGCATTGAGTGACTCGCGACTAAAAAGGTACACTGGTATCGCCAAGGGGGAGGGGCGTGAGGGGGAGGAGGAAGGAGAGAGAAAGAGAGGAGTCGAAGGAGGAGGAGGAGGAGGAGGAGGAGGAGGAAGGGAGACAGATGTTGAATCCACTGGAGGAGGAGGTCGGATGAGCAGGAAAAATAGCAGGAGGAAGAGGGGGAGCGCGAGGAAAAAGGAGGACGAGGAGAAAAGGCAGCAGCAGAGGCAGGAGTGGGAGGAGCGGGGTCAGCAGCATGACCCGGGGAAAGCGGAGGAAGGGAAAATAGCGAAGCGACAACAATAAGGAAGGGCTCGGATCCACAAAAGTTGCCCGCGCTTGGGCGAGAGTTCGAGTCTGACCGACGGGGGCAACATGCCGACCGTAGAACAGGCCACCTCCTGCAGCGGGAGCACCATGTCGAGACATCGGAAACGTCTTGACCGAATAAACATATGAACTAGCAATGTTTCTAATCTGGCGAGAAACACCGTACGAGGAGGACCAGAGCAAACCCAATCTTCATCAACGAAATTTCAACTCGCCCCCCCGTCCCAAGTCACCTCTTCAGAAGTCCCTGCAAGCCTTTCTGGTGCAAGAGCCGCCACCTTGAAACTGCCGCGTATAAGGGCGCCGTTTTTTTCAGCTGCTGTTTTCCGGGCCCCATTACAATGTCAGTTATGATAATATCACGAATCCGTTGTCCTTGGTTGCCTCTGGACCGTATAAAAACTTGGACGTCGTACCTCGAAGTCCGAAGTCCCGTGTGTCTGCTGGGTGCTCGGACATCGTGAGTGTAGTTCAGGACCTGGACATTGTTTCGGAGCGATGATGCATGCATTACTCTCGCGATGGCTGGCTGGTCGAAGCACAGTTTCATGCCTGCTGTGCTGAAGACGTATAGGAGGGTCCTTGGCGTCGTTTCTGTCTCGCCCAATGCGGCACCGCTTGATGGTAAGCTTTCCAAGCTGTGGTTTGTCGGAACCTACTGCCGTCTCGAGAGTTTACTCACGATGCTGCTCTGTATTTATTGGTTCGGACGAGGGAAGTCGACGTGGGAGGTTCCTGAGGGTGCGCTGTTACATTTATCTAAGGCGGTGGCGTCTGTGGTTAGTAAGACTGTGCCCTACCTGGGCCTTACTATTTGTTCTTGATCGCGCAAGCGGTGCCAACACGTCTGTCCACTCTCACACCGAATATCATGGTTGTCCCTCTGGTTGCTGCTCCCACGTATGATCCCACGGTGGTCGATCTCGATGGCATTGGTGACAACTCCAAGTAGCCTGGATGCTATTGGATTTGTAAACGATGGTTCGGCGAAATGGTGCCCCCATTCTCTGAATCCCCTCCCTCCTTTTCCTTGCTCCTGACATTCGGCCGCCCTCGCACGGTGTTGATGATAGCTGTTGCAATTATTAATCGCTTCGCTCATTCCGCCGGCCCATATTGTCGCACCGTTGCGGGCTAGCCGAGTTTTGCGGCCTCTTGGGGGCCTTTTTGGGGCCTCTTGGGGCCTCTTTTGGGCCTCTTGGGCGCCTCTTGGGGCGTCTTGGGGGCCTCTTGGGGGCCTCTTGGGGCCTTTTTGGGGCCTCCTGGGCGCCTTCTGGGGCGGAGGGCTCGATTTTTCAGTTCTCTGTATCCCTCTTGAGCCCCTCTTGGGCCCGTCTTGGGGCCTCTTGGTCCGTCTTGGGCGGCACTTGGGCCGTCTTGGGGGCCCTCTTGGGCCGTTTCGGGGCCGTCTTGGGAGCTTCGTGGGCCGTCTTGGAGCGATCTTGGGCGCCTCTTGGGTCGTCTTGGAGCGTCCGGAAGCCGAAAAAGCCAGAACGCAAAAAACATCGGAAAAACCAATGAAAATCAACGATTTTGGCCTCTTGGGGCTCTCTTCGGAGGCCTCTTGGAAGGCTCTTGGGGCGTCTTGAAGGCCTCTTCGGCTGTCTTGGGGGTCTCTTGGGCCGTCTTGGGGTCATCTTCGGCGCCTTGGAGCGCTCTTTGAACGTCTCGGGGGCCTCTTGAGCAATCTTGGGGGCCTCTTGGGGCACTCTTGGCGCGCTCAGGGCGGCCTGAGAGGCCGCACCCAGAAGGAAAACCATCTCTGAGTTGAACCGGGCGGGACCTTCCCAGGCGGCGGGCGGGGTACTTTTCGCCGGGGGACCCCCAGGGGCCGCCCCGCGCGCGCGAACTAGTACAATACAATTGTTAACCAGTTACCGGAGATCTTAGCACGCCTCTGGCCCGTTGGGCCGGCGAATTGATGCGTTTATGTTTGTACGGAATTGCCGCCGCCATCGCCTGTTTGCTGGGAGTGCTTACCAGCAGATTCACGCTCGCATGTGTGCTGCTACCCGTCGACATCGACATGTGGCGGAGGCGCGGGGGCTGGAGGGGAGAGTGCGGTTTGTTGGCGCTCCCGAGCAGGCCGCCTGTGCACCGCATCCTTGTGTGGTCTTGGAGCGCGGCGTTTTCTTCCATAGTGGCTTGGTCCAGGTGGTGACGGATCCTTTTTGGAAGGCCGGAGTGGGAGTGAGTGATGCTAGCTATCGCGGGTGGCCTCGTAAAAACATGGCAAGGGGTGCACCGAACTGCTCTGGCTAGCCGACGGACTAGCAAAACAAGCTTAAACAACCACCGCGAATTGTAAGGAACAACGAGAACAAGATGCGCCCTCTTGAAAGACCATCGCGCAATGGGCAGCCTAGAGTCTCGCTTTGAAAAGGAATTGCGGTGCATCCTGCCACCGAGTAAGATGGAACACGCAGAGGTATGACCATATATGCCAACGTGAGATCCAGTGGTGTTCCCTTTTTATGTATCATATGTTGTTGTGTTGTTCAACATAATCGCGGGACTGGTATGACGTGGCACTGCTTTTCATGGGCGCGCCGAGTGAGTCTCACTCGAGAACCTCATCTTGAGAAGTTCAACACGTACGCCTTCCACCCGTGCAATTGTTACATGTGTGCCAGGTCTGTACAATCCGAAAACCTCACACGAATGTCAAGATCTGAAGCCAAGCGTAGTCCACCCCGGGAACGATAGCTAGCGTTCGCGCGGCGCGAAGGCGAGAGCCTCCTTTCGAAAAGGGGCCACCACTGATCATTGAAGTCACGGCAATATTTCGAGACGGATGCGCGCGGGGCGAAGGTGAGAGCCTTTTTTTGTACGACGAATATGCGCGGCGCGAGGTCGAGAGCCCCATTTTGAAGAGAAGACCACCCCGTCCATGCTGAAAGCTGCTGCGGACTTTCAGGCAAATGTGCGCGGGGCGAACGCGAGAACCGTATTTTGAAAACCGCCGTTATTTCCATCCTTGAATTTTTCCCAGATTTGCGAGATGAGCTTGCGTAGCGCGGAGGCGAGAGCGTCCTGGTCGCCGTTCGTCGTCGTCGGCGTCGGCGGTCGTCGGCCGTCGCCTTCCATGATCGGAGGGGGGGGGGGCGGGCGATCGATGCGGGCGTGGGGTGAAGGCCGCCGGCCCGGCCCCACAGAGGAGTTGCTGCGAGCACGGGCGCCGCTGGAACAGACGAACAAGGCGCCGCCCCGGCCACGGTCGTCGTCGAAGACGACGGCTTTGAAAATGAGGACGAAGGCGACGCTGAAGAAGATAAGAACGAGGAGGGCGAGGACGAGGCTGAGGACGGAGAGGATGATAAAGAGTGGGGCGACGGCGGCAGAGACAAGAGGACGAGGACGAAAACGAGGGGAAATACTAGAACGAGGACGATGACGACGGCGAGGATGAAGACGACCTCCTCTTCTTCGGCATCAGCCTTCCTCTTCCTCCTGCCATGTTCTCTTCGGCACTCTTCCTCTCCATCGCGTCCCTCCTCGTCTTCCGTTTCTGCCACCTCCCCTTCATCCACGACCCATTTCTTCTTCCTCATTCTCCTCCTCGTTATTATTCCTCCTTCTCTCCCTTCTCCTCGTCTCTTCATACTCCTTCTCCTCCTTCTCCTCCGCATCTCCTCCTAAGCACACGCGGATAGCAGTCGAACAAGGCTCTTCCGTCGTCGTCGCCGCCGCCGCCGCCGTCGCCGTTGCCGTTGCCGCCGCCGTCATCGTCGTCGTCGGCGTCCGCCCAGATTTCGCCACTGGCACCGCCGCCACCTTCGTCTTCGTCGCCGCCGTCGTTGTCCTCGTCTTCGGACCGTCCCCACTCCATTACGTGCATGATGGCTGCATCCCGCACAACAGACCGCCCCCTAAAGTCGAGTCCCCGGGAAATTGGTCGATCGCCAAGTTTCAATGTGATGGAAGTGTCTCATTTGTCATCCCCCTTCCTCCCTCCATCGCCCTCCCCATCACTCGTCCTCCTCCCCATCGTTCCTCCTCCACCTCCTCCTCCTCCTCCTTGTCCTCCTCTTCCTCCTCCTTCTCCTCCTCCTCCTCCTCCTCCTCCTTGTCGGCGTTGGAGGCCCAGGCAATTTGAGCTCCGACAGACTGAGGATTTTCACTGAAACTCACTCACACGACTGCCGCACTATACCTTTTCCAATCCCGGTCGGGCGGGCGAGAGGGAGTAGGGGGGAGGAGGAACGGAGAGAATCAACAATCCTTGCAGCCACTCCGATAACGCACTTGCTGCGACGTTTTCTCGCGTAACAGGGTCGTCAACTGGTGACGAAACTTTCTTGCGCCGCAACTTCCCATGTGCATGGGGGATTCGGGTGTGACCTTGAAAAACAAGTCGGCAAGCCAAAAACGCAGAGAACGGATTCGCCGTAACCATGCTCGGAAATGCCAGATCGCTGGGATTGCCATTTGCGAACGATTGGTTCATCAAGTGCCTTCGCTAGACAGCAGTTACCAGACGGATGATGAAGGCCCCGAGGTTCGGAGGCAATTGGAGGGTGCCAGTGAGGAGACTCGAAACACACACAAACGACTCAGAGCCTTGAGAACAGCTGCGCCAGGAGTTTGGCCCTGTAGCACATGAGGAGTCACATGCTCAGATAATAGTTTTGGGAAACGCTGGCGCTGGATATCGAAGACTAATTGCGGCCATGGGACCCCGTTGGCCCAGCTTTGCAGTCGTTTGCCCGTCGGCGAGATATGTTGAACGACGAAAGCGAGAGGGAACATGGAGGCCCCGAGGTTCAGAACCATTGGTTTTCGCCAGTGATGAACCTCGAACGCCCATGACCGTTCTGTTGAAGGACGACAGTCGTAGGCCGCCGCAGTGCAGACGAACGCAGGCGACAAAAAGGGAAGATGGAGGCCCCGAGTTTCGGACGTCATTGGCATATGCCGATGATGGCCCTCGAAAACCCATGGACTCCCGAGGGGAAACAGACGAGAAGGATATCTACAAAGGTGGAGGCGAACCCAACTGAAATGTCTGGAAATTTTGACCCAGGATATCGGCACGTTCGTTCGCCGCCGGATGGAGAAGGCCTGGGAAGGCGGAGGCCCCGAGGTTCAGAGGCCACCGACTGGTGCCGATGACGACCTCCGAAAACCCGTGCTCCTCAATGGCGACCCTGAGATCGCAACGCTTGTGGAATTCTTCAGTCATACAGCCGCCAGTGCAGGAATCGCGAAGAGCGTTTTGCAAACGCTGCGCACGGGAAAGGGGATGTCCATTGGAGAATCCGTTGAGGTAGTAGGGTTTTTGCTTCGCAGAGGGATTGTGCAGATTCGGAGGGGGTGGAGAAGGGGTGGGAAGCTGAGGCAACGGGACCGGCAAACTTACCCAATGGGGGTTCCCTCGGACGTCCTAGTGGTTGAAGTCGCAGTTGCCGAAGGGTTTTTTCCATAGAAAAGAGGACACGGAAGCGCAACGGACGAACTGCGGACGGCATCTTCGGCATTATCTTAGACAATATTGGCCATTGTTTTATTCAGCGAATGAATTACGGCGCAAGTTTGCTTCAAGCGGCAGAGTGCGCATGTTGGCAGAAGTGGAATTCGCTCGATGGGAAAGCGTCGGTGGACGTGTTGCCAGAGTGTTGGAGACAAATGCACACTTGCTGCCCCGTGACGGTTACGCTCTTTCAGACTGGGAAAGTCTCGCGCTCGTTCGATCTTTTGCGCGCGCCGCATGTATCCCCAGATGTTTTGGGATAGGTGTGACCTTGCGCGGGGGGCGGAATCTGAGCGCGGTTGGCGCGGGAAGCATTTGTCGCGGCGTAGTGAGTGGAGAGCACGAGCGAGGACATCTCAGAGCGGAGTGCTGGAGCTTCTGTGGAGGTGTGCGGGGGGGGGGGGGGGGGAGGGGGGGGGGCTTCTCGGAGTGCAGGAGCTCTGTCTCACACATGAAAGAGGGACTCAGGGACCCCCCTAGTCGGTAGCCCTGTTCGCCAGCGAGTCCCCCAGAGGGGGCATGCGCAAAGGCCAGCAGCTGTTCCCGTCGCGCTGGTCCGCAGGGGGTCGTCTGATTCAGCGAGCGTCTCTTACGGGGCGACCTTTGAGCTCGCCCCCTTGGGCTCACGGGCGTGCCCCCTGCCTGCCCCATGAGAAGTCTGGGGCTGCGGCATGATCAAATCACAGGGGATCTTGCTAGTTGCGCGCGCAGCTCCTCCGTAGGTCTTGATGTTGACCCCCTGACGCGGATGACCATGACCATGACCTCCTCCACCTCCTCATCGTGACGCTTCTCCTTCCCTTGCCTGGGGACCCACGACGCCGCTCCCCTCCTGGGCCCCCCCGCGATGCCACGTTCTTTCCCTGTCGCGGGCCTCGCCCGGCTTACCCACCCCCGGCAGGAAGGAGAAAACGGAGGAGGATAACAGATAAACGGAACGACCGTTTTCTCACCTTCAACGAGCCAAGGCGCGTGCCCTTGGAAAGCCGGCTGACGCGAGCGGCAATCCCCCGATTAAAAAAGAATGTGAGCCCCCTCTGTCCTTATTCTCTCTCTTCTCCTGAGTATCCCCTCTCCTTCTCCCACGGCTTGTCATTTGTTTGTTGTCTAAGCCTGCCCCGAGGCAATCCATTGGCTGTAGGATGGGAGCTCGCTTTTTACACGAGCCCACATCAAATCAGGTCTCCCCCCTCCTCCCCTCTGCATTACCAATTCCTTGCAACATCGGCACATGCACCCCTCCCGGGGTCCATCCTGGCTGGTCCCCCTGCCCCGGTCTGTTTTCGGAGAAATTCGAAACGGGCCCCTTGATGCCGTCAATCACGATCGAACTCATAGACTGCTTTCCTCCTCCTCCTCCTCCTCCTCCTTCTCCTGTTCCTCGTCCTCCTCGTCCTCCTCCGCCTCCAGCTCCTCCTCCTCCCCCTCCAATGGACGATGACTGCGGCACTAATGACCCCCCGGTCTTCTCGCGGAACGCATGGTGATCATGATTTCGAGTCGGATCCAGCCGTGGCGACGAGGGCACCTCCCAAAGACCCTGAGCAGGAGGAAGAGGAGCAGGAGGAGGAGGAGGAGGAGGAGTAGGACGGCGACGACGAAAACGCCCTCTTCGCGGCCGCCTGAGGCCACCGGAGACCGTCGATGGCCACCAAAGGCCACCGAATATGGCCAAAGGCCGCCGAAGGAGACGACGGCGACGTCGAGGACGACGACCACCCCCCAATATCAGGAGCGAGAAAAGACGCATACCTAAATGAATTCACATGGGTGTCGAGAGAACGCATTAAGCGAGCGTTCGTAGAATGAGGGCGGCGTCGCAAATTGGGAAGCATATTTCTGCACATGGCTGGGCGCTCGTACGTCTTACTGGGTCCCCTATACCATCCGCCATCCGGAAGAGGATGGCGTTACTGCCCTGATGTCCGCGGCGCACACGGCGGAGACTGAGGTCGTGGCGTCTCTGCTGAGCATGCAGGCCCTCCGCAGCAGGGGTGGCCTCCCACGGATGATACCTATTCCCTCCGAATCGAGGGGTCGAGGTTCGAGGTGTCGAGGATCGGGGGTCGAAGTTCCTCCTCGGTTGTCAGCGGATTCTGGTCGGGACCCAGCGGAGGAGGACGACGAGGACGAGGACGAGGACAGATCTGGGGCGTGTGGCTTGATCTCAGTGTTCTGACTCTGCTTTTTGGTCTCAACGATAAAGGTTGGGACCCGGCTATTGCTGAGCGTCTTGCAACTTTTGAGCGCTGCCCGTCACGTGGACGAGTGAGCGTGTTCCACATGTGTTCATTTGTTTGTCAGGTCTGTGTGTGAACGTCATCGGCGCGCATAGGTGGTGAATGAACGAATGACGAAGGCGAGGGCGATGCAGGGACGGACGAGGAGGAGGAGCAAGAGTAGGAAAACGAATCTGACGAGGAGGGATATCAGGTAAGGGTGCTGGCCCTCCGAGTCAAGGGGGACCTCCAGGGGATGATGTCATCTCCGAGGTTCATGGCAAACCCAAGATGCATCAACGATTCTGCAATTACGCAATCCCGTTCAAGTCCCCTCCCCCAATGTCCCTACGAGCAGTTTTCTCCACTGCGGTGGGCGCCTCGTTGAACTGACAAGCGCCTGGTGGAACTGCCATCGAGGTGATACCCCGCTTTGCAGAAACCACCCTCTGTCCTTGTAGCTTCTAGCTGAAGAGACGCACGCGGGTAATGATTATGTCCGCGGAGCTGTCCAGCGAGAGCCCCGTTTGAACAAGTATCCGCCCTCCGTCTGTGCCGCAATCTCAGCACGATTGACAAACCGTGCGGGCGTCTCAAGCGAGACCCCCATGTTGAAAATGGAGCCGCCCTCCGCTGGTGTAACTGTTGCAAAACTTGTGTCTCTGGGTCATAGAGCTCGAGGAATGCTCAAACGGGAGTGGCATTGTTTAACATGCCTGCCTGTAGTATTGTTGTTGCTAGCTTTCTGGGCGATCATGCGCGGTGCTCAGATGAGATCTGCATTTTGGAAACGACCAGCCCTCCATCCATGGCGCTGCTCTCGCGGCGCGCCTGGCCGAGTGGCCCAGGCCACCAGGGTGACGGATTGGTTACAGGTTCTTTCTCCTCCCCTCCTTTCCCCATGCCCCCTCCTCTCCGCGGGGCAATTGGCGTGTCTGTAAAACGTAAAACTGCTGGGGTTGCTCAAGCTGCACGGTAGTAGTGTGAAAGAAAGTTTGACGATACATGCCAGGCAAGTTTATCGCTACGTCTGGTGGTGCGACAGAGGAACTCATCTAAGGAAGAGAGATATGAGGCACGAGAAGCCGAAGGATGCATCAACACGGCCACGCACGACAATTCCTTCCTCGCAATTACACCATCCCGTCCTGAATTTCTTCCTCGGATGCCTTTTCGAGCATACTTGTCTTTCTGGGCAGCGCCCGCTTGGAAGCCGAGAGCCCCCTGGGCCTGTCATTCAAGCGGTAGGCCTTTTTGAGAAGGATCCGCCCATCATCGTCGTAGCGGCAGGACTTGGAGCAAGAAGCATAAACAAAGTTCAAGAACGTGTCAAGTGAGAGGCCCAGGTTGAAAAGGATATGACCCCCATCTGCATAAAGCATCCTCCTCCTCCTAAGCCGTCTCCTCGAGATGTGGTGGTTTCAACATGCTGGGTGGCCTCAAGGGCGTCTTCTGTCTCCACCTCCTGCTCCTGCTCCTCCTCCTCCTCCTGCTCCTCCAGCTCCTCCGACTCCTCCTCCGATTCCTCCTCATCCTCCCTCTCTCCCTCCCTCCCTCCTCTCCACCAGTACCCAGTGCGCATACTGCTTACGATCCTCTCTTCCCCGAAGATGGCCAGGGAGGGGCCCTCCCCCCTCCGCGCATCGCTGTTACACCGGATTTCTGAACGTGGTGTTACTTGCGTGTTTTTCATTCGCAGCGTTTTCGTTGTCTCAAATTGGCGTTCCCGCTCGTGCGTTGGCCTCATCCTGAGATCGGCACTTCGCCCCCCATCGTTCACAATGCTGCTCTCGCCCCAGCGCGGGCTGTATTCGAGTTCGTCCTCATGGTTGTCATTTGCTCGTTTCCCCTCCCCCGCCTTCCCCTGGTCATCCTGCTCCTCCCGCATATCCCACTCCTGCTCCTGCTGCTGCTGTTTCTCCTCGTCCGTCCTCCTCCTTTCTCATCCTTCTCCTTTTGCTCATGCTCATCCTGCTGCTCATCCGCCCCCCTTCTCCTCCACTGTACGCAGCTCCCCTTCTGTGATTGCGCATGGCACAATGGGGTCCCCTTGTGGGTTCCAAGTCCGCTATGACATCCGTCGGCGAATATAGAAAAACAGCGATCTAATCATGGACAAGTGGGAAGGGTAGGATGTCACAGACGGCGCGAGCGCACGTAGCTTGTCCCGCCCCTACTTTTTCTTCCCCCCCTCCTCCTCTTCCACCTCCTCCCCCTCCTCATCCCTACCCTCCTTCCATTCCTTCTCCTCCTTCCTTCCTCCCCTCCCCCTCCTCCTGGTCCTCCTCCTCCTCCTCCTCCTCCGCCTCCTCCTCCTGCGGGCGCGCGTACGACGTCGAGCGCAAGCACGAGACAACCATCTTCAACGTCCACAGCTACGGGCTGACGGTGCAAGATCGCCAGGCATTCTTTGCTGCCTGGGCTGCGGCGAATGCTCGGGCTGACGCCAACCCAGACACGCACAATGCCGTCCTGATCTGTGACTTCAACATTCCGAGCTGCCGCCCAAGAGCCTGGTGCGACCAGTGGGCGCCACCAACAACGACTGATACCAGTACCAGCCCGTCCCATGGAAACATATCCTCTCCACCATGACCGAGGTCATTACCAAGTCCACTACGCACCGCTGCCCCGCCAACAAGACCGAGGCCACGATCGACCGTTGCTTCATCTCCACCCCTGCCTTCAACGCGCTTCACCTCGAGGCGCACCTTACCGTCGACAGCCGCCGCTTTGAGCGTGCTTGCGAACCTGCCAGTGATCATAATGTTGTACATCTACAGCTACGCCCTCGTGCCCAACGGCCTGCTGCTGAACAAGGGATACCTGCCTTCATCCCCAACTCCAAGCGCTATAAGTTCTACTACGCCCGCCTTCTGAGCATGGTCGACCTTGACTCGCTCGACCCGCTCTCGACACGGTGGCCACTGAAGTATAGCATGGCCCTTGCGGCGCAGAAAGCTCGCGACGCCATGGGCACCATCCAGCCATCCGAGGCCAACGACCCAAACATCAACCGCGAAACCCGTACCAGGACGTTGCGCAGCATCCCCCGAGCAGCCTGGTACCAGGAGTGGGAACTCGCCCACCTCCCCGCCACCGACACCGCTGCGGGCGCCCACCACTTGACTTTCGACAACGACAAGATCTCGATCGCCAGCGCCGACGCCTTCGCCTCCGAAGTCGACGCGACGCTCCTCGCCATTGCCGATCTCCGCCGCCAGGAGGTCGCTGCTCGGTCTCGCGCTGCATTGCAAGACCCTCGTCGCCAACTTAGGGGAAAATGGAGACAGCGTTCGCGCCGTGAGGGACAGCGCGGCGAGCTCTGGAAGCCCTTCGCCAAACGCCTCGTCTTCGCAGGCATCCGCGTCTCCACTGGCGCGTCTTACCACGCCGTCGCCGACCCGATGGCGACGCACTCCGCTATCCAAGGCCATTAATGGGGCAAGGTCTTCGCCACCGAGAACGTCGACGTGCCCGCCGTGCAGCGCTGCCTCGACGGTGTCTTCCCGCAGAGGGCGCCCCTCGACATCCCGCTTCCCGACGTCGAGGACCTGCGCGCCGCCGCTCGCCTGGCGGGCGATTCCGCGCCAGGTCCCGACGGGCTTCCTCACCGTGCCTGGCTCCTCTCGCCTGGGGGGTCGACGCCCTCGCCGACCTCCTGCTGCGCGCGGCGCAGGGCCAGGCGGCCCCCCGCGACCTGAACCGCGCCTCGATGGCCATGCTCCCGAAGGGCGACGAGCCCCTCGGCAAAATTCGAGTGCACCAGGGCGCCCGATTGCCTTCGCCCGCTCGACGCGAAGGATAGCGACGCGAACCTGATCGCCTCCGTGACCAACCGCCAGCTGCACCGCGCCGCCACCATGACCACCGAGAAGCATCAGGGCTCCGTCAACGGCAGGCAGCTCCTGAGCAACATTGCACTGGTCGACACGACCATTCGACAACCCAACATCGGCGAGAACGCTGAGATACTCCGGACCTGCTTCGCCAGCATGGACATCGCCGATGCCTTCCCTGGCCTGCCGCACGACTGGCCATGGGAGGTGCTGCGCCGATGGGGGCTGCGCGGCCCCGTCTTCACGCGGCTGCGGGCGTGCTGCCCTGCCGTGCGCCCTTCGCCCTTCCCGAGCTCGGCGCATCCCGCCGGCCCCGCCGGATCGCTGAATCGGGCGGGCGTCGCCCAAGGCTGCCCGCTGAGCTGTGCGATCTGGGCGCTGCTATTCGATTCCAGTATGCGCGGCATTCAGTTCGAGCTCGAGCGCATCGGGCGCGGCCCCATCATCGTTTGCGCCGACGACCTGGGCATCATCCTCGCCGCCCTCCGCGACGTCGAGCGCTTCTTTCCTCGCCCACATGCTGCTGAACTGTTTGCAGTGCTCCGCCTGCAGGCCAGGAAGCGCATCATCGCGCCGACCTGGACTCTGCCGTCGCCGCCGCTCATCCGCAACATCCGAGCTACGCTCGCCGACATCTACCACCCATGGAAGGACTTCGCGGTCACCAGCCACGCGCGCTACCTGGGAGCGCTCATCGGACCTGGCGCCGCGCTCTCTGCGCAGTGGAGGGGCCCCGCAGGCAGGCGGCGGGGCGGGGTTCAGATCCTGGGCGAGGCCCGACCGCCGCTACAACAAAGCATCAACTTATACAACGTTGCCGCCGTCACCTGCCTGTACCCGGCCTCGCCCAGCTTTCTACCCATGGAGCTCCACGCGCCACGCAAACTTCTTCGAGCTGCCCCATCCAGCTTCGCAATGCTGGACACTCTCTCATGAAGAGGAGGGCCGCGGCAATGCCCATGGAAATCGAACGAAAACCAAGCGCAAATATCCGCAGTCCGCCGACCTGCGCGAGATCCAGAACCCACTGTACATCGGCACCTTCGACAAGACCATCCGCAAGCGCCTCCATCTCTGGTTCCCGACGATCGGCATGCTCCCACCTGCTCGCTCCTTTTTCAAAAAGCGGTTGAAGATTCGCTCCCGCGCCCCACCACCACTAAGCCTTAGCAGGCGCCCGCCGCCGAGCAGTTCATCGCATGCATGAACGAGCGTGCTCGAGATGAAAAAGGAGAAGCGCAGGAGGCCCTGAGCACTTTCGCGAGCATTGCACCGTCAGTGGCGGAGTATATCGGAAGGTTCGTCATCCCGAGTGCTGCCATGATCAAGACCGAGCATTCTCAAAGGCAGTACACCGTCAGTGGCGAAGTACATCGGTAAGTTCGTCATCCTAGGCGTCGCGATGATCGAGGACCGCCAGAAGAAGGCGACCAATGGCCAGGAATCGTGGGAGCTTCGGCAAGGTCGTCTTTGTGAAGGTGAACGCTCTCAAGAAGTACACCCACTAGCTGGGCTGAGAGTCTCGGCCCGTCGGTGGCGGCTGTGTCGGGCATTGGCCCTGCCTCGTTGCCACTGCTGGGCGCCTCGGTTTTCCGGCTTGTCCTTCGTCGCGCCGCCGCGGCTGAATTCGCTTCGGGCCGTTGGGCCGTTTTGGTTTTCCTGGCGCGGGTTCGAGCATGCGGCGCGGCGAGGTCCGTGCCGCGGGCCTGTGCGCCAGGGCCTGGCAGACGCAGGCCGCTTCTTCGGATCCCTCAGATCCCTCGTCCTCCGACCCCCCCGGCTTGTCCAACTCCTCTTCCCCTTCCTCCTCCTCCTCCTCTTCCTCCTCCTCCTCCTCCTCCTCCTCCGTAGCCATTTTGGCTCAAGATGATGGTGCCTGCGGCGTCCTTCATGGATGCCGCTAGTCCGCGGCTAGTCCCCAAGCTTTTGCCGCCACAACCACGGGCGTGCGGCAGCCCACAGCTCATCCTGCTTCTCACCTTGGCATTGCAGGCTGCCATACATTTCGGCTCGACCGAGCCCTTCATATCGCTCGTCGAGCCCAGCTCCGAGCACTTCATATCGCCCGCCGAGCCCTGCTCCGAGCACTTCATATCGCCCGTCGAGCCCAGCTCCGAGCACTTCATATCCGACGCCGAGCTGTGCTCCGCGTCCCAGGCCTCCGCCGTCGAGCCCAGCTCCGAGCGCGTCATCCCCGCCGTGAACGTTGCCCGCCCCGAGTTCTGCCGCCAGCATCTCCGCCAACCACGTAGTGGCATCGCAGCCGCCCTGGACATTGGACAGCTGTGCCACAGCCGCTCATTGGACCTGCCCTACCGTCCGCTACAATGTCGTCAAGCAGTGATGAGAGATCGACGTACCGCAGCGCTCCGACACGCAGAAGGAAAGAACGTCGCCGTGGACGCCAAGACAAAGATCGAGATGACAAATGCTCCCGAGCCTCAGCTGCCAAGGTTACACTCGACGTCATGGGAGAAGCTGGCGTCGCATCGCAACTCGTACGTGCTTCAGGGAGAGCCTCGGCGCCACCTTCACGTCCTGGTCGCTCGTCTGCGCGCCCGTCTACTCCGCCAACGTTTGCGATGGATGCCGACGACCTTCTACGCCGCGGTGATGTCGCTTGCCACGCAGCGGCTGCCCCCGTTCAAGCTCGCGATGGACAAGGGAATGCTCCGCCCTCCCAACCTCGTGCAGTCGAGGCAGCTCCAGCCGCTGGAGGACACCTACATGCAGACCCACTGGCTGGAGATCGTGACCCTTGGCGTGGCCAACACACCGCTGGACGCGCGTCCGCCGTCGGAACCGCCGCCGTCCCTCATGGTTGGGGCATGCCAGCCTCAGTCGAAGCTGCTGGAGGTACTGCCGCGCCTGGATCGATCCCAACTATCTCAGGCTTGCCTCCTGATGTCGAAGCTGCTCTTCAACAAGTCATGCAGACTCAAGTCGAACACGCTGCCGCCACCTTCCAAGCCCAGGCCAACGCTCTTCTCAATGAATCACGCGAAAGCTTTCGCCAAATTCTCGCACAACAAGTCATTGCTACCGAACGCCGAGTGGATGTTCTACATGATGCCGTCGCACGCACCCGCCGCGAACAAGACCGACAAGCCGACGAGCAGAAAAATATGCGGCAGCAGATCGACCAGATGCGTGACACGCTCGCGCTCTCTGAAGCTCAGGCGCCCATCATGGACCTCACCAAGCTTGCTGACTGGGACCGCGCCCCCGACCCGACCATCTTCTCCATCGGCTGCCAGCGCCTCATCGCGCCCGACATTCTGCTCAACGACCTGCAGGAGTGGATCGCCTCCGCCAACGTTGACCGCAACGCCGTGGAGTTGCTGGGGGACGAGCCGTCCAGACGCTTCCTTCTTCAAGTCAAAGGAGATCGTGCAGCCGCAATCCCGCGAGCTCTCGCTCTTTCACGCGCCATACGAGATCCCGCTGGCAGGTGGAAGCGCTTTGTTTCCACCGACACGGCAGGTGCCCGAGTGGATATCTACCCCAATCCCGACAAGTCTCCCAAGCAGATCCGCACCGAGATCCAGTGCAAGAAGCTCCTGCAACTGCCCCAGCATCGCTACCCCGACAAGCCATGGAGAGCCATCCGCACCAAGGGCGAGATCCATTGCAACGCCATGCCTGTTGTACGCCTCGACGTCAAGGGCCAGGCCGACCCCACCATCCTCGAGTGGAACGAGCACGCGTTCGAAGGCCATCACTTCAACGAAGTGGATCGCGGCGGCGTCCTCACTGCGTTCCAGGCGCTCTTCGCGGACACTGCGTCAGCAACGTGGCGGGTTTAACCATCCCTGGTCGCCTTGGCGACCGAACGAGGACCCCGTCCCCAGCACCTTCATTACTTGGAATGCCAGAGCCCTCATGTGTCACAAGCGCCAGCGCCGCCGACGCAAACAGGCTGCCCTGCTGAAGTACATGCGCCGCCAATGCGTCATCCTCATCCAGGAGGTTCATGGCTCTGAGGCCCTGCTCCGCACGTGGGTGGACACGCAGCCGTACCCGTACAAGCTCTTCTTCTCCGAGTTCGTCGGCGGCGATGACGCCGAGGCCCGCCCTGGCACTGGTGGCGTTGCTACGCTAGTGCCCTGGCTCACACCAATGCAGCTCGAGCAGCTTGCTTCGCACCAACTGCCTACCTTCGTCCACGAGGAGATCGTCAAGGGCCGCATCCAGACTGTCTCCATCACCAATGCCGTCACGAGCAACTCCATCGTCATCATGAATGTCCATAACCATGAGATCGATGCTCGCGGCCGCGTCCGAGTGCAACGTGCTTGGCATCAGCATCGCACCTGGGCCGAGGCCGACTACCAGCACCGCACCTTCATCGCCATGGGTGGCTTCAACACTGCCAGCCGCCCACCGAACAGCTTCCTGCAGCCCCAGCCTCAGCGCGCGCGCCTTGCGCTGGATAACAGCGCCCGTCAGCAGCAGCCTTTCTGGAAAGCACTCTTCGATTCCATGCTCGAAATTGAATCCGACTTACCGACCCGCTTCAACAAGTCCGACTTCTCCGCCTCAGCGATCGACCGCGTTTTCATCAGTTTGCCGTCCCATGCCATGCTCGAGCTCACATCGCAGATCATCATTGTACACGACCCTGCCATCCTGTCCGACTCCTTCCTCAGCGACCATGCGATCATTTCCTACACCATTGGCATCAAGCCGCGCACGCCGACGAACGATCAGGCTATCCCCCCCGCGATCTTCCGCGACCCGAGCTACGCCAAGTACCTGGACCAACTGATCACCCACACCAAGACCCAGCACGTCCCCATCCAGAACCGCTGGCGCACGCACAAGCGCCTCATGGTCGAAGCCGCGAGGCTCGTCCGCGACGACTGGGTCAGCTCCACCGGGGACGGCAACAAATCCAACCATGCCGACGGACGGGTCCTCACGGCGCGCTCGATCTCGCGCTCGGCCTGGCGCCAGGATGTTGCGCTCGCTCGCCGCCTACAGTCCACCACCGAGCTTGGCGCCAAGTACCTCTCGATCACCGACGGCCTCATCACGATCATCAACCAGCCCGAGTTCGCTGACATGTCAGCCTCGCTCCACCGCGACTTCGAGGCTCGACAACGCTCTCTGGCGCAAAGAGCGGCCCAGCGCCCCCCTGGTGCGGCAGGGGCCCTCGAGCCCGAGAAACTCCGCCGAATCTTGCGCGTCTCGCAGAGGCGGGCTCTCCTTTGGGCCCCTTGGAAGCGTCGTCTGGTCCTCCAGGGCATCAAAATCTCGGGCCCAGATGGCCCCCCTGGGGTCGCCAGAGAGAGCTGCGATATGGCGGACGCCCTTCGCACCTACTGGAAGCCCGTCTTCGCACGCAAGCTCGTCGACGCCGTCAAGGTCAAGCAGTACATCGCCGAGCACATGCCGCTGGGGGCCACCATCGACGTGGGCGCGCCGGCCAAGAAGCATATCCGCGCCTTCCTGGCTCGCACCTCTCCGTCGGCTCCTGGTCCTGATTGCCTTCCTTATCGCGCCTGGCTCGCACGCGACTCGTCGCTGGACCTGCTCGAGGACCTCTCGTTCCACCTCTGCTCGAACGCCAATTTCATCCACGACCTGAACGACTCTGACTTCGCCTTCCTGCCGAAAGGGGGCAACCTCGTCGGCGAGTTGCAAACCGACAGGGCGCCCGAGGACACGCGCCCGCTCTCGCTCAAGAACACTGATATCAAGGCCATCGCTGGCGCCGCCAACTTTCTCCTCAAACCCGCTGCGGCAGAGCGGACTCACAAGGCACAACAGGGTTTCGTAGTCGGCCGCAACTTCACCAAGCACATTGTCATTCTTGACGCCGAAATGCGCCGCGCTGGGATACGTCCAGATGATGTTGATCGCCATCCTGTCTTCACCAGCTTCGACTTCGCGGCGGCGTTCCCGTCTTTGGGTCGGGTCTGGCTCTTCGCGGCTCTCGAGCGCTTCGGGGTTCCCATCGGCCTCATGAGCCTCTTCCGCAACATGTACCACGCGCCGAACAGCTTCCTCAAGGTCGACGGGATCCGCCACTTCATGTTCGCCATCGAGTCGGGCGTCGCTCAGGGCTGTCCCGCCAGTGGCTCTGCTTGGGCCATCGCGATGGACCCGCTCGCCCGCCACCTCGCCTCCTTCATCGAGCATCCCGACGGCACGCCCGACTTCGACAAAGGCTACCTCGGGGTCTGTGCGGACGACACCGGCTTGCTCACATTCTCGTTCGACACGCTGCGCAAGGCATCTGAGCCTTTTTCTGCCGCCGAGGAGCTCGCCCTGCTCGCCCTCAAACCACGCAAGTGTGTAATAGTGCCCCTGTGGGCGCCTGTCTCTCCTGCCACCACAGCCCAAACGAAAGCGCTCCTGGCCGACCTTTGCCCTTCCTGGGGTGGCTTCACGATTTCGGGGCGAGCCAAGTACCTCGGGACCTTCCTTGGACCTTCCTCCCCCCATGCCCTTCAATGGCTCGCCCCAGGGCAAAAGTGGTGGCAGCGCAGTAATTTGCTAAATCTTGTCCAGTCTGGCAGTGACGCCACTGTCCGCCTATATAACACTTCTGTCCTGTCCACGCTCAGCTACGTTGCTCAGTTCTTCCCGCTCGACTCCAAGATTGCTCGCCGCGAACTGTATGTCTTCCACAAAATGCTCAGCATGCCGCCCAACTCTTTTCGTAGGGTAGATCTCATTTCGATGGCGGAATGGAGCCCGCCACCTGTCCTTCGTTCAGCCCAAGTCACATGTGCCGCGGCGGCCATTCGCACAGCCACTTTCACACTCAGTGGAGAATGGGAACCGTTCCCCCACCGCCTGCGAGACACCGCCTGGGAGGAGAGCACGATCCAATCCTTCCCTCGGTGGGAAGCTGGGCGCTGGTCCCCCCCCTTCTGGGAAGAGGCCTCGTCCATCGTGCAATTCTACCATGCCCTGTCTAGCGGGCAGCGTGTCTCGCCATTTACCGCAGCAGCTGTGGCCCTGGCGAACCGCGCCGCACGAGCTGAAATTCGAGGGGCGCCCGACGCCGACCCGACGCGTCGCCCGAAGGTACAGAGGGCGGTCGCGCTCGCGCTGCAGCGTGCCTTTTTCTCTTCGCCGTTCACAGTCACTCTCGCGAAGCGCCTTGCAGCGTGGGGCCTTCAGAGTACGCCGCCGCCCCCAGAGCTCGCCACCCGCTGGACCACTCTCGCAAAAGCGCGTGGAGAGGTCCGCCCCAGCTGGCGCTGGGCGGTTTTCAAAACGCTCAGTGGCGGGTGGACGACCACGCACCGCATGCATGTACTAGCTCAGCGCTCGTGTGTATTCGGTTGCCCGAACGCACCCGATTCTTTTCCCCACTACCTCTCCTGCTCCGTCCTCCTGAGCCTCCTCTGGTCCCCCGACCCCGCTCCGCTCCTTAGCACATATACATCGTGGGGCTTAGGCCCTGCAGCAGCGTACCCTTCCGAACCTGCCAGCGACCTCTCGTTGCGGCAGACGATTCGCAGGGTTGCGCTTGCTTTCCACATGTACAACGAAATGAAGCAACACGCAGCGCCGTCGCCAGCAAATATTGCTGCAGCGATGGCCGCAGCGAAATCACTCCTGTGGCGTTGAGCCGCTGTCCGCCGTCTCACGCCTTGCCTCACTATCTAGGCAGGCTTGCGCGTGGGCTGGGCTGACAGACGTGGCCGCCTCAAGGTACGTTCCCTCCTCCTCCCTCTCCTCCTCCTCCTCCTCCTCCTCCTCCTCCTCCTCCTCCTCCTCCTCTTCTTCCTCGCATTCCTTACTCTTCCTCCCTCCTCTTTTCTTCCTCCCCCCTTCAACTCCTCCTGCTTCCTCCTCTTCTTTCCTCACTCGTCCGTTCTCCTCCTCTTTCCCTCTTCCCTGTGCTTGTCGGCGGAGCTGCTGACCTTCGACGGGGGCTTGCGCGCCGTGGCGTGGCCGATGGGCGGCAGCAAAACATCTGGACAGCTCTGGTGGAGCCACATAACAGGCCGGCTTGGACACTGTTTACATCGTTGCGTGGACATGTTTTCACCATCGCAAGCCAACTCCGCGGCGAAACGCATGGAGGGGATGAGGGGAGGAGGGGGAGGGGAAGAGGGGAAGACTGCTGCATAGGCACAGTTGGCCTGCACACGCAGGGGGCCTTCCGATTCGGTCGGACGGACTGCGTCGCAGTCGGCTGCCTGCGGCTGGATCGATTATGTCGGCTGTCGGTTCGTTGGTGTGCCGCCGCTACATTTAGCTCAGCTCCTTTCGCTCGATTTGGTTTCGGTGTCGGTTTCTGTTTCGCTGCCTGTGTGGCCAGTTTCCGATTGTATTGTCGACGTGTGTCTCCCAAGTTTATCAACTTTCGCATGCAACAAGACTCGCGCGCCTGAGTAATGCATCCTCTCCGGACCAAGAGGGGGCCCAGAGCCCGAATCATGTTGCCAATTGAACCGTAGTTGAGATCGGGAGTGCACCAGGGGCCAGCAACTGTCCGAAGGCTTGCCTTGCGGACGGCAGCGGGGGGCAATTACCGTGGGGGAATCGGACATCGAGGATTGCAGGACAGTGGGTGGCCCGAGCAGTTAAACTGTACCTACGCTGCCAACGGGGGCCAAAACGGTGCATGGAAGGCGCACGTCTCTCCACCCCCCGTCTATTGCCCCCCGTTTACGATCACCCGATCTTTGGAAAACGAGAAGGGGGATCGAGATCGACGATCTCGAACATCGTTGGCCCAGGCCTCTGGCGACTCCTGGAGGGACCCTGGAGGGACGGTTGCGTAACATTCGAAAGAGAGGGATGGGGAGGGGCCGGAGATGCAGAGGGGGGTCCAGGGAGAGGAGGAGGGAGGAGGAGGAGAGGGAGGAGGAGGAGGAGGAGGAGGAGGAGGAGGAGAATGAGAGGGGAAGGGAGAAGGAACGGCAGGATGAGCACCACGCACGCTGGGGAACCGGACTGCTCACGCAGCAACAAAAAGAGTTTCATTTCGCCTGCTGGAAGAGCGTGGGGAGGAGAGAGGAGGAGTATCGAAGATGCCTACGGCGAATCACCGCAGCCCCCTGTCTTGGTGGAAGCGCCTAGGTGGCCGAACGTTGAGGCCAGACCTGCCAAGCTATCGGACCATGTGTTGCACGAATCGGTTTGGAAAGCCTTCGGGGAACACGTGGGGATCTTGACGGTCATCTTGGCCGCCTGGAGGCCATTTTGACCCTTTCGGGCGTTTTTGGATGATGTCTTGGAGGGCTCTTGGGCCGACTTGGAGGCCATCTTGAGCGTCTTGGAGGCCTCTTCGGCCATCTTGGGGGCCTCTTGGGGCCGTCTTGGGCTTCTTGGGCGATCTTTGGGGGCACTTGGGCCGTCTCGGGCCGTCGGAAGGCCGACACAACGCAAATGCCACAATCCTTCAAAAACTCTTGGGAAATCAATGATTTGGCTCTTTTCGGGCCTTCCTGGAGGCCCTCTTGGAGGCCTCTTGGGCCGTCTTGGGCCATCTAAGTGCCATCTTCAGCCGTCTTGGTGGGCCCCTGGCCCGTCCGACGCCGTCGGAAGCCGTTTTGGGGGCCTCTCTGAGCCGACTTGGGGCCCTCTTGGAATGTTCAGGGCCGTCTTGGACCCATCTTGGGCGTCTCAAAAGCCTCCTGGGCCGTCTTGGGGGCCTCTTGGGGCCGTCTTGGGGGCCACTTGGACCGTTCTGGGGCCATCTTGGAGGCCTCTTGGGCGCTGTGGGGGCGAGCTTGGGTGCTCTTGGGCCGTATCGGGCCGTCGGAAGGCAGAAACGAATCACATGTCAAAATCCTTTAAACAACTAAGGAATCTATATGTTTTTGGCCTCTTTCTGGCCTTCCTGGAGGCCCTCTTGGAGGCCTCTTGGGCCGTCTTGGGCCAGCTGCGAGCCAGCTTCGGCCATCTTGGTGGGCTCCTGGCCCGTCTGAGGCCGTCGGAAGCCGTTTGGGTGGCCTTTCTGGCCCGACTTCGGGCCCTCTTGGGGTGATCCAGGGCCGTCTTAGAGGCCATCTTGGACGTCTTGGGGGCCTCTTAGGTCCTCTTTGTGCCATCTTGGGGCCGTCTTGGGGGCCTCTTGGGCAGTCCTGAGGCCATCTTGGAAGCCTTTTGGGCGCTGTGGGGGCGATCTTGGGGGCCCCTTGGGCCGTCTTGCGTCGTCGGGAAGCCGAAAATAAGCGAATGCAGGAATCCTTCAACAACGCATGGGGAATAAGTGTTTTTGGCCTCTTCGGGCCCTCCTGGAGGACCTCTTGAAGGCCTCTTGGGCCGTCTTGGAGGCCTTTGGGGGGCCTCTTGGGCCATCTTGGGCCGTCTTGGAGTCTCTTGGGCCGTCCGGAAGGCCGTCTTGGACCATCTTGGGCGGACTTGGAGGCCATCTTGGACTATCTTGGAGGCCATCTTGGGCCAACGTGGCCATCTTGGAGGCCATCTTGGGCCATCTTGAGCGAAACAATTGGGAATTGGGCGCCTTCCGGGTAGCCGGCGGGACGGGCCGAAGCCCCAGGGGGAGTTCTTTTGGAAAAAGAACCAAAACCAAAACCGAAAGGGTCTAGCACGCCAGGCACCCCTGCGATGAGTCGACAGGGGGCGGGAGATCGAATGGCCTTCGGCCCATCCCGCCACCGTGCCTGGGGTGTGGATCAAGGCTTGGATTCTCGGTTCGTGTTCCCCCTCTCGGGCCCTTCTTGAGCGTGTCTTCGGGCCCTCTTCGGCCGTCCTGGCCGCATCTGGGGCCGTCTTGCCCCCTTGGGCCGTCTGGGGGTCCTCTTGGTGGCTTCTTGGGGCGGTCTTGGGCCGTCTTGGAGCGTCGGGAGTTCGAAAAGTCGAGAACCCCGAAAACATTGAACCCCCAAAGGAAAACAAAAGATGTTGACCTCTCGGGGCCATCTTGGGAAGGCTCTTGGGGCTCTCTCGAGGCGCTTGGAAGGCGTCTTGGGTCGTCTTGCCGCCATCTTGGGCGTCTTGGACCGATCGTGCGGTGATTCGGGGCCCCCTTGGACGGTCTGAGCGGTCTTTCGGGGCCCTCTGGGCACCGTCTGGGGCCCTGTTTGGCCCGAAGAAGTCACGCGGGAAATAGCGACGGGCCCCAGGGGCCACGCGGCGCGCCCAACAAGATTTGGCAATTGGGGGCCTGGACTCTCTAAAGTATCTTGAGAATCGGAGACTGAGCCTCAAGAGATTAGGCAAAGGACTTCGGGGCACCCCACTTCGTGCCACAGGCGCACGGTGGCTGATCTGGAGCAGTAACACGAGCAGGAGGGAGACGCTAAGGACCTGCAATGGGTGTACGTCTGGTCCGGTTAGCTGATGTGCAAGGGGGGAATAGTGAACAGCATCGCCGGGCAAACGCCCACCATTTGCCGCCCTCGTTTGTGTTGTCCGAGGAACAACAAAGTTCAAGTGCTGGAGGACCACGCAGAGTTCTTGCGTCGTATCTGGCCCCCCTGGCGGCTGCCCTTGTCGCGCTCTGCGCCCCAGGGGAGAGAGTTCCAGCGCGGACTTAAGACACCCGCACGGACCCCTGGCAGTTGTGTTCATGCAGCGTGGTTGCGCCATCTTCATCATCACCGCAACATGAGAGTCTATGCTTATGCATGTTCTGATTACCCATCTTGTTCCCTTAATTCTTCATTGCGCCATCTCTTCTGCTGTTTGTTGCGTGTGTGTGTGTGTGTGAGTGCTCACCAGCAGCGGTGGCAGGCCATCGTCAATGTCGCTGACCAGGACGCCCCGCAGCTGGCCGAGGAGGAAGATGAGGGCAGAAGGAGAAAGGAGGAGGAAGAGAGAGGCGCGGCGATAGCTGTTATGCTGCAGCAGCACATATCGAGGCGCATGCTGTTGTCGACCACGCTTGGCACGTTTATCTGCTATGTATGGCGGGGATCTTCATGGGAAGGCCAGTGTCGCCCCTCAAAGTCGAGGCCATTGCCTTGGAGAGCACAATCGATCTGTCACCCACTTTTAAAACCTTTGGCTTGTCTTGACAGCCGACATGAAGTGAGGCGGCCGGTGCGACAACATCTTAGGCTCAGGAGAGAGAAAGAGAGGAGGAGGAGCGGGACTGCTCTGCCACAGGCTGGGCTGTCGAAGCAGGCCGTCTCATCAACGAAGCGTTGGATTACTGGCTCGCTAAGTCAGGATCGTCCTTCGATGTTTTGGCATTCTCGTTTCAAGCTGGGGGCACGCTCCTTGCTCTTCGCGCAGAGGCTTCTAACGGGCTCGCGCGGTGGCACAAGCGGTACCGGATTTGCGCCGCCCGCCTCGGAGCAGTGACGAGGGATTTGGGCACGCAAACGTTGGAGACAGTTGGGCCTCGAGGGATCCCAAGGATTGCGCGCAGAACAAAACAGGAGGAGATGAGGAGGATGAGGAGGACGAAAAGGACTAGGGGGAGGGGAAGAGAGGATGAGGAAGATGGTGGGAAGGATGGGAGGGGGCGTCATCGGAGGAGAATGACGAGGCAGGACGCTCGTGAGAGCGGACGGCAGGGAGAGCTAACGACCGTACATGAAAGACAGGGATCTTTCTGGCCGAATGCGCCCAGAAGCCTTGATCCTCGATAAGGCTTTTCAGCTGACCCAGACGGCTGGCGGATTGATGTTTGTTTAGTCCTCAGCTTTTTCCTCGTTTTCGGTTTCCGAAGGCTGCCCAGGACCGTCCAAATAGATCGCGACAGCAAATTGTCCGTGGGAATTGGGTCGAGGCTCCTGGGGCCCGCGGAGAACAACACCACCGCCACCAGCGGGCCACCTCAAGGAGGCAATTCCACGGTGCCTCTCCGAGCTGGAGATTGGATTGGATATGTGTCGAACGGGACGCGGCACAACAGGGGAACCCCGCAAAGGATGACCCTCCTTAGCTCCTCGCGCTGGTGGTAGTGGTGGTGGTGGTGGTGGTGGTGGTGGTGGTGGTGGTGGTGGTGGTGGTGGTGGTGGTGGTGGTGCCGATTCTTGTTGATACTCCACGAATTTCGATCCCCGAACCTCCTGATGCTCCGCGGCGACGACAGCAACGACAATGAGGAGGAGGACGACGACGAAAGACGCCCAGACCTGTCCTGCAGGGTGGTCTGGCCAGAGTGTCGAGGCGACTCCAGCCGTGGCCATGAAGGCGTCCGCAGATGGCCTGAAAGGCCGGGGAAGGGAAACTGTCCGAATTCCTCAGACCTCGATTCTCGAATTTCGGCGACGACAACGACGACGAGGTCGACGACGAAGCCGCCGACGATGAAGTCGACGACGGCGATGGCGACGACGCAGACGCACGCCGCCGCCGCCGCCGACGACGACGGCGGCGACGACGACGACGACGACGATCCGCGGCAGCGGCGACGACGACGGCGACGATGACCAAGAGCCTCGGGGAGCCTCCGCGAGAGAACCTCCGAGAGTTTCGACAACAAGCGAAAACAAGCGAAATTTTGTGAAGGCCTCCGAAAACCGGTGAACATCAACGAGAATCGTTCGAGACTCGGCGAAAACCGCCGCAGGCGACGACGACGACCACGATCGCCACGAGGACGGCTGGACCGCGCTCTCCTACGCCATGAACGCGCCGCTTCCCCCGGGGGCGGGCGAGCAGCTGGAGAAAAAGGCAGGTGAGGGCTGGGTGGGGCAGAGAGGACGATGATGAGGGAGGACGTGGGCGGAGGAGCGAGGAGGGAGGAATGGAGGGAGGAGGACCAGGAGGAGAGTGGGGGTGGAGGGAAGAGGAGGGAAGGAGGAGGAGCAGGAGGAGTAGGATGAGGAGGAGGGAAGTAATCATGGAAGGAAAGGATGGAGAGAGGGAGGAGGAGGAGGAGGAGGAGGAGGAGGAGGAGGAGGAGGAGGAGGAGGAGGAGGAGGAGGAGGAGGAGGATTAGGAGGAGGAGGAGGAGAAGGAGGAGGAAAAGGAGGAGGAGGAAAAGGAGGAGGAGGACGTGGAGGGGGACAAGGAGGAGGAGGAGGAGGAGTGGGAAAGGGAGGAGGATGAGGAGGAGGAACAGGAGGAGCAGGAGGAAAAGGCGCAGGAAAAGGGGGACAAGAGGGATGAGGACGAGGGGAGGAGGACGAGGGGAAGAGGAGGAGGAGGAGAAGACGGAGAAATCGATCGTGATGGAGGTTGCAGAAGGCGCGCGGAAGTGAGGAGGACAAGGGTTTGGGGATGGGTAGCCCGAGGAGGTGGAGGAGAAGGAACCTGTTTTGTACGTCGCAGGAACACATGAGGAGGAAGAGCAGGAGCAGGAGCAGGAGGAGGAGGAGCTGGTAAGGGAGGAAGGAAGGAGGCATGGGCGAATGGCAACGACCAGGAATGTCCGCGGGCGGCAGGGCAAAGAGGAGCGGGGAGGTAAGAGGAGGGAGGGAATGAGGAGGAGGAGGAGGAGGAGGAGGAGGTGGAAGAGGCGAGGGAGGAGACGACGAGCGGGAGGGAGTGCGAAGAAGGCGAGCCTCCAGAGGAGAAGATGGTTGGGTTTGACATTGCGACTGCCGGGAGAGTGCCGGACTTGAATCGACAGCCTGCAGCAAGTGGGCGATATTGCAATCATAATTAATTTGCATCAGATCCAAAAGGCCCCACGCGAATGCTGCGAATGTGAGGAACTAGTTCCTAGGGGAACGTTTGAAGTGCCAGACATTTGAATCGGTGCAGGGCGACGGCAGAAGATCGAAAGAAGAGTGTGAGTGGTTGGACGGGCAGTCAAGAGAGCGAAAGGGAGAAATTGAACGAGCTGAGGGCATGTTGTTCAATGCTCCGTCTTCCGGCTCAAGGCTGATTGGCTTTACAACGTGGCATGTGCGACGTATCTTATTTGTGCGTTCGAACTCTGACATCCACATTGCCCTTTAGATGAAATTTGTTGTTTTTCTGATTGCCATCGGCCTCAAGATTACGACAGCGAATGTTTCCGGGCCAGGGCTTCGAGTTGCTGTTTGCTTAGGCGGCGAAATCCGCGGGGAGCGTTCAACGGAGGTTATCCAGAGCATTGTCGACAATGTCCTGCAGCCCCTCGGGGCGGACGTCTTTGTTTATGTTCCCCTGAAGCGCTACAGGGACCTGCTGTCCCCCAGCCCCGAAGACCTCTTGCTACTCCATCAACTTCCTGGCCTCAAGTCGCTTCATATCGAGCAGGAGAACGCAACGGCCACGCTCATGTCCGAGATGTACCGGGCACATGCCAATAACGCGAGACAAGTGTTTGAGATGACGCGCCGTGTGGCTGGCAACTGGTTGGGGGGCATTGAGGAAGAGAGGCCTAGATACGGACCCTGTGTAGCTTCAGTTCAGCGGTCTGTCCCCTGTGTATGACCGTGAGGGCACTAGATGCCAGGAGTAATGAATTCAAGGACTTCGGCACGTTGGCACACCAAGATCCGTCAGGTCAGTGATCCTGACCTCTGCCGTGCTCATGGTGACTCCCAGGGGCCATATCGCTGGACTGAGGCAACAGAGGGTCCGTGCTGGAGGGACTCCACAGAGGAGGACACGCGGGCCACCTGGCGCCGACCTGGCAACGGCTTGTTGCAGATGCTCACGTGGCGTCGCTGCTTGGACATGGTCGAGCGGGCAGAGTCCATGGCAGAGGGACGCCGGTATGATTGGGTCATACCTTCTCGGCTCAACTTGCAGTGGGAGCATCCCCACATCAGCGTCGTAGAACAAGAGGCTACTTGTGCGAACATCGTCGCAAGATGCCCGATCAAGGTCGCGCGTCGGCTTCCGTTTTTCAACGCGGCGTACGGTGTGAGTGGCTTGCGCAAGCAACCGTGTAAGGACTCCACGTCTTCGTGCGCAAGGTATCCCTTGCTCCCCGTCGCCCGCGTACCGCTAGAGCTTCTCTCGCGCGATGCGGTCTGGATCCCCGAGGGGATGGATTATGGCGGGGTCAACGATCGCCACGCGGTGGTGCCGCGCGGCGACGAGAGGAGCGATGGTAGCCCCTCCGCCTCCGAGATGTACCTGGACTCCTGGCGCTTCCTTGTCGGGGGGCACGCGGTAGCGGCGCTGACGGAATATCTCGTACACCTTTTGCCAGAAGGGGCGACCGTCAGGCACACGGGCTGCGACCCCGATATAGATGGTGCGGAGCACCACCCTTGCATCAATATGGAAAATTGGTTGGCATTGCGTCTCAACACGGTTGGGCACAAGGTCAAGCGGCTCCCGCGATTCGATTGGGTGGTTTGTCAGCCTGGTATGTTTGAGGCCATATCGCCGTATCGCGAGTGTGTTGGCCTCGGCACGCCATATCGGTACGAGGAAGAGTATACGGAGGCCATTCGCATGTCTTCCTGTCTTCGGCAACAGCTCCAGCTGTCATCAACGAGCAACGGCGTCAACGACCTGGTGCATGCAATACCTTCGTTGCGTTGTCAGCACTCTACTGACGACAACTGCACTGCGGGGGAGCTTCAGCGAGTGGTGTCGGCCGTGCGAGTGTGCTTTTGCCCGGCGAACATGGACATGGACGCATTGCGCGCGTCGCCAGAATGTCATGAGGACCAGCCCATGTGCTGGCAGGCTCATCTCGCGTTATGCTTGTGATTACGCTCCTGCTCTCGCGGCCCACTCGCGTGTGGTGGCGTGAAGGTGATCACGTCGTTCTCGTGCTGCAGGATTTGCGCGGCTGCGAGGCGAGCCCGTATCCTTCACCCTGAACTTCCACGCGCGTGGACTGCGAGGGGCACCATGCTGTCGGCGTCTTTCGGCGCCCTGCAGTGCCACGGTCGATCATGGACACCCCCCAGAGGGCCGAATTGAGCCTAAAACGTCCTCGACATTCGACCCTCAATCCACCGTGAGCAGCGGAGGGGCCAGGGCTGTTCTGGCCCCCTGCAGGCTTACGGTCAGGGGCAATGGCTTAGCGTGTCGGGCCGCCAGTTCTGGCCCACCACGTGTCGGCGCGACACACTGACCACGCCCCAGTCCCCACGAGTCAGAGTCCCGATCTTTTTCTGGCCTCCCATCTCACGAAGCGGAGCGACACGCTATCAACTCGCAAGGCATGGCTTGTCGCTGGGGCCGCCGACGCGAACACTAAGCAAAAGTTCCCGACAGCAGTGCCAGAAGCTTTCCTCCCCCGCCCTTGCAGCGAGGGCAGCGTGTCGGGATCTAGGCCCCAGGAACGGCCAGAAGCCCTGATGTTCCCCGCGTTCGCTTCTCCGAGCGCCGCAGACGTCGAGCACTGGTTCCCGCGCGCAGACCAGATCCTGTACAGCTCAGCCCAGCTAGCAGGAGTACTGCTTCGGGGTGGGGTCCGGGGGGGTCGGTGAACGCCCAGCGGATCGAGACCGTGGGCACAGGGTGCAAACTGCCAGGCATCTCGACGAAGCTAGAGAATGATATTGCTTTATCATCCCTGTGCTGGGCCGCAGTGCCAAAACCCCTGTTGTCGCATTTTTTCCTCAACGTGGACCTCTTAAGGTCTCGGCCCTTCCCAGAGACGGGCTCTTCATCCTGAGTCGTTTTCTGACAGTCTCGGTGACTGGAAACTGTCACCAGGAGGGCGAGTACGCAGAAACATGTGCCGTCGCGACTTTTTCCGACGCGAGTGGACTTGGGTCCGCATGTCACGAATCGCCCCCCCGACTTGTCTCCAGACGCGTTCTGGCCATAATTTCGGGGAATAATCCGGCCGTGGCGACGAGAAGCTACCCCGGGAGGCCGGGGCATAGCGGTACACGCCCAGAATTTTCTCGACCTTGAGGAGCGAGGTGTCGGAGGAGGATGGCCTGGGCTGGGCATCGCCGTCGTGGCCCGCAGCGCCGCGGGCGGCCTTGCCGAGACGGGCGGGCACGTATTCTGAGGTCTGGCAGCGCTCGCAGCGCTGTGCACACCGTCGGAGAGGCAAGACCTAGCAGAAGAAGCAGCTGCATCAACATAAGTTGTCGGAAAGGTCCGCGCATATTTCTTGGATCGGCGCCGGGCCCATGACGGCGCCGCCCCTGGCGCGCTCCGCGCACCAGGGAGGGGGGCCCAGCGCAGATCTAAGAAATTCGCGCGAGGGCTCCGAAAGTTTAGGTTCATGCCGTTTCTTTCTCTTCTTCTAGAGCAGGAGCACCCGTCTGTCTCCGCAAGGGGAGGCCATCTGTCTCCGCAGATGTCTGTCCATCTGCTCCGCCAGGTTGTCTCCGTCTGAGCCACGAACAAATACCGACGGCTGTACGCAAACCACCTGCTAAACGTAGTGACATCAACGGGCTCATGCGAGAAATGACTGGAGAATTCTTTGGTTGCACGCCCGATGGAACTTGCTTTAGGTAATGCCGAGGGGGAGAAAGTGGAAGGCAACGACTGAAGGACCACGACGAGTAGGAGGAGGAAAAGACACGCCGTCAAGACTGAATCGGGGTGACAAGATGGAGAAGGACGAGCACCAGCACAAGGATGAGACAAAGGACGGCGCGGAGGGCGATGAGGAATTGCATGGATAGGTGACGACGGAGGTGTTTTCGCCACATCACCCAAAATCGATCCTGGCTTGAGGTTTTCAGCGAACATCGCAGCCTCAACCCTGCGCTGCTCAGTGCGGGCACTGAAGGACCGCCCCTGGGCGTGAGACACGTCGAGAACCGCACATGGACGCGCTGGCACACGCGCTGGCGGCTCAGTCGCCCAATCGCGCAGGAACCTTTTCAGGCCGAGGTGGGCCGCCCATGTCTTCGGCTCCTCCTGCACCTGCCCGCGCGGCCCTTAAATGTCCGCAGGCACGCCGCCATCTCCTCGGGCGGCCGTCGGAGAAAAACGTCAGCCCAGCCAAGGCCACGCCCACAGGCAAATACGGCGTGCAGATGACACCAACATGGGCCTGTAGCATCGGCATCATGCAAGCAGTGTCGGCGATGACCCCGGCTTCCTCAAAGCCAGGCTCTCTTCGGGCGTGGTCTGATCCTGGCGGGCCGTGGACTTGAGTACTTTGATGGTGTCGATGGGCAGGGCCGCTTTTCTTCCGAGTGTCATCCTTTTTTCATCAGTTCATCACTCCGTCTGGCACCGCGTCCCGTAGGACTCCCCAGGAACTCCCGGAAGCGGTCACAGTTTCGCAGCTGGCAGCACCCAGGGACGGGCAGCCCAGACGTTCACGGAAGTCCCCATCGTCGCAGTGGAAATCACGTTTTGGCCCTCCCAGAAGTTCACGACAGCGGCGACATTTGGCTTAAAGGGTGGCTCCAGTGGACCACCGTAAAACGTCACATTGCGGGACCCTCCAGGAGTTCACGAAAGCGGGCAGGGATGCCGGGGTCCCGTTTGCATCCCCGCAACCGTGATCTTATTGAGTTCATTTGTTCTAAAAGCACGCGACGGCGACAACAGTTGTGCAGTTGACAGCACCCATGCGTGACTCCACATGACCCCCTCCCACCCACTTCGGAAGTCATGAAAGCGGCCGCACTTGCGCAGTTGGCGCCACCCAAGGAGGTCAAGGTCCCGCTTGGATCCCCGTAAGACGTCCCACCGCTTGGCCCTTCAGGAACCCTTGGACCGCCGTAAGACATGATACCGCACCAGAGGGCGCAGGAACACGAGAACAGTCTCGCAGCCGGCAGCCCCTGGCAGTGCCCCTGGCAGTGCCCAGAAGGCGGGGTGTGCGGCAGGAGGTGGTAGGAGTCAGGAGCTGGTAGGGCGGGGGGCAGGATAGGGGCGGGACGGGAGGAAGGAGCAGCAGTGCCCCCTTGCAAAGCCAACACCCAGAACAAGGGAGCATTAAAACAACATTGGGCCGTGGGCCCCGATATTCGCGCGTAGGCTGCGGCGTGCCGCGCTGGCGGCTTGCGTGGGCCATCGCGTAAGGTCGCTATGACAGCTTGCAGAATACCTCCTTTCTGTTTCGTCGCTCGCCTGCCTCCGTAAGAAAAAGTCGCGCCCCGCCTGCGCATCCGCGCGGCATGCTCCAGTTGCGGGGGCCGAGCTCGGTCCCCAGGGCACATTTGAACAAGTATTCTGCTTCGGGCGATCCCCACCACGGTGTGCGAATGGTTTCGAACAAGTGCCAACGCGATTATACATGGAATTGAATGCGTCATTTGTCATGGAATTGTATGCGTGCGCTTTGTCGTTGCGCATGTTCGTTGTTTTGTGTGTGTGCGTAAAAGGTTTTACGTGCGCCACGAGTTTGCTTTGTAACTCGAAATGTGGCACTTCAGTCGCTGTCGTATTATATATAGTGTGGATATCGTGCTTTTCTGTACGCCCATACTTTCGCATGCGCCTGTTACCAGCGTCGGTCATTACCGCACGTTTCCCCCCTTGATATGATTGATGGCTGTCTTTGGCGCACTTGCATTCCTGGCCTCGCAGATCGTGGGAGGAGGGTGGTGCGGGCCTTGAAGTCTGGCAAACTCCCCCCTGATCGGAAAACCTGGCCAGTCTAGTGGACTGAGTTGCCCCCCTGCCGCGGCCTCAGGTTCCAGATGGCGCCCCTGGTTCTTGAGGTAACACAAGTTTGATGGAGGTGGTCAGCCCCCCTTTTCCCTGGAGGTCCTGCGTGTAACCACCTACGCAGGCAAGAGGAAAGGAGGAAGAAATGAAGGTGGATGAGGATGAGCAGTGGGGGGAAGGGGAGGTTGGAGGAGGAGGAGGAGGAGGAGGAGGAGGAGGAGGAGGAGGAGCAGGAGGAGGAGGAGAGGAGGAGGAGGATGAGAAGGAGGAGGAGGAGGAGGTGGAGGAATAATAGGAGGGAGGAGGAGGAGGACGGGGGAGGAAGGGGGAGCAGACGACGGCAGGAAGAGGGGGGAGGTCCACATCGACGGCGTCTTCTCGAAGGTATCGATGGCAGAGCTTCTGCTCCTCCACGGGGCGAAGGTCAACACCCAGTCGGTGGCCGCCGCTGTCGCGCCTCGGGCCAACGTGCAGGGGTGGGGCGTGCCTCGGCTGGAGGGGGCTCGGGCGGCGGAGCGGGGGGAGCGGGAGGAGGAGGAGGAGGAGGAGGAGGAGGAGGAGGAGGAGGAGGAGGCCTCGGGCGGAGGAGGGGGGTCTGGGGGAGCGGGAAAGCGGGAAAGCGAGAGGGAGTGGGAGGAGACGGAGAGAGAAAACGAGAGGAGAAGGAGGCAGAGGAGGGGGGAACGAGAAGGGGGATTGAGAAGGAGGGGGAGCAGTAGGAATAAGGACGGCGAAGGAGCCGACGACGCCGACGATGACTATGTCGAGGGACGACGGCGCCGACGACGATGATTCACGACGAAAGGGCAACGACGAGAGGACGACCAGAGCAAGATAATAAGTAGAGCAAGTATGGAGGACGACGGAGGGCAGAAGGAGGAGGGAGAAGGAGACGGAGAAACACGGAGTGAAAGAAGGCAGGGAGACGGGAGCAGCGGAGAAGGGCCAGAGTGTACCCAAGATGCATCACCGATATTGAAGTTACCCGCCCGTCCAAAGTCCACTCCCCATGAGTCCCGAGAAATAGTCTTGATTTCCCCTGCGCGAAACGCTCCCCTTGACAGAGTATCGCCCCGTGTGCTTACCACTCAGGCGAGACTTCGTTTTGCAACTGGCAATCCACATTGCATCCGTCTAGTTTTCAGAAGTGCCAAGAGATGCGCAGGGGCGTACCTTTCGACGAATGTGGACTGAGAGTTGCGCGCTCCGTCTCGTAGGGGATGCGCCCTTCATGCGTGCAGAATATCCAGGGTCTTGTTTGGAAGCCCGAGGACATCTCAAGGGAGAGCCCGATCTGGAAAAGGAACCGCCCTCAGTCCTTGAAGCTGTTGTACAATGTCGAACTCCGGGCCGTAAACAATCATACAGTTCCAAGCGGGAGGCCCAGGTTGCATTACGCTACCGAGGAACCCCACATACCTATTTTATTTCCCATGTGTACCATCGGTGCTTCTGCTGCTGCTCCTCCTTCTCCTCCTCGGTGTCCTCCTCCTGCTGCTGCTTCTGCTGCTGCTGCTTCTGCTGCTGCTGCTGCGTCTGCTGCTGCAGCTGCTGCTGCTGCTGCCGCTGCTGCTGCCCCACCTCCCCGTCCTCCTCCTCCTCCTCCTCCTCCTCCTCCTCCTCCTCCTCCTCCTCCTATGCGTTGGCTGCAACGCATAGGGCCCCCACCCTCAGCGCACCCCCTGTGGCGTCGAGGAAATGCCACGCCTGCCACGCCCTGGGAGCTGTGCTGAGCTGTGCTGTGCTGCGCTGTGCTGTGCTGTGCTGTGTTGTGCTGTGCTGTGCTGCGTTGGGTGCGAGAAGGAGAAGGGGAGGGGGAAGGTGTGAGACGCGGGTGCGGCGCGGCAGGGAAGAAAACCATAACCCCACGAACCATGTGGGGAAGAAAACCAGAACCCCACGAAACATGTGGGGGACAAAAACCAGAACCCCACGAAGCATGTGGGGAACTGTGCTGTGCTGTGCTGTGGGTGAGGGAGGAATGAAGAGGAGGGAGAGGAGGAGGAGGAGGAGGAGGAGGAGGAGGAGGTGAGACGCGGGTGCGGCGCGGCAGTGAAGAAAACCAGAACCCCACTAAACATGTGGGGACAAAGAACCGAGCTCCATTCGCTTAGCAAGTTGAAGTTTTCAAAATGGGTGCGCGCTGCGCCAAGGGGATAACCTGAGTTTGAAAAGAAGCCGCCTTCCATTCGCGGAGCAAATTTACATTTTCAAGACGAGCGCGCGCGGCTCCAAGGCGAGAGCCCCATGTTGAAAATGAACCGCCCTCCAGCTGTGTAACTGCGTGGTGTTTTAAGACGAGTTTAATTTGCGCTGTGCCAGAACGGGATCCCATGCTTGAAAGCGACGTGTGCTTTATCCGTGTAGTTTTCGGGAGCCTCGAGTTTCGATGCCACATTTTGCAAGCAAGTCTCCGGCGAAACGCCCATTCCGTCCTAATGACACGTCGGGTGGGGCGACAGGGCGGGGCCTTCTCCTTGCTCCCCCTCCCTCGTCCGCGTGCTCCTTACCATTCCTCATCCTCCTCCCTCCCTCCTCCGTTTCCTCCTCCTCCTCCTCCTCCTCCTCCTCCTCCTCCTCCTCCTCCTCCTCCTCCTCCTCCTCCCTCCCCTCACGGCACCGTGCGCCGACGAGATAGGGTTGTTGCTAGCGGAGGCCCGCCTGCTCAGCGCTGTCCTGGCACCCTCCCGGGTCATGCGGGCGCTGGCAAACCTTGCTTTCCAGTCCACAAACAGCAACCTTGTACCGTTATGGGGCTCGTGCTCGCCCCTTTCTTGGTGGAGACGCCCGGAACAGCAGCGCGGCGCGGGGCAGCGCGCGCCCACAGACGCTCGTGGCACCGAATTGGGCCGCAGTGCGGGGGCTGAGGCCGAAGCTCGCGCTCTTCTCGCCTCATTCGCCCCTGAATGGTCTGCATGAGGAGTGTCGGAGCTTGCAAATACCTAGGTGTGTACATGGGTCCTGCTGCCACGCTCGCCATGCAGTGGCAGGCTGCTGCCCAGAAGTAGTGAACACGCGTGCAGCTCCATGCCGCCGGCGCTGCGATGACAATCGATGTGTATACGTGCAAAACTTCGACGACACCTGTGTTGTCATATCTTGCTCAGTTGTTTGCCGTCGATTGCAAAGTCCTGCGATACGAGATCTTTGCACTAAACAAAGTTTGCCAGCTACCCCCAGACTCGCTGAAGCTGGCCGATTACCACTCCCTCCACTCGTGGTGCAAAACGGGGCTCTCCCCCATCGTCACCCATAGTGCAGCCGCGGCCTGGTGGTTTGACGGGATCTGGTGTCCTCGCCTAGATGCGCTGTCGGAAACAGCCAGCATGCACGGCTGCCTAACCCGACTTTGTTGTGGATTCTTCAGTCCGCCCGTCTGGCAGCAGCAGAGCATTGGTGAAGTGAACGCCTCGATGACCAGCGGCCGCCTCATCCAGATTTCTTCTCGGAGACTGATCTCGACTGCCAGCTCGCGCTGGCCGCGACGCAGCCGCGCAAGCCGCACGCGTTGGCCAGCGCCCTGGGCTTCAACGGGCTGTCGCTCGGGCTCTGTCTACGCCCTTGTTCCCCGACACCTTCGCCTCCACCATCGCCATGCGTTTCAAAGTGTTGGATCCATCATCCGAGCCGCCTGCCGATTTAGAGCTCCGCTGGCAAGCGATGCGGCGTGAGCTCGCGCAGGTGTCCCCGACCCACCAATGGCGCGTGGTAAAGACGCTTTGCGCGGGCTGGATAACGTCCCACAGGGTGCACGTCCTGAAGCCTCGCCCTTTTGTTTCGGTTGCTCGGCACGGGATTCGACGTGCCGTTATTGGCAATGCCCTTGTCTCCCGCGTTTTACTGCCTTCCCCCGCGCCTTCTCGAGTCCGCGCTTACCCGTCATGTGGGGAGTGGGTTCTGAGCAGGACGAGGCCTTCCCAGACGATGCTCGCCCGGCGGTCAACCGCAGGATGATCATCGCACGTTATCCCTGTCGCACGGGGAAATTCGAGCTGGACTCTCTGCCAGAGCGTCAGGGAGAGCGCATCTGGGGCTCTTCGGCCTTCGCTCACAGATGCCTGCTGGCGTCACGCCAGAATGCCGAGCTATGAATTGCCATTGTAATTCTGACGTCAGAATTCAAGGCGTGTTGGGGTGTTGGGGTGTTGGCGCTCGGTGGCTCTTGAGGTAGAACGTGGGGGTACTCGTGTATTCCGAATTGCCAATCACCGGGCTCCCAGGCAAAAGCTGTCACGGGTAGCCCTCCCGCTGCCTTGGCCACGGGGCCGTTAGCGATTTCAAATGTCAGTTAATCGATTACTTGTGAGGGTGAGGGGGTGGTAGTATCATGTGGTTGGGCGTGGTGCTCATGTCAGAAATTGCCGTGGCAAGTCAGTGCTCCCGCCCCTGGTCGTTGAGCACTGGCACGCCGCCCCTTCATATTGCTGGGCCTCTTTTCTCGCCGTCAACTGCTCGATCGCGGCGAGGCCCCAGCCCTTCGGATGGATCGGCACTCCTCAGACTACGTCCACTCCTCCTCCTCCTCCTCCTCTCCCTCCTCCTCCTCCTCCCTCCCTCCCTCCCTCCCTCACTCTTCCACCGCGCGGGGGGGAGGAGGCGCCGCCGCTTGCGAACGCCGTCCGCGCCAGCACACTGGCGGCAGGCCAGATACGCAGCCTGGCGGCCTGCACGACAACCCGCCCGTCTGGCGCGCACGTGGTGCCAGCCGGCGGGAAGGGCCCGCCTGGGATCACCCATCTCGCCGGAGGCACTCACGTGGGCCCTCCACCGCGCAGAGAGAGACAGAGGGAAGTGGAAGGGGGAGGAAGGGGGGCGGGGGAGAGGAATAGGAGGAGGGAGAGACGCGGGCCGCACCGTCATCGCCGTCGTGTGGCGCTGCCGCCTCGCCGTCGCCGTCGCCGTCGCCTCCCCCGCTGTGCCCCGTCCTCCGCCGTCGCCAACACCGTCTGCGCCGTCTGATGCCCTCGTCGTCGTCGTCGTCGTCGTCGTCGTCGTCGCCGTCGTCGTCGTCGCCGTCGTCGTCGTCGTCGTCGTCGTCGTCGTCGTCGTCGTCGCCTGGCGCCGCCGCCCGCCGGAGCCCTCTGGCGCTGCAGGTGGACGGTCTGTCCCCGCTCGTCGTGGCTTGCGCCCAGGATCGGCCCCTGGCTGTCCGGAAGCTACTCGAGCACCGGGCCCAGGCGTGCCGCCGCCGCTGCCGCCCATTCGGCCGCTGCAGCCGACCGACGGCGCCGCCTGGACGAGGAGGATAACTTAGGAGGAGGAACAGGGAAGGAGAGAGGCGGGGGAGAGGAACAGGAAGGAGGGGAGGGGGGAGGATGGAAGGGAGGGGTAGGAGAGGAGGGGGAGGAGGAGGGGGAGGAGGAGGAGGAGGGAGAGGAGGAAGAGGAGGAGGAGGAGGAGAGGAAGAGGAGGAACAGGATAAATATTATGATGAGGAGGAAGAGGAGGAAGAGGAGGATGAGGAGGAGGAGGAGGATGATGATGATGGTGGTGGTGATGATAATGATTATGAGCAGGAGGAGGAGGAGGAGAGGAAGTATTAGAGCATGGTGCTTCGATCGGGTGAGAAGCATAGTTGAGTGTTAGGGTCGATCGGCCGTCGCTTCCGACTCGAATCGGCTCAAGTATTCAACCTACCGAGCGCACGCATTCTCGCCACGGCATACAACAAAAACTATCGTCCCGGGCGATTCCTCCTCCAAGTTCGCATGGTATTTAGGTGAGGTTGGTGGCAGCCGCAGCAGCCTCAGCTCCATCTCCAGCTCCAGCATGCGATCCCCGACCGGATTCCAATACACCTTAGTACAGAAATCAGCAGTTAGACATACATCCAGTACGTTTCACTGAGTTGCGCGAAGTTGCCGATTGCACTGGGAACTTAAGTTGTGTGAAACTTGTGCTGACAGCCGACCATGCGGGCATGAAGGAGTTCATCCAATGGCAGATAGCAGCGGGAGTAATAACCGCTACGGATGCAAAAAAACGCTATGGGCTAGTTTCCATGACGCCGAAGATGCACGCATTACTGCCAAGCACGGGTAGTCGACAAATGTTGCCGAGGGTGAAGCAAGAGAACTCCATGTAAGAGTTGGTCACCCAGAGGATCACATGGGCGTTCAAAGGAACAGGATGGAACACATATTACCAAGATATCATAATCGACTGCAGAGAGTAGGAACTGTCCATGCGGAGGTGGACGCAAGCGAGCTCGGGCTCATCAGTCATGCAACAGCTAAATTCTGGGAGTGAAACGAAAAACTGATCAACGCGCTGGCACTAGTTAGCCCCACATACCGAAATTCTCTTACGAACCCGGATTAAACTAGAAACCGCGGGTGGAACGTTACATGTCGAAGATGACGACAAGCTCATAATCCTGAGCAGACGGTAAATTGCGACTGACTGCACCAACACGGCTCAGGCAAGAACGTGTGATTTTATCGCTTGGGCCATGACGCGCGCTATGGCCGCCCAGCCCCCCACACCCTTATCGTAACGCTCTGGCTCCCACTGCGCCCACGGCGCCGTGCGCATGGGGATCCGCATAAGAGCCCGAATAGGGATCCGCATAGGAAACCGCCCAAATATTCGCATAGGGATCCACATGGGGATCGTATGGAGATATCCATCGGGATCCGCATAGGGATCCGCATGGGATTCCCAGGGATCGTTATGGAGATCCGCGTAGGGAT
The DNA here is from genome assembly GCA_963575745.1 of Prorocentrum cordatum. Lineage (NCBI taxonomy): Eukaryota > Dinophyceae > Prorocentrales > Prorocentraceae > Prorocentrum > Prorocentrum cordatum. Next base: position 277,844 of record CAUYUJ010000803.1, read on the forward strand.
CTGCATCGGGATCCGCATCGGGATCCGCGTGGAGATCCGCATAAAAAACCCCAAAGGCATCCGCATAGGGATCCGCACAGGGATCCGCATGGCAAGTCGCATCGGCATCCGCAAAGGGATCCGCATGGGCACCCACAGGGATTAGGATCCCCAGAAGGGGTCCTCATAGGCATCCGCATAGAGATTCACATAGGGGCGTCGGTCACCGGTAAGTTGCGGTGTTCTCAGGCACTTGTGGTGTTCGTAGGGAAGAGAGCAATACGAGTAGGAGGACGACGACGTCGACGACGACGACGAGGATGGAGGGTTGCCTCTTATACGCCACGTGGAGGCAACGACTCGTCGCTCTTCGTCGCAGACATGTGCTCGCCACAACTCGTCGCTCTTCGTTGTCCGTCGTCGTCATCGTCGTCGTCGTCGCTCGTCGTCGTTGTCGTCGCTTGTCGTCGTCGTCGTCGTCATCTTCGTCGTCATCGGCCCTGTCGTCGGTCGTCATCGCTCGCGGTCGTTCGTCGTTGTCGACGCTTTCGAATGCGTTCGGGGGCCTTTGGAGACCTTTGGATGACTTCTGGGAGGCCTCTGGGGTTTTCCAGAGATTTCAGGAGGCCTCTGGAGGCCCCGGGAAACCTCCAAAGACCTCGTCGTCGTCGTCATCGTCGTCGTCGTTGTCGTCGTGGTCGCCCGTCGTCGTCGTCGTCGTCGTCGTCGCTGTCGCACGTCGTCGTCGTGCGCGCGGACGCTGTGGTGGCGCCGGAACCACACGGCGGAGGGGCTTGCGTTACGTTATGTCCCGTTCCCGGCTCCTTCCCCATTACGCCCGTTATCGCCGCAAATACAGAAACGCGCCTAACTGGATGTGACGACGGTGGTGAAGGAGAGTTGGGAACAGACGAAGTAATGGTACACAAGTCCGATGGGTACCTTCGGCACATTCTCAACGATGATTTGGACGGGGTGGATCCCAGAGGCAAGCTCAATGAGTCACGCGAGGGTGATGGGCTGCAGGCGTACCACAATAAATCCCGTGGCAATCAGCTGTAGCGGGAGTTACCCCATCAGCCAAGATGGGCCTGGCAATTAAACCGGACAAGCCCAAGACAGCCGGCGACGTTGCGACCATGTTAGAGCAACGGAACGCAGTGCCCGAAACATTTGACACATATTGTCCAGCATGTTCACTAAATTGCCCATGTTCGATTTACCGCGCTACGGATCATGATGTGTCATGCACGAGTTTCTGGCACCCGTATTATTCAAAGCCTCCAGACTCCCTCCGCTAACGCAACAGAGCTCTATGCCAAACATAATCTCTGGATCAGGAAGGAAACGTCGGACGCCGAAGCCAGAAACAACGACGCAGTGGACATCGGAGGGCGAGCGCAACGACAACAAGAAGAACGACAATTAATGTGACATCAACGGAAATGGAACGCAGATGGATGCATCGACGCGGAAGCGGCGCGCTGATTCAAGCTGGGACCAGTGGGAATCTCACGAAGGCGAGAGCGGAGCGGATGCCGATCACAAAGGAAAATGAGGAAATGTGCCTAAGTGCGACAAGTGTAGCAACTTTGGGCACATCGCGGCCAACTACAGACATGGTTCCGACAAGTATGGCAAAAGTAGGGGCGGCGATGCATGAGGAAACCAGATGACGCGTGGGGCTTGTTTGGAATGTTTCACGCTAAGGTACTGGAAATTTCCAGCGGAGGAAAACGCCAGGGCGGGCGGAACAGGGGGGCGCGTTCCTACGACGGATCGACACTGGCACAAACGTGGTCGGAAGGACCGTCCATCGGCTCGCTGCGCCGAGGCAGACGCAAGCGAGGTCGAAGGGAGTGTCGAAGCAAAACGGGGTCGGATAGTCATGGAGGAGCGGCTGAATGCATCAGCATTTCGCTCGGCCCAACAGATGCCCGGATGCCGCGGGGTCGAGGCGCCCCAGGGCCACCCCGGGCGTTGGGCGAGTGGATCCAACGGCCATGCGCAATGAAGAAGGCACACAGACAGAGACGCATGGCATGGGGCGACAGTTACCCAGGGCACGTACGCATCGACAGATGCCCAGGTCACAGCCGCCGGGTACCAGAGTCATCAACGGCATCAGAATGGAAATGGGCTTGGCCCAGAAGTGCGCGGAGGCGCGGGATGTCGAGGCCCTAGGCGACGCCCTGGAGGTTCGCGGCGCCGAGCCCACGGAGGACGCAGAAGGGGTCGACGATATTGTCGCGGCACTTGTAGACTCCAGCGCGCATGGCGCAGTTGGGCCCCCGAGCGCTAGAACTCACGCGCCAATTGGGCCGGCTGAGGCGCCCCGAGTTGCGAAGCGTTACGGCGCGGCCAATGGGGCAGCCCTTCAGCGTTGTCGTCAGAGGATCACTGTTGGGGGCAACGGCCAGGGAAGCAGAGCTAGCGCGCAGACCTCAGGCGGCGGCCGTCGAGATGGCCATAGGCTTCGCGAGGGCCGCGGTTGTAGCTGGCAGCGGCATAGTTCTGGATCGCGATGAAAGGGGCGCCCCTGCAGACATGGCGCGCGGGACTTCGGAGCGGCGGACAGCGGCGCGCGACGGAGGGGGCGCGCCCCAGCGCAGCGCGAGGGCGCGAGCATCTGAAACCTCAGAGGACAGGAGTGCCAGCGCAAGAGAACGCGCGGAGTGCTTTTGCCCCCCAACCATCCTGCGGTGATGGGTCATCGTTGCGAACGGACAGCGCCCCGCGCACCTGCCTTCTCCCCGCCCCCCCCGCCCCCCCCCGCCCCCCCCCCCCCCTTTCCCCCCTCGCTCTGTCGCGCCCCTCGCGCGCGCCGCTGCCCCGCAGGGTGCTCCGCCCGCGGCCCGAGCGCTGGCGCTCGCGCGCGCCCGCCGCGCCCATTTTGGCGCGCCTCTCAGACGCTTCGTGGCCCCGTGGGGAGCTCCGCCGAAGGTCCAGATGCCGGCGCTCGCGCGCGCCCGCCGCGCCCCCTTCGACGCGCCCCCCACGCGTTTCGCGGCCCCGCAGAGAGCTCCTTCACCGGAGGCCCAGACGCCAACTTTCGCTCGCGCCCAGCGCGCTCCTTTTGACGAGCCCCTCGCGCGCTTCGCGGCCCAGCGGGGAGCTCCGCCGAAGGCCCAGATACCCGCGAACGCGCGCGCCCGCCGCGCCCACTGCGGCACGCCCCTCAAACGTTTCGCGGCCCCGCGGGGGGCTCCACCGAAGGCCCAAATGCCAGCGCTCGCGCGCGCCCACTGCGCCCATTTGGGCGCGCCCCCGCGCGGTTCGTGGCCCCGTTGGGAGCTCCGCCGAACGGCCAGATGCTGGCGCTCGCGCGCGCCCGCCGCGCGCCCATTGACGCGCCCCTGGCAAGTTTCGTGGCCCCGCAGAGAGCTCCACCGAAGGCCCAGGCGCCAGCGCTCGCGCGCGCCAGCCGCGCGCGCGTCGGCTCGCCCCCCCTCGCGGTTCGGGGCCCCGCGGGGAGATCCACCGCAGGCCCGAAACGCCCGCCGCACCCATTGCGGCAGGCCCCGCGCGCGTTTCGTGGCCCCGCAGGAAGCTCCAAGGAAAGCCCAATTCCCGGCGCTCGCAACGCGCGCTGCGCGGCCCTGGGGAGATCCGCCGAAGGCCCGAATGCCAGCGCTCGCGCGCGCCCGCCGCGCCCGCGCCGGCGCGCCCCTCGCGCGCTTCGCGGCCCCATCGGGGGCGCCGCCGAGGGCCCAAGTGCCGCTGCTCGCGCGCGCGCGCCCTTCGCGCCAATTTTGGCGCGCCCCCGACGCGCTTCGCGGCCGCGTGGGGAGCCCCACCGAATGCGGCGAATACATCGACGGCGCCCACGCTTGCACGCGGGCCCTGCGCCGTTTTTTCCGTGTTTTTCTTTTTGAGGCGGGGGCGCCTGGCAGAGTAATTACGCGCGCCATTCAAGCCAAGAGTGCCCGCGAGTCCTAGGTCCTAGACAGACGCTCGTTACCTCGGGGGTCGATGACGGAGGAGGAGGCGAGGAAGGGGGCAGCGGGCTCTGCGACGCACAGGACCCGTTCGTAACTGAGGAAGCAGAAACGCTTGAGAAGGCGCGCTGCGACGCGCGGCCGAGAGAAGAAGCGTCGTCATTCACGACGCCGCCCACCGCCCGCGTCGAATCAGGCACCCCCGTCCGCGTTGGAGGGATAGCCAGGGAAAGAACGCGCGGCCGAATGATTAGAGAGTCGGGCGCTAGGGCGCACGTCGCATCCGCGGGCCACGCGCGGCCAAAGGGCAACAGGGGCGGTGGCGAAGAAGAAGGTAAGCAACGCGATCTTGGATATGCGCTGTAGAGCCACGACATGGACGCGGTTCAAGGTAGCGTTTCAGAGAAGGCCTAGTCCGGACTCGGCCAAGGCGATGGCCGACGCGGTCACGTTCGCTGGCCAGGAACGCGCGATCTTAGGGGCGCCTGCGCGATTCAAGCGTTGGAGTTGCGCCCAGTAGGAGGCCGCGAGGCGCGCGACGAGGTTCGACGGGCCTTCATCAGCGCTCATGGATCGAATTATCTGGGCGCTGCCGCGCGCGCCATCTGTCGTCGGCCGCTTACTAGGGGAAAAAAGAAACGCACAATAACAGCTCGCGCAAGATGCGCGCGCGCGTGCGCGCGCGTGCGCGCGCGGGGGAATTCAGCAGGCCGCTGCCTTATTTCGAGAGCGCCTTGCACCGGGGGGCGCAGTGGGAAGCTAGAGGCAAGATGGGAATGCGGTGCATTGGTTGGTTCATCTCAGGGCAGCCTAGATTTCATCATGGGGCCCCCAATTGGAGCGGTTAAGCCTTGGGAGTTTTGGAGGAGCGGTTAAGCCTTGGGAGTTTTGGAGAAAGCGAAGCGGGGGTTTGGCGGGGGCAGGTTCGGCATCGAGGAAGTCGCCGACAAGCTGGGGCCGCGGCGGCTGCCGGGCCCGATCGCTGCAGGATATATAGCCAACGCGGGAGACACTGCTAATTCAAACGGAAACCAGGCGCAGACATGATCTCCGCCGCGAAGCCGCTAGTGGCCGGAGGAGGTCCGTCCGCTAAACGGTTAAGAAGATAAAAATATTTCGCAATGGGCCCAACCCTTGGATGTTCCGGGTGCAAGGCGCTCGTTCGAGGTGGCGCTGGGCGCACGCCGCGCAGCGCGGAATGTTCAGCGCGCGCAGTTGAATGATGTTATGGTCAAGACGATCCGAAACTGCAAGAAACAATCGCGCTGGTCTAACTGAGCCAAGAGCCTCGAGGTAGCGAAAAGGAAGAATAACGAGCGAACGCCACGTTGGGGGCCCCTGAGCAACTGGACACAAGAACGTTTAGGGGCAACAATACCATCTGGCTGCATCCCGTTCCACTTACAAAAGCACGCGCGCCGGATTGGTGCCCAACCTTGAGTATGCATTGCACGAAAAGGCCGCTCGGAGAGATGAGGGCCAGGCATGCGATTGCCAGCGGCGCTGGGGTCAGCCGCGAAATTGAAGACAAATGGAGGGAAGTCGGGGCACCAGAGCAGGAGGTAATTGGGCTGGGTGGGCCGAGTTAGATACGTAGTGGATGGCGATGAACACGACGCGGAGCTGTCACAGGCGAAAGATGCGCCTCAGACGCAAGCGGCGGTTGGTAAAATGACGCCAGGTAATGGGTGCGGGAATGAACTCACGCGGCTTATTTGCGCACAGTCCACACGGTTGGAAGAGGCAGAGTATGAGAACATGGGTGGCGTGAGACAGGGTCTCCACCTGCTTGGTTTCGTTTTTAATATTGAAGAGGTTCCAGAGCGGCTGATGGGGCAGGGGGCGCATTAACCAATACGTAAATTAGATCAGGGAAGCGCTCGTTAGCGTACGCGGAGAGGACCGGGAAGCAGCACTTGCACATGAAAGTGAGACACGCTCTCCACTTAGAGCAGCAGGCATGGCTCGTACCCGGGCTAGCTTTGGACATGATCTCGCTCACGAGCGCGGCAACCAAGTGGAATTTCAACAACCCACCATCGACAGAAGTACCACCACTACTTGCTAGGGGGGGGCTGTCCCACCCTCCCGAGCTGGTGGCACCTCGTTCCGGCCCGAGAATTCCCGGAAGGAGGTGCCACCAGCTCGAGGGCGGGGGGCGGCCACCCCCGTAGCTGGTGGTAGTGGTCCTGAACAATGCAGCTACGAGAGCAACAGCAAACAACATCGTTTAGAGTAAAGCATCCCTTCTGTTCAGCATAAGCCCATGCGCTCAGCTATCAGCATGCTCCAACCTTTCAACGTTAAAATGTTCGGAGCTGACATAGTCAGGGAGATGTTCGAACGCGGAGCTTACCACCTCAACTTCGCAGTGGGGTTATGTGAACAACCACGTGCAAAACGGGTTATGTGGTTGACTTCAACATCCAGCAGGCGCTTCGAGCTGGAACGCGAGTTCGGTTCAGGCAATGCAAGGGCACAGAAGCGTCATCACGCATAAAAGGGGCCATGTGCCGATGCGACACCAAACATCGTATCAATAGAGAACAGCTGAGCATGAATAGCCCGACCAGGGGCATGACAAATAGCAGCGATATTGGAGGAGTACGTCTGAGGGATCGAGGGACACATCGGTACGTGAAGTTAACTGGAGGAGGAAGAACTAAGAGGCGCGAGGTGCACCCCGAAAAGTTCTGCCCCGCCATGCTCACAGGGCTGATGAAAACCTGAAGCCAGATCAAAGAGGTCCATATATATATAGACGCGGCGAATCACCGTTGCCCCCTGCCTGTTGGAATCGCCCATGTGGGCGGGCGTTGTGACAAGAACTCTACCAAACTATCGGCCCATGTGATCCCCCGGCCGTTGTAGAAACCCTGCGGGGGATATTTCGGGGAGGATGGCGGGGAAGATCAGGAGGAGGAGGATGAAGAGGAGGAGGAGGAGGAGGAGAAGGAGGTGGAGGAGGAGGAGGAGAAACAGGAAGGGGCATCTTGGGAGCCTCTGGGGGCAATCTTGGGGCCTCCTTGGAGCTTCCTGGGGGCCTCTTGGAGGCATCATGGGGGCATCCTTGGCCCTCTTGAGGGCCGTGGGGGGCTTCTTGTAGGCCTTTTTGGCCGTCTTAAAGTATTGCTGGCCCGTCTGGTGCCGTCGGAAGCTCGGAAGCCGCCTGTGGGGCCTCTCTAGGCCGACTTGGGGCCCTCTGCGGGTGCGCCAGGGCCGTCTTGGAGGCCATCTTGGGGTCTTGGAGGCCTCCTGGGCCGTCTTTGAGCCGTTTTGGGGGCCTCCTGGTCAGATTTGGGGCCATCTTGGGGGCCCGTGGGGCGATTTTAGAGCGATCTTTGGAGGCCTCTTGGGCCGTCGGAAGGCCGAAAACAAGCAAATGCCAAAATCTGTCAAACAAACCCCAGGAACACCCATGAGTTTGGCCTCTTCGAGCCTTCCCGGGTGCCCTCTTGGAGGCCTACTGGGCCGTCTTGGAGACCGCTTGCGTGCCTCTTGGGACGTGCTGGGCCATCTTGGAGGTCTCTTGAGCGATCGTGGGGCGATCTTTGGAGGCTCTTGGGCCGTCTCGGGCCGTCAGAAGGCCGAACATAAGCAAATGCCAACATCTTGCAAACACCGAAGGAACACCAATGAGTTAAGCCTCTGGAGGCCTTCCTGGAGGCCTTCTTGGAGGCCTCTTGGGCCGCCTTGGGGCGATCATGAGGTTAATCTTGGAGGCCTTGGCGGCCATCTTGGGGCGATCTCGGGTGCCTCTTGGGCCGTCTCGGGCCTTCGGAAGGCCGAAAACAAGCAAATGCCATGATCTGTCAAAAACTCAAGGGAAAACCTATGATTTTGGCCTTTTCGGGCCCTCCTGGAGGACCTCTTGGAGGCCTCTTGGGAGCCTCCTGGGCCGTCTTGGGCCATCTTGGAGGCTTCTTGGGCGGACTCGGAGGCATGTTTGATCCATCTTGGGCCGTCTTGGTGGCTTCTTCGGCGGACTTGGAGGCAACTTGGACCACCTTTGGCCATCCTGGAGGCCATCTTGGACCAACATGGCCATCTTAGAATCCATCTTCAGCCGTCTTCGAGAATGTGTTGGGCACGTTGAGGTTGTTTCCGGTCCCTTCCTGGTGGCCAGCATGACGGGCCGAAGCACCAGGGGGAGTTCTTTTGGAAAGAGAACCAAAACCAAACCGTATAGGGGTTCGGCACGCTGGGCACCCATGTGGCAAGACCACAGTGGGCGGCGGATCGAAGACGCCTACGGCGAATCACCGCCGCCCCCTGCCTTTTGGAATCGCCCATGTGGCCGGGCGTTGTGGCAAGAGCTCTGCCAAACTGTGGGGCCATGTGTTCCCCCAGCCGTTGTAGAAACCCTTCGGGGAACACGTGGGGGAGGATGGCGGGGGTGATCAGGAGGAGGAGGAAAAAGGAGGGGCATCTTGGGAGGCTCTGGGGGCACTCTTGGGGCCTCCTGTGAGCCTTTTGGAGGCATCTTGGGGCCTCCTTGGGCCGTATTCGAGGCCTCTTGGGCTGTCTTGGGGCCCTCTTGGGGCCGTCTTGGAGATTCTGGAGCCATCTTGGAGGGCCTCTTGGGCGATCTTGGGGCGATCTTTTGGGGTCTTGGGCCGTGCTGGGCCGTCAGAAGGCCGAACATAAGCAAATGCCAAAATCAGTGAAAAAATTTAAGGAGAACCAATGATTTTGGCCTCTTCGGGCCTTCCTGAAGGACCTATTGGGGGCCTCTTGGGCCGTCTTGGAGACCACTTGGGGGCCCTTTGGGCCGTCTTCGGCCATGTTGACCATTCCATTACAACCAGAGACAGTTGGGGATCGCTTCTGCCGTCCCACTTGAGAAAAAACACGCAACCGAGATGTGCGGCAATTTGCAATTAGCCTGGCGAAGGACCCAACCATTTGCAATTGTGAGCACCGCCGTTGTACGCACCGCATTCGGAGAAGCTCCCTGAAGGGCCACGAAACGTGTGAGGGGTGAGCTAACCTGTGTCCGGTGGGCGCATGCGAAAGCAACCACTGGGGCCGTCGGTGGAACTCCCTATGGGGCCACGAAACGTGTAAGGGGTGTGCCGAAATATGTGCGGTAAGCGCATGCGAACGCAGCCATTGGGGCCGTCGGTGGAGCTCCATATGGTGCCGCGAAGCGTGTCATGGGTGTGCCGAAATGGGTGCGGTGGGCGCTTGCGAACGGAGCCACTGGCGCCTTCGGTGGAGCTCCCTATGGGGCCACGAAACGTGTGAGGGGTGTGCCGACATTGGTGTGCGTGACGCATGTGGGCGGTGGCACTTGGGCCCTCGGTGGAGCTCCCCATGGGGCCACGAAACGTGTGAGGGGTGTGCCGACATTGGTGTGCGTGACGCATGCGGGCACTGGCACTGGGTCCTTCGGTGGAGCTCCCTATGGGTCACGAAACGTGTGAGGGGTGTGCCCAAATGAGTGTGCATGACGCATGCGTGCGGTGGCACTGGGCCTCCGGTGGAGCCCCCATATGGGCGAAACTGCCGACATGGGTGTGCGTGACGCATGTGGGCGGTGGCGCTGGGGCCTTTGGTGGAGCTCCCTGTGGGGTCACGAAACGTATGTGTGCCGACATTGTCGTGCGTGACGCATGCGGGCGGTGGCACTGGGGCCCTCGGTGGAGCTCCCTATGGGGCCACGAAACGTGTGAGGGGTGTGCCGAAATGAGTGTGCGTGACTCATGCGGGCGGTGGCACTGGGGCCTTCGGTGGAGCTCCCTATGGGCCACGATGTGCCAAAGTGAGGGGGTGACAGGAGGAGGGAGGAGAGGGGGAGGAGGAAGGATGGAGAACGCGGGGACCGTCTACTCAAAACGAGGACCAAACACCACAGGATGGTAGGGTATCATCTTCGGCGAGCCAGCACGCAACGAAAATGTCACGAAAATGGAGAACGAGGCGAAGGGGCAAGGGCGCTGTGGTGATAACCCCGCATGACCCAAACTGCCACATATATAATCCAACGCACAGCGCAATCCTTGGGGGAAGAGGAAGGAGAGGAGGGTTGTGATAAAGGATCTCCCATTTTCAATAGCTCTCATGCGGCGCAGCATGGCACGCCACCCTGCCGAGAGCCGAGGCCAACGGACAGCGCCGCGAGCAAACCGCAACGGCGTGCCTCTTCTGAGGCTCTTGTGCGTGATCAAACTTTAACGTGCTCCAGAAAAGCGTTTCCAGAGCACGCCGGAATCACATGTCAGCTTCAGGGGGATTCACAACGCAATGGCACCACGATTTAAACAGGGAGGCAGGCAGGGAGGGAGGGAGGGAGAGGAAGACGGGTGGAGGGAGTAGCTGGGTTGGGACGGAGGCCCTAGCTAATCAGACAGTCGTGGCAGCGATCAGAATTTATTCCGCGACCTGGCCCTGGAGAGCGCGGGCCATGGAGGAACGCAGTGACTACTAGACTACACCTACTACTACTACTACTACTACTACTACTACTACTACTACTACTACTACTACTACTACTACTACTACTACTACTACTACTACTACTACTACTACTACTACTACTACTACTACTACTAACTACTACTACTACTACTACTACTACTACTACTACTACTACTACTACTACTACTACTACTACTACTACTACTACTACTACTACTACTACTACTACTACTACTACTACTACTACTACTACTACTACTACTACTACCACTACTACTCCTACTACTACTACTACTACTACTACTACTCCTACTACTACTCCTACTACTATTACTACTACTGCTACTACTACTACTACTACTACCACTACTACCACTACCACTACCACTCCCACTACTACTATTTCTTTTATTATTATTACTACTACTACTATTACTATTACCAGTTCTACTACGACTACTACGACCACTTCTTCTACTACTACTACTACTACTACTACTACTACTACTACCGCCACTACTACTACTACTACTACTACTACTACTACTACTACTACTGCTGCTGCTGCTGCTGCTGCTGCTACTACTACTACTACTACTACTAATGATACTACCACTGCTGACCAGAATGGCCCTCCGACCGGCCTTGTCCCGACGAGGTCAACCTGGCGAGCGCCAGGGGCCAGACCGCGCTGCTCATGGCGGCCGCCAACAACCTGCCCGAGATATGCCGCACCCTTATCGTGGCGAAGGCGCCCATGGTCCCCCCGCCCCGCCGGTCTACCAGGTTTTGGGGGCGCAGAAGAAGTAGGGCAAGGAGGAGGAGGAGGAGGAGGAGGAGGAGGAGAAGAGGCAGCAACCGGAGGAAAAGGGGCTGAGGCAACAGGATAGAGGGGGAGGAGGAGGAGGACCACATTCATGCTACCACAACATCGACTCCAACAGGCCCTGGACAGGTGGAGACACCTTCGTCACGCACGGGCATCTTAACGCACTAGTCGCAAAAAACAGCCAGCATACCATACCTATACGACCACCCTGCGGGTGATAAGGAGGTTCGGGGGGGGGCCAGCAATGGGCAACAGTGGTGAATGTTGTTGTGACAATGCCAGTGGAGATAGATGCGTTGCCGCTCGCTCTTGGGGGCGTTGGTGTCGAGTTGTTTACGTCACCCTTCCCCTGGGAACCTGCCCAACCAGCGCAACGGCAGTTAACGGCGCCATTTGGCCACAGAAGGCTGAAGCGCTGGCAAAGCTTGGCGCAGCCCGCGCCGCCTCTTGCACGATCGAGATCAGTATCGATCTATCTATCGGTCTCACTCAATCGAACTCATTCGATCAATCTCACCATCGATCTCACAATCGATCTCATCATCGATCTCTCTCGGCCGGTCTCACTATCGATCCCACCAGCGACCTCACAACCGATCTCATTATCGATCTCACTATCGGTTCCCCTAACGATCTCCCATTCGATCTCACTCGATCGATCTCACTGTGGAGAGGTTCAGAACCGAGGGGTGCGTGGTGGAGGATAACCTGAGAGAAGACCTCATTCGCTGTCTCATTCGGTCGCACTACCGATCTCACCATCGATATCACTATCGACGTCGTCATCATCATCATCATCGGCATCACCATTAACATCATCATCGTCATCATCATCATCAGCATCATCATCATTAACGTCGTCATCATCATCACAATCATCATCACCACCATGGCCATTATCACCATCAGCATCGCGCAATCGATCTCAAATTTGGTCTCACTATCGATATCACAATCGATCTCACAATCGACGTCATCATCATCATGATCGCCATCGTAATCATCATCATCAACAACGACACCAACTTCATTATTATCATCATCATCATCATCATCATCGCCATCATCAACATCATCATCATCATTACCATCACCAGCATCACCATCATCATCCTCGTAATCATCACGTCATCATCGGGACACCGACGGGACACCGAAGGGATACCAGCGGGACACCGGCGGGACACCGCGCGGCACCGGCCGCCCGGTCAAGGTTCTTTTGCTCCGGCCGGGCCTCAGCCACACGGGACACCAGCGGGACACCGGCGGGACACCGCGGGGCACCGGCCGCCCGGTCAAGGTTCTTTTGCTCCGGCCGCGCTTCAGCCACAGGAGACTTTCTCTCGCCCGCCCACGCAGCTTCGCTTCGCCCGCGCGGCACGCACGAACACGAAACCGAAATCGATTTCCCGGTAGGGGGGCTCTCCGTTCCACTTCGATCTCACCCCCCAACCTCCGACTACAAAAGTGCCGAAGACCGTCAGGACCAACAGCGATTCGACGACAACGACGCTGTCGACCATGACGTATGCCGACGCCCCCTCATCCACTCATCTTGGGACGACTTCAGCAACGACATCGACAACATGGTGCGACTACGACAACTCCACTTCCACGAAGACGGCACGGAACAAAAAGCTTCACAGTGACATTCTGCAATATCTACGACCAGCAACACGACAAGGAATACGTGTTCCAGATGAACGTTGATTACGGTATACGCGCCAAATTCAACAAAGACGGCGGTACCACTTTCCGCAACTCAATGAGCGACCCACATCACAATGCCAGGGCAGGCTCAAAACTGTCGTCGTTGACCAATTACTTGGCAGACGCCTTCCACGCATCAGGTGCGTCAACTGTGCACCCACCCTGGTACACATGCATATTAAAGAAGCAGCGTAGGCACATCGCACCACCCTCCACAGACCATCAACCAGAGTACGTGGAACGACCAATTCCAACGCCCCACGCCACCAACGCATTACGAGCTGACCTTACCGACGGCCATCAATTTCACGCGGCCCCGCATGCTACGCCACTCGTTCCCAACACCCATCAAGGACTTGCGCCCCGGCGAACATCGCATGCTGTAAGAACGCAGCCCCAGTTGCATCCGCCCACGCCCCACGTTCGACACACCGCGCCCAACCAGGCCGCGCTTTCAATTCAGGCCACCAAGGTTCACCAGAACAAGAATCTTAGTCCGAATGCCTTCTGACGTCCCAGCTTGCCACCCGCACTGCAACTTCGCGCGGGGCCAACTTGCAGAGATTCGCGATTCAGAGCGAAGGGGTTGTGCATGCGAAGACAAGCTGCGACTTACTTGCACAGGCCACGCACGCATGACGCCACCACCATCACATCCAAGGCCAAAGGCACCAAAATCAGACAACCAGCATACCACACTACAAAAGTGCCGACTACCATAAGGACCAACTGGCATTCAACGACAACGACGCTGTCGACCATGGCGTACGCCGACGCCCGCTCATCCACTCATCTTGGGACGACTTCAGCAACGACATCGACAACATGGCGAGACTACGACATCTCCATTTCAACGAAGACGGCGCGGAAGAAAAAGAAGCTCCACAGAGACATTCTGCAATATCTACGACCAGCAACACGACGACGGACAGGTGCTCCAGATGAACGAGGACTACGGCATACGCGCCACGTTCAACAAAAACGGCGGCGCCATTTTCCGTAGCCCAATAAGCGACCCGCAGCACATTGACGGCGCAGGCTCAAAACTGTCGCCGTTGACCAATTACCGCGCATACGCCTTCCACGCATCAGGTGCATCAACGGCGCGCCCACCTTGGCACGCACGCACATTCAAGAAGCAGCGCAGGCGCATCGCACCACTCTCCACACACCAACAACCAGAGTACGTGGAACGACCAATTCCAACGCCCCACGCCACCAGCGCAGTACGAGCTGACCTCACCGACGGCCATCAATTTCACGCGGCCCCGCATGCTACGCCACTCGCTCCCGACACCCATCCAGGACTTGCGCCCCAGCGAGCGCCGTGTGCTTCAAGAGCGCAGCCCCAGTTACATCCGCCCGCGCCTCACGCTCGACACACCGCGCCCAACCAGGCCGCGCTTTCAATTCAGGCCGCCAAGGTTCACCAGAACAAGAATCTTAGTCCGAATGCCTTCTGACGTCCCAGCTCGCCACCCCCACTGCAACTTCGCGCGGGGCCAACTTGCAGAGATCCGCGATACAGAGCGAAAGCATTGCGAATTGGAAGACAAGCTGCGCCCTACCTTCACGGGCCACGCGCACGCGGCGCCACCACAATTCCATTCCAGGCCAAAAGAACCAAACAAGTCACAGCAAGACCCGACGCCAGCTACGAATATGCGCCGCCGCCGGAAGGACATACACCAGCACCTCTTACGAAGTCTGCGCCACCGCAACAGCCGCAACCAACGCATCCCCATAACCCCTGGGCCCGCATGCCGGAACTGAGATTCGACACAAACGAATCCGACAGCCGCAGCGACGACGAAGACCCATGGGCCAAGCATGCGCGGAGCCGCAGAGACACATGAGTTCCACCTCGCACCGCTGCTTCCGCTTAAAAGGGTTTCGACATGGATTGCCCTCATATTTGGACAGCGGACTGCCGCCGCGCCAGTGTTACTGGCGCCGACGGCTACGACGGCGGCCGATGGCACCGCGCGCGGCACTACCACGAACTCTCCAACGCTTACGCGCACATATTCCCCAATCACGTCCTACGACTACCAGGATGGCACTTGTACCTTGACAAGTTCTATAATGGGCTCTTCGTGCACCACGACCAGAACCAACACTTGCCACATCCCCCGCTGCGAACCGACTCAAGAGCCACGCCATTCTTGACCTTCCAGCTACCGTTCGCGGCCGCAGCCAAATGCCTCAAACCACTACGCGTCGACACCTCTCTACCCTTTCCAATCCCTCCAAGCCGCCAACCTAGACTCCGCTATGGCAACGACAATGGCGCATTCGCCAGCCACTGTCGCAACAACGCGGCATCCCGATTAGCAGTAACTACCGCTCGCCAACACATCCAGACACTGCTGACAGGCAAACATGCACCATTGAGCCACAACTCGATCGCAGCCATGCAGGAATCAGCACAATGGCTCAGATCATGCCACGATATTGACAACGCAATGACGCACGACTGGGCGGCCAAGATCTACGACGCGGCAACCATTTACGACGCGCGCGATATCCCGCGGCGGCTCGCAGCACTATCAGACCCGCGCAAACATTAGCCGAGTCAAGCTCCAGCGAGGAGGGCGCGCCGACGACCACTCACTCGACGAACGATAGGCCAGCAGCGGCACCGGCGCCGCCGCCGCCAACGTGCACAGAACCTGCCAAAGGAACAAACGCCACCACTGCGGGCCACGCCAGTCGCCAAAATAACACCATCGCAGAGGTCTACCACGCACACCATCACCACCGGCGCATTCGCAACCACACCTGCTGCGCCGCCCACAGAGGCCATCGCCGCATGGTCACTTGCAACGAGAGTCGCCATACCTGTGCACCCACCACCACTAGCGCATAATATTCCTGCTGCCTGCCCACCTACGAAGACATCAGGACGCAGCGATGGCTACAAAGTGTGCCCGCCTATGCACCGACTGGCACCGCAGACTTGCGCTACCTTGTAGATTTATGTCCCGCCCCGGGTGCTCGCGGAATCCCCGATGCGCGCCGTGTAGGCGCGGCGCGACGTGACCGACAGCCGTGGGCGCACGTTCGCGCGCGACATAAGGGGCCCGCGCGCCCACGAGCACATCGACGCAGGGCACTCGCGCCAAGCGCGGCGCGAGCAGCACCTCGCCACTATCCGCTCCCGCAGCCCCCTGCAGCGCCTTCCAGGGAAGCGCCGCCGCGCAAGGCCCGACCGCGCATCTCCAGGGCACCAATGGAACGCGAACCGCAGCAACCCAGCCCGCGCAACTTCATCAACCACGCATGACTGACCATGCCAGATACACCTGTGACATGCGCGGCACATCAGAATCATGGGGCAGGCGCTACCGCGACGTCGACCGCGCGGCTCGCTGCCTGCCCGATTGCCGCAGCACGTCGACTTCTGACTACCCTCTTCCCTCGTCCTGTCAGCAGGCCGATGGGCCAGCGGCAACGAGGGCGCTACCTTTCACCATCTGGATTATCCATTGCACTGCTGCTTGCTCCGATGCAGGGCGCCATCCTCGCGCGTCTCAATTTCCGCCCTGCGCTGGCTGCAGCGAGCTGCATCTTTTGGCGCGCCGGTAGAGGGGCGCCCTGGCATTCCCACTCCGGACTACCGACCGCGCATAGTTCAGCCACCGCTCCCCTTCTTTATTGGATTCCCCACGCGCCGCATCTCGCCTGCATTAACACTTCGCAGCAACCGTCAAATCTTACCGGCGCTGTTATCCACGCCCATGGAAGCCGGCGGGAGTTGGGGGGCGCGCGTTTGAGAGGGGGACAAGGACAGCGCACACCCCCACTTCACGGGCTACTTCAAGAGCACTTTCTGGCCACATTTCGGGGCCAGCGGCCATGGGCGCGCTAATTCCACGATCTCGTTCCCTTTTTGAATTCCTGGTGGCGTCCACTACCGCGACTTTAAGGTCGGTGAGATCGTGCGTGGATGGGGGTGGGGAGGCGCACTTGCCCCCGGCGCTCAGCCCTACCTCGCGGGCTACTCGAGAGCTTTACGGGCCTGCCTGAAGGCGCATGCCCGGCCTCTTTCGAATCGCGCGCAGTAGCTGCGAGATTAACTGCCCAGCCACCGACGCGCCAGACTGCAGTCAGCCGGCGCAGAGATTCCGCGCTAAACTCAGAAAGAGAATCGACGCGAAGCACGCGGCCCCTGGCCCAGGTGGTTTGGGGCAAACCCTGAAACCTTGGGTGGCAGACGAGGAATTGCCGCCAAGTTTACACTTGTCTGCTGTGGCCTCACTTGTCGACCTCCACGGCAGCTCTTACTTTGGGAAAACGTGATCCACGGGGAGTGGCCACATTTTTTCGCGCGCACTCAGGCATCGACCCTGCCGGGGGGCACTGCTCAGGCCAGCCTCTGCACAGCCAGCTGCATGGACCTACGCAATTGGGATTGGGCGTGGGCTGAGGTCCTGGGTGGGCGCATTGCGACGGGACCCAAAAACAAGCATCATTGTGGGGCCCGCTGACTCACATGGAGCGGCCCCGCCGTATAGCGCGCACTGCAGTGGCCCTGCCAGAGGACATCCCAGGGCGATCTGGTTCAGCGCCAGCCTGCGACAAGCGAGCCCGGCGAAGTTCCCTCCTCGCATCTGATTGCACTAGGCCGTCGGCTCTGACCAGTTTACGGTGCATCTCTTGACCCTGCCGTTTACTTCTTTGCATATGGCAACGCGCGCCATTATATCTTGGGCGCGAAGATTTATCATTTACTTTATGTAGGTACTTACGATGGTTCTTCTTTATGATGTGCTTGTCGGGCGCTAGTCTTTTTGCTCGTGGCTGTTCCTGCGGCGCCCGCCAGGTACTTCGCGCCCCGAGTCGGGCAGGTGTTTTATTGTTCCCCCAACCATCCTGTGGTATTGGGTCCTCGTTTTGAAGAGACGGTCCCCGCGTTCCCTTCCTCGTCCCCCCCTCTTCGCCTTCCTCCTCTCCGCCGCCCGCGTGCGTCCCCCGCGCCCATTTCGGCACATCCCTCACGCGTTTCGTGGACCCATAGGGAGCTCCACCGAAGCCGCGCAGTGGGACCGCCCGCATGCTTCCCCCACGCCCAATTTAGCTTTGCCACCCGCCCAGTACAGCGTTGCGTGGCCCCATTGGGAGCTCCACCGAAGCCCCCAGCGGGGCCGCCCGCATGCGCCCCCCACATCCAATTTGGCATTTTCACCCACCCAGTACAGCGCGTCGTGGAGCTCCACCGAAGCCCCCAGCGGGACCGCCCGCATGCGCCCCCCCACATCCACTTTGGCATTTTCGCCCACCCAGCACAGCGCTTCGTGGCCCCATTGGGTGCTCCACCGAAGCCCCCCGTGGGACCGCCCGCATGCGCCCCCCGCGCCCAATTTTGCATTTTCACCCAACCGGTACAGCGCTTCGTGACCCCATAGGGAGCTCCACCGAAGCCACCAATGGGACCGCCCACATGCGTCCCCCACATCCAATTTGACATTTTCGCTCACCCAGTACAGCGCTTCGTGGCCCAACAGGGACCCCACCGAAGCCCCCAGTTGGGCCGCCCGCGCGCGCCCCCCAAACCCAACTTGGCATTGTCACCCACCCAGTACAGCGCCCTGCGGCCCCATAGGGGGCTCCACCGAAGCCCCCAGTGGGACCGCCAGCATGCTCCCCCAGCACCCGATTTGGCATTTTCACCCACCCAGTACAGCGCTTCGTGGCTCCATAGGCAGCTCCACCGAAGCCCCCAGTGGGACCGCCCGCGCGCGCCCCCCACATCCAATTTGCATTTTCACCCACCCAGTACAACGCTTTGTGGCCCCATGGGGAGCCCCACCGACGCCCCCAACGGGACCGCCCGCATGCGTCCCCGACACCCAACTTGGCATTGTCACCCACCCAGTACAGCGCTTCGCGGCCCTATAGGGAGCCCCACCGAAACCCCCAGTGGGACCGTCCGCATGCGCCCCCAGTACCCGATTTGGCACTGTCACCCACCCAGTGCAGCGCTCCGTGGCCCCATAGGGAGCTCCACCGAAGCCCCCAGTGGGACCGCCCGCGTGCGCCCCCCACGCCCCATTCGGCATTTTCACAGACCCGATAAAGCGTTTCGTGGCCCCATAGGGAGCACCGCCGAACCCCCCAGTGGGGCCCCGCGCCGCCGACAGCCCCCGTCCCGACAAAACCACAGTTCCCGCTCGACGTTCCCCCCCTTCATACTCAAGGCGGTGTTCCTCCTCGCCGCCGAAAGCCGCCGTCCCAACAAAACCATCGTTCCCGCTCGGGATTTCGTTTTGTTTTACGCTGGAGGTTCTCTACAGCATTGGCGCCGCTCCCAGCAACAACAGCAGCCCTGCTCGAGAGTTCCTTCCATTCTATTCAGGGCCTGGACGCATGCTTCGTGTGGGCACATCGCGTATGAGGGTAAACTGATTGTTGTTGTTGCTGCTGCTGCTGTTGTTGTTATTGTTGACGCTGTTGTTGTCGTCGTCGTCGTCGTTTTCGCCGTCGTCGTGTTCGTCGCCGTCGTCGTTGTCGGTCGTCGTCGTTTTCGTCGTCGTCGTCGTCGACGTTGTCGGTCGTCGTCGTTGTCGTCGTCATCGTCGACGTCGTTGATTTTGCCGCTGCCGCCGCCGCCGCCGCCGCCGTCGTCGTCGTCGTCGTCGTCGTCCTTTTTGTGGTCGCCCTTGTCGTTGTCGCCCACCTCCCTTCTGCCCGCTCCCTGCCCCCACCGAGGGGCAGCGCGGAAATGGGCGACACGGGTACGCGGAGGTGTCTGTACATGCTCAAAATGGATCATCCCGCCGCGTTTGGGGTTGTTTTGGGGTTTCAGGGGCTGCTCTCGCCGCCCCCTTGGCCCTGGCCCCCTGCCTCTCTTGCCGCTTGCCCTTCTGCGCTGCTGCCCGCTGCGGTTGTTCCTTGCTGGGCGCGGTGCTGCACTGCGGCCTCTCATGTTCCCCTCCCTGCTGTTGTGTTGCTGCCGGCCCCCTCTTTGTCGCCGGCTGCTGCCCCCTTGCTGGCTTCTTGGGCGTGGCCCCACCCTGACCTCTGCTATCTGCCCCGGGGGTGGGGCGGTGCACTTGTGGAGTGCGAGCTGAGCGTGGAAGGGTCCGGGAACGGGGTGCCCCAAGGTCTCCGAGGCGGTCGGCGCCTCCCGTCCCGGCAGGATTGATGGTGATTATGATTCATTCCTGAAGGGCCACCTTCAGGATTTCATTCAGCCGCTTCTCAAGCATAGTGGCAGCGTGCTCAGCTGGAAGAGCTGGATGCAGCCCCAACTTTTTCTTCTCAAGAGCAAGCTGTCTGGCTGGCACATCAAGCACAACCAGGGTTGCAAGCAGCACGGCATGAACAGCAACAGTGGCATGCTCGCCCAGCAGCTTAATCAGATCAACAGCGCCCTCCTCTTAGAGCAGCTGCCGATACCACAGCCGCCAGCGATTACTCAGTGCCCTCGGCTCCAGCGTCAACAGCTCGACAGGAATGGTTGGCTGATCAGGCCGCTAAAGCAGCTCAACAGTGCTCTCCTATCACAGCAGCAGCAACTGCCGCCGCAGGCATCGCTGGACCAATGGCACAAGATACAGCACCAATTTCAGTCGAAGGCACCGCTACGCCCACGGGAAGACCAGCAGCAGTTCCATGGCCAACGTCCAACCTCGCCCCAGACATCCAGCCCGAGCTCAAGCACATCATGGCATCACAGTCCGCCGCCGTCAATTCCGCCGTTGGTGACACAGTCGCAGCCTCCCAAGGACAATTTCTCGCCGCTCTTCAACGAGAAGAAACTGCTGCCACTCGCAGATTGGATGGGCAAGAGCAGGATCTGATGGTCATCGAAACTGCTCAGGTTGCAAAAGAAGCGCAGCACAAATATATCTGGAGCGCCATCCAGCGCATCAACCAGCAGCTTAGTCTTGGAGAAACAGAAGCACCAGTACTGAACATTGCCAAACTCACAGATCGGGATCGCGAGCCTGATCCCACCATCTTCGCCCTATCCTGCGCGGAGCCCGTCGCCGCAGCATCCGTCCGCACCTCCATCGTTGAGTGGCTCGACGCAGCAGAAGTGACAGCAAAGCAATATTAGATGCATGGGGGGGATTCACTCGTCGCTTCATTATTCAACTATTCGGTGGACGCTCGACCGCCATCGCTAAATCAGCGGCACTCGCTCGGGCACTTCAACTACCAGGACGTGGGGGCCATCGGCAATTCACGGTTCAGGCGCCTACCAATTGCACCATCAACAATGGCCAGTGCGCCCCGCTCTACGTTAAACCCGACAAAAACATCAAGCGCACCAGAATGGAGACTCAGACAAGAAAGTTACTCGCCCTCTGCCAGACGCACCACCCATCGCGAAATTGGCGCGCGCGCGCGCTGCAGTAAACCATCCCCGCCGCCAAACTGGAACTCACTAGCATGGGCGCGGCAACAGCCATTCGTTGGAAGCAGGATGCGCTGACCAAAGTTCCCATCAACAAGGCCACCATCGCTGCAGGATTCGCCGCTCTCTACAAGGCGGAGGACACAGTACGGCGGGTTCAACAGGCGCTGGTCGCCGCGGCGAACGACTGCAACTGATGCCGATCACGCGCGCCTGTCTGGCTCCGAGCCGCTTCCTCGGAAACGCCTGCGACATCTGCATCGCCTGCGGCCTGCCCCTGACCTCGACCCTCCTTGTCCTGGTGCTGCTGGCGATCTTCACGCTCCGGAGTGCGATCTTCGCGAAGCCAGACACGATCCACAGCATCGCAGATCTCATCCTGAACAGGTCGCAGGTCAGCCCGCCCCGCACGCAGGTCGGCAGCTGCCGGGACAGCGGCGCCCGCCCTCCGCCGCGCTTCATCGTTGGAGCGCGCCGGTTGCCGGGCCCCTTCTGGCCCTCCGCTTCTCGTCGGCCCTGGGCTTGCATGGTTGCGTGCATCGGGGTGGTGAGTTTGAGTTTGCATTCGTGCTGTGCGATATCTCGAACTTGTGCGATATTCCAACCTGCCTGTAGCACGGTGCGCTCGCTCACTTGGCGTAGCCCCTCTGCCTAGGCATGAGGCTTTGCTCCGGCTCTTCTGCTGACAGCTCGTGTGGGACATTCGCGCAGGTACCGCCTCTGGCAGAGGCCGCAGAGACCGGTCTATGCACGCGCGAGTTTCAGTCTACTTCAGCCCGCTGGTTTTTCCTTTCTGTCCTCCACCTCCTCGTCCTCCTCCCCCTCCCCTGGGGCTGCCTGGCACTGCAACGCTTTGTGGCTAGCATGATGCAGCCCATGTCTCTTGCGCCCTTGCGGTGCTGATTGCGCGGTTGTCGCTTGTTGGGAAAGAGCAGAGGAGCAGCGGACATCCCGCCGCTGGCTTGGAGTGGCGGCGGGGCGCCGGGCAGGAGGAAGAAGAAGAAGAAGAAGAAGGAAAAAAAAAAAAAAAAAAAAAAAAAAAAAAAAAAAAAAAAAAAAAAAAAAAAAAAAAAAAAAAAAAAAAAAAAAAAAAAAAAAAAACTGGACAGGCAGCGCCGCGACGACAGGCACGCGGGGATCGGGAAATTCCCGTTGCCCCTGAGGGGATGGAGAGCCCACCAGCGAATGTTTCAGTCATCTCGGGCATGGGGCGCCCGTCGGCGCCGCTTCTGCCTCGGCGCGACCCACTGCATCTCGCGCACGCACTACTTCTACCATAACAAGACAATCTCCTTCGGACCGGCCTGGCGCAGGCGACGTCGGCCTCGAGCTTCAGCTCGTCCTCGATCTCTGGTTCTTCCAAGCCTTCCAGCAGCTCTTCTTCCACCTAATCTCCCAGCGCCTCCTCGCGAAGGCGTCGCGCCACGACAGCGGCACCTACAACCGGACCAACTACTTCGGACCCAGCGGGAGCTACAGCTGTTGGAATGCTCGGGGTCTTCTCTGCCGCGATGATTGCAAGCTTTGGGGCAAACATCAGCAGCCCGCTTCCTTCGTGCGCAAACAGGCTCTGGTAATGTTGCAGGAAGTACATGGCTCCCAGCTTGATTTGGAATCCCACTTTGGCAAGCTTTCATGCGACTACCAGGTCTACTTCAGCGGATGCCCCCTCGACCGCGGCAAGGGGGGGGGGGGGGGCTTTTCTGGCACCGGCGCCCGCGTCGACCTCTGCTACGACCACACTGTGGCCAGTCATTCGCGGCCGCGCGGCAGTTCTCTGCATGTCGAACCACGCCGCGGGCGTCGAGGCGCTCATCGCGAGTGCGCATGCGTAACCGTGATCTGGTGGCAGCAGACGTGGACGGAGTGGCAGAGACGCTGCGCGCCTCCAGAAGATGGGAAACGGAAGCCCCGCAACAGCGCCTCTTCTTAGCCACGGGGGCTTTCAACACCAGCGCCGCCCCCTCCTTCAACTTCGAGGATCCATCTGCGCGCTGGCGGCCGATGGCACCTGAAGGACAATGCCGGCGATGACAGGCGCGGCGGCGCCAACTCCCCACCTCGCTCGCGGAGATCACGCACGGCCTGCCCGCGCACTTTTCGGCCGACACCCAGGCGGCCGCGGCTATAGACTTCATCTTCGTCTCACCCAAGGGCGTAGACTTGATGAGTGTGGACGCACATCTGAAGATTCACGAGGATGGAGCGGCCCTCTCTGACAAAGGGCTCAGTGATCCGACCATGTTACATTTGCTTCTAGTCGACGCGCCATCAGCACGACAAGAAGAACAAGCCATCGACCCGATCATCTTTCACGACCCCACGCGCCAGCCCCCCTTCAGTTTCCTGAAGGACAACATCGCCAAGGCTGCGCCCGCGCCAGCGGCAGCTGAGAAGCAACGCAAACTCATCACCAAAGAGGCGGCGAGACTCACTCGCAATCTTCAACAGCGCGCCTCGCTCCAAGACCTCAGTCGCTGGGCGAAGCATGGCAGGCTTGCTGCGACGCGTGCAATGTCACGTGCTATCTGGCGGGAGGATTCAGACACGGCGCCGCTGCTAGTCGCCGCCGCCGAGATCGGCGGCGCGCGCCTCTTCGTTGCCAGCGGCGGCCCCGAGCTCGCGAACAGGGGCCAGTATAGCATATTGATGGACGCAGCGGTCACCGCCGATTTCGACAGACGCGCCGCCCTCGCCACCAATCGCCAGCTGCAGACACAACCAGGAGTGCAGATGGACCAGGCAGGCAGTCGAAAGGCTGCGACGCAGCTCAAACCCAGGACACAAGCCTGGGATCCGCTTCGGCGTCGCCTCATACTCTCAGGACTCAGGACACCGAAAGAGGGGGCACAAACAGCGAACTTTCCCACCACCCGCCCTCCCGAAGGTATCTTTGGAGACCCCCAGGAGGTTTGGCAGCCCATCTTCGCGGACAAGTTTATGGGCCCCGCGGCGGTCCAGCAGCGCCTGTCCACGCACCTTCCGAAGTTCGACTGCGCGGACCTCCCGGTTCCAGCTCTTCAGGACTTCCAGAGGGCCCTCCGCAAGGTTAGACATGCCGCTCCAGGCCCAGAACAAATCCCATGTGCAGCATGGGCCACCTCTCCTGGATCCTCTCAGATCTTCTATGACCTGATGCTGCAGATGTTCGAAACGGGCCTGGCCCCGCACCCGATCAACGACTCGGTCTTCGCGTTTCTTCCCAAAGGTGACGAACCCCAGGGCCAGTTCGCCGACTTTCGTGCCCCAGGAGCTACCCGCCCCCTCTCCCTGAAGAGCTGCGACGCTAATCTGATCGCGCACGTCGTGAATATGGGCCCCGTGGATATGGTCAGGGATCGCGCAATCGACGCCCATCAGGGTTTCGTCACGGGTAGGAACTTCGGGCAACACGCACCGACGCTCGATTCTGAGGCCCGTAGAGCAGGGCACTTTCCAGATGCCCCAGATGCCCCCCCCCCCCCCCCCCTCTTGTCAGCTTTGATATCGAAGCCGCCCTCCCATCCTTAGGACGGGGGGGTTCGCCTGCATCCCTGGTTGTCCACGGGGCTCCGCCAGGTTATCCGAGTGTCATCTGCGCTCTCTATCATTATATTTGGGCTTGGGCCCGCGAGGTTGGCCGCTTCCCGTGCGCGTTCGAAAGCGGCTCTGGAGTTCTTCAGGGCTGCCCCTTTCAGGATCGATTTGGGCTTTAGCATTCGACGCGCCCATCCGCCACCTGGTCCAGATTTTCAGCGCTCTCCCTGGATCCAACTTGCTCGGAGCCTGTGCTGATGACGTGGGGAAGGTTCTCGCTCGCCTCGGGGCCTTCCCCATGCCCCCCCCCCCCCCCCCCCGCGCACACGCTCCGCCCTTTCGGGCCATGGCGTCTGTCGCAGGACTCGGGCTTCAGATCCAGAAGACGGCGGTTGTGCCATTGTGGGCAGCATTTTTCACCAGCTGTGCAATCTCTCACGCAGCGCCGTCGTTCTTTCCAAGTTCCCGGGTAGCAGCACATCCGAATAGCTGAATACGCACGCTGGCTAGGCGTGCCCATAGCCCTCGCAGTGACACTGGGCACGCAGCGGAAAGCAGCATTTGGCAAGTACTGGCAGCGCGTGGCACAGCTTGCTGCGAGCGCCCCAGGCAAATCAGCAGCACTCACATTTTACAAAACGTGTGCTATCACCGCACCTTCGTACCTCAGGCTGTATTTTCCAGACCGAGCCACATTCTTGCGGCATGAGCGTGGCGCGCTGCACAAGGCCCTCAGCCCCCCCTCCAACTCACGACGCCTCGTCGACGTCATCGGTGTTCGTTCGTGGTCGCGACCGTCCTTTTCCAGCGCCCTAGTTACACTTTCACTTGCACCAGCCTGACGCGCTGCCATTGCCACGCGACCGAACTGGAAGCCACTGTATCGCTCGCTAGCCACGGCACAGGACCAGCTCAATCCTGAATTGTCCTTTACAGACCTGGCCCAGGCCCGCATTCGGGCCACAGTCCCCCGTATGTTTTGGAAGACCCCAGGCACTTGCGAGCTCTAGCAGACGGCGCGCCACCATATTTCGTGCCGCCGCGCGTTTGGAGCGATGCTAAGCGAGCGGCCGACGACGAACGTACTGCAGCCGCTCGCGAATCCAGGCGCGCTCGGGTCCAGCGATCCCCCGCTTCGGTCCTTGACTCCTCTTTCTACCCGACAAGTTCGCCGAGGTCCTGGCACGCCGCCTCTCGACAGCGCTGCCCGATACCACTTCGCCGCCGAAGCCGAACGACCGTTGGCAATATTTACGCAACCGAGGAACACCACATACTTTTTTGCTGTGCGTGTTCACATACATTATCGTGCTTCGCCGCCCTCCACGCACTCTCGCCCTAGCTGCACCCCCAACCATCATCAGTCATATACGCAATCCACGCCAGACGAACCAAACTGACCAGCCAGACTGACCAGACAAGCAGCATCCACCAGACCAGCCAGATCAACAATTTCAGCAATCACAGCCAAACCCGGCCAGGCCAATCAACCAAATAAGTGATACAAGCATGCGAGTCACACCAGCAATCGCAACCATAATAAGCCAGACGAACCACACGAACCAGCCAGGCCAACCAACCACGCCATCCAGACCAACCAGCCCAGACCAACCATACCATATCAAACCAAACCAGACCTGACCAGACCTGACCACACCGACCACACCAACCAACCGATGCACGGCCAGCACCATAACGGCCTCTCCGGCAACGGCCCTCGGTGGTGTCGAGAATCTGCCGCGCCTGCCATGCCCTGCGCCATGGCCCGCATAAGCGCCCCGCTCGAATACCATTCCCTGCGCACCCCTGGCGGTGTCGAGAATACGCAGTGCCTGCCACGCCGTGCGCCATTGCCCGCATAGACGCCGCGCTCGGAGACCACCCCCTGCGCACCCCCCACGAGATCGAGCAACCGCAACACCTGCCACGCCGTGCACCATGGCCCGCATAGACGCCGCGCTCGGGGACCACCCCCTGCGCACCCCCTAAGGGGTGAGGAAAGTGCCACACCTGCCACGCCCTGCGCCATGGCCCGCATAAGCGCCCCGCTCGGGGACCACCCCCTGCGCACCCCCTACGAGATCGAGCAAGTGCCACACCTGCCACGCCCTGCGCCATGGCCCGCATAGACGCCGCGCTCGGAGACCATTCCCTGCACACCCCCTACGAGATCGACACACGCCCTGCGCCATGGCCCGCCTAGACGCCGCGCTCGGAGACCACCCCCAGCGCACCCCCCCAACGAGGTCGAGAGAGCGCCACACCTGCCACGCCCTGCGCCATGGCCCGCATAGACGCCGCGCTCGGAGACGACCCCATGCGCACCCCCTACGAGGTTGAGAAAGTGCCACACCTGTCACGCCCTGCGCCATGGCCCGCATAGACGCCGCGCTCGGAGACCACCCCCAGCGCACCCCCTACGGGGTGAGGAAAGTGCCACACCTGCCACGCCCTGCGCCATGGCCCGCATAGGCGCCGCGCTCGGAAACCACCCCCTGCGCACTCCCTACGGGGTGAGGAAAGTGCCACACCTGCCACGCCCTGCGCCATGGCCCGCATAGGCGCCGCGCTCGGAAACCACCCCCTGCGCACTCCCTACGGGGTGAGGAAAGTGCCACACCTGCCACGCCCTGCGCCATGGCCCGCAAAGACGCCGCGCTCGGAGACCACCCCCAGCGCACTCCCAACGAAATCGAGAATGTGCAACACCTGCCACGCCCTGCGCCATGGCCCGCATAGGCACCGCGCTCGGAGACCCCACCTCAGCCCCCCAGCCGCGCTGCGAGTGCGCGTCGCGGCCCTCGCTGAGCTGTATGCTGTGCTGTGCTGTGCTGCGCTGCTTGTGTGTGTGTGTGCTCTGTGTGTTGTGATGTGTGCGTGTGCGCGTTGTGTGTATGTGTGCGCTTGTGTTGTGCTGCGCTGCGCTGCGCTGTGCTGCGCTGTGCTGTGCTGTGATGTGCAGCTGTGTTGTGCTGTGCTGCGCTGCGCTGCGCTGTGCTGTGCTGCGCTGTGCTGTGATGTGCAGGTGTGTGCTGTGCTGTGCTGTGTGTTGTGCTGTGCTGAGGGAGGTGGGTGAGTGAGTGAGCGTCGCGGGTGGGACGCGGCAGGGAAGAACACCATAACCCCACGAAACATGTGGGGAACTAGCCAACCACTTTGCGCAGACGGCCCCCGCGATCCGTTGGGCGGTTTATAGAACACTAGCGGGAGCGTGGTGGACAAGCCACCCTTTCCCCTTCGGGCCGCGCCGCACCTGTCTGCTCGGGTGCGAAGCCTGCCCAGACCGACTCGGCCATTACCTCACCTGTTCTCGCCTCCTCCACGTCCTCGCGTTACCTCGCTCCTTTCTTCTCTCTTCGGGCCCCCTCACCCGCATCGGCTTTGGGGCGCCTGGGCAGCACGCAATTCCTGAACACGCAATTCCAGAAGCTGTCCGTCGGACAGCACTTCCATACCATTTTTTACAATAAGCTGCGTATCATCGCACACGCCGCGCCACGCGCCGCGCTTCTGTACACTACAGGCACGGAGTGCCTCGCTACTGCAAGGCGCGCGATGAGGCCATAGACGCCTGCTGGACTGACGGTAGGCACGGCCGCTCCTCATCATCACCTTTTACCGACCTTCTCTTCATCGTCATACTCATGACCATGCACTTTATATTTCTACTCCTCCTCCTCCTCATCGTATCCGACTTCCTCATGTTTCTCCACCTCGCCCTCCTCGTTCCATCACCATATTCTTGTGCTCCTCGTCTCCTGCGATCACGGCCCCTCCTTGTCCCCATCCTTCTTCCCCCTTGCGATCACGACCCCATCACAGTCAAATTTCGCTTGGAACTCCCGCCCCACCCCAAGTGCATGCGCCGCGCGGACCGTGGCTTCATCTTCGTCATCTCCCCAGTCGTCGTCGTCATGCTCCTCCTCTTCCTCCTCCTCCTCTCTCCCCTACCTGCTCTTCCGGAGGCCGACGTGAACCACCAGAACGAGAAGAAAGTGTGTCCGTTGCAGTTGGCCGACAAGTTCGCCGCCAACGGCGACCGCGAGGCGCTGACGATGACGATTACGACGACGGACGATGGCGGCACGGCGGCGACTGTGACGGCAACGAACGGCGACGACGGTGACGGCGACGACGGTGGCGTTGGCGATGACGACGACGGCAACGGCGGCGACGAGGGCGACGACGACGACGACGGCGACGAGCGCGCGGGGGTTTTCCCCGTCCTTTTTGTTTTTCTCCTCCTCCTCCTCCTCCTCCGTCCTCGTTTTCCTCTTCCGCTCCTCGTCCACTTCCGACCTCCTCTTCCTCCTCCGTCTTTCTCCTCCTCATCACTCTCGTCCGTTCCCCTCTTGCGTCATCTTCTTCCGTTATCATCCTTCGTTTTCCTTCGTCATCGTCCTCATCTTTCTTTCGTCTTCCTCCTCCGTTCTCGTCCTTCGTCCTCCTTCATCCTCGTCCTCATCAGTTGTCCTTCTTCGCCCTCCGCCCCCTCCGTTATCCTTGTCCGCCTTCCTCCGTCCTCCTCAACTCAACGTTTCTCATCATTCGTTCAGGTTAGGACCTTGGGGCGCACGCCTCGGGCAGAAGCGGGCGGAGATAGTCCCCAATTGGGGATCCCAGGTCGGGGAGGGGAGCCTCGCAGCGCGGCAAATACCCCAGCATGTGCCTTGTCCGTCGGGGGGGGGGGCAGACGCGCCATCCAGCGGCCGTTTTGTAGGCTCCCATCGAACCCTTGGCTGCCGTTTCTCACATCGTGTGCCAGTAGAGGCGTGGATGAAGCAGTGCACGACCTGGTCAAAGTAGAAGGCGGGGGGGAAGCGTCGTGCGACCCAGCGCACATGCAGACAAGGACGGATGGGCAACGGATAACGTCGCCAGGTGGCGATGGGGGGCTTGTGCGTCGCCAGGCGGCGGTCAGGAGAAGGGCGCGAGAGACGAAGCGAACACGAGAAACGACACCACGACATCGTCAATTGATGGTTGGGTGGCTGGCCATCGCGAAGCAGCAGTTGGGACGGGGAAGGCAACGAACAGGCCAGAAGGACCAGGATAGAAGGAGGCGGCAGAAGGGGAGGAGGAGAAGGGGACCAGGGTAAACCCACGACCCACCAACGATGATGAAATACACCCTCCCTCCAAGATCCCTTTTCACAGGCCCCTGCAAGGTGTCATTTCCACTGAGGGAATTCCCCCGTTGGTGGACAACCGTGTTGACACCTTGAAGCGTGTCAGAAACACCATTCTCGTGATTGCAACTCAACGAGCCACCTGATCGTTACGTCTTGGCGATCCTGAGTCACGCAAAAGCACCATTCGTGGTCCTGAACACCGCGAATCAACGAAGACGGCCCAAGAGGCGACCAAGACGGCCCAAGAGAGCCCCAAGACGGCCCCAAGAGGGGGACCACGAACCGAACAGTCTAGCCTATCGCCCCAAGACGCTCCCGGGAGGCCCCCACAGCCCCCAAAGAAGCCCCAAGAGGCCCCCAAGAGGCGTCCGACGAGGCCACCAGGAGGCGAACATCATTGATTTCCTATAGGAAAACGTACATTTTTAGCAGGCGCGGCTTTTCGGCTTCCACGGCGTTGAAGACGGTCCAAGAGGCCCCCAAGACCGCCCCAAGACGGCTCCAGAGGCTCCCAAGAGGCACCCAAAACGGCCCAAGAGGGCGCCAAGACGGTCCATGAGGCGCCCAAGACGGCCCAAGAGGGCCCCAAGACGGCCCCAGAAGGGGGACCGCGAACCTGAAAGTCTAGCCTTTCGCCCCAAGACGCTCCCAGGAGGCCCCCACAGACCCCCAAGAAGCCCCAAGAGGCCCCCAAGAGGCCCCCAAAGGGGCTCAAAAAGGGCCGCAATAGGACTCCCAAGAAGGCTCAGAGAAGCCAAGTAAAGAGCGATCGGTAACGCAAAATGATCGTCACACCCAAGCTCCCAAGAGCGAACGGTGACACGAACAAGCTGATAAGACGAAGGCTTCCAGCAGGGAGCGATGACGTAACAAGTTCCTGACACCAAGGCCCAGCCAAGGCTCAGGAACGGGCGGCAACGCAACAATCTCTGAACACCAAGGCTCCCAAGAGCGCGGGGTGACGTAACATGCTCTCAACGCCAAGGCTCCCAGTACGAACGGTGGTGTGAGTAATTTCGGTCAAGTTGTTGAAGCGCTCTTTCCGTTTCCGTGCCGGCCCAGGTTTAATTGCCGTTTTCGGGTTTTCCCTTGGGTTTTTGTATGTTTTTCGCATCCCCCCCCCCAAGACGGCCCGAGAGCGCTCCAAGAGAGCCCAAGACCGCCCAAGACGGCCCAAGAGGCCCCCAAGAGGCCCCCAAGAGGCGCCCAAGGGGCGTCCCAAGAGGGCCCCAAGAGGCTAAAATCATCGATTTCCCAAAGGATAACGTATATTTTTAGCATATACGGCTTTTCGCCTTTCACGGCGTTGACGACGGCCCAAGAGGCCCCCAAGACCGCCCCACGACTGCCCAAGAGGCTCCCAAGAGGCCCCCAAAACGGCCCAAGAGGGCCCCAAGACGGTCCAGGAGGCGCCCAAGACGGCCCAAGAGGGCCCCAAGACGGCCCCAAGAGGCTAGGCGCCTATCGCCCCAAGACGCTCCCAGGAGGCCCCAAGAGGCCACCAGGAGGCCAAAATCATTGATTCCCGATGGGGAAAGGTACAT
The DNA here is from genome assembly GCA_963575745.1 of Prorocentrum cordatum. Lineage (NCBI taxonomy): Eukaryota > Dinophyceae > Prorocentrales > Prorocentraceae > Prorocentrum > Prorocentrum cordatum. The sequence goes on from CAUYUJ010000803.1 coordinate 309,277, forward strand.
TTCTAGCCTGTGAGGCTTTTCGGCTCTCACGGCGTTGCAGACGGTCGAAGAGGCCCCCAAGACCGCCCCAAGACGGCCCAAGAGGCTCCCAAGAGCCCAAGAGGCCCTAAAACGGCCCAAGAGGGCGCCAAGGCGGTCCAAGTGGCGCCCAAGACGGCCCAAGAGGACCCCAAGACGTCCCCAAGAGGGGACCACGAACCGAAAAGTCTAGCCGCCTATCGCCCCAAAACGCTCCCAGGAGGCCCCCAGAGCCCCCCAAGAAGCCCCAAGAGGCCCCCAAGAGGCGTCCCAAGAGGCCACCAGGAGGCCGAAATCATTGATTTCCCATTGGTAAATGTACATTTCTAGTATATAAGGCTTTTCGGCTTTCACGTCGTTGCAGCCGGTCGAAAAGGCCCCCAAGACCGCCCCAAGACGGCCCAAGAGCCTCCCAAGAGGCCCCCAAAACGGCCCAAGAGGGCGCCAAGACGGTCCAGGAGGCGCCCAAGACCGCCCAAGAGGGCCCCAAGACGGCCCCAGAAGGGGGACCGCGAACCGCGAAGTCTAGCCTTTCGCCCCAAGACGCTCCCAGGAGGCCCCCAGAGCCCCCCAAGAAGCCCCAAGAGGCCCCCAAGAGGTTCCCAAGAGGCCCCCACAAGGGCCCGAAAAAGGCCCCAATAGGACCCCCAAGAAGGCCCAGAGATGCCAAATAAAAAGCGATCGATAACGCAAAAAGCTCTTCACGCCAAGGGTCCCACGAGCGAGCGGTGACGTATGCAAGCTGATAAGACCAAGGCTTCCAGCAGAGAGCGGTCACGTAACAAGTTCCTGACACCACACCTGGCCCTCCGTGCTCGTGTTGCTCCTCATGCGATGGGCCAGAAACAGCAAACTCACCCGGCACGCCGTCGTGCCCGAGCAGACGCTGCGCTTGCAGGGCCCGACCTATGCGCTGCGATCGGTGGTGACGCACGAGGGGCTCACGGCGGCATCAGGTCATTACGTCGCCTTCGTGCTCCGCGCAGAAGGTTGGTACGTGTGCAGCGACGCCGACGTCACCCTTGCATCCGAGAGGGAGGTAGCCACGTTCACCCGGGATCGTATTCGGGGCCACACGTACATGGTCTTCTACGAGAAGGTGAACGATGTCAGCGACGCTGCGCCACTCCCGCATCTGGCCCTGGCGAGCGATCCGGCACTCGCAGCAGCGTCGGCCTCCGCGCTGCGAGCACCGCGCCCGCGTCGCCTGGCCCTAGGGGCCACGCCAGCCATCCCCGAGCAAAGCTCCTCGAGGGAGGCGCCCCCTCCTCCTCCTCCTCCTCCTCCTCCTCCTCCTCCTCCTCCTCCTCCGAAAATATACTTCCCTCCACCTCGCCTCCTCCCTCCTCTCCGCCTTGCCTGGCACGTCGCCGAGGAGGATATGCACCTGCCCTTTCTGGACTGCGCGCTGCTGCAACACTTCTGTCTCGCCGCGTGAAAAAATATCGGGCTCCTCGCGGCCTCCGTTGCAACGGCGATTACAGCAAGCACGGCCTGGGAAAGCAACAACGCAGTGGACCCGCAACCAGTCTCGGAGTCTGCCTTCAGAGACTCGCGCACGTTGCACCCCCCACGCGCGGAACGTTTGCAAGAGCCGGCGGCAATATGAGAAACGTTGAAAGAATTCGGTCTCTCCTTAAATCAACAGTTACGCACACCGAGGCTCTCAGCGCGGACAGCGACATGAGAAGTTCTTCACCGCTAAGCTCCCAGTGCGAAAGTTGACGTGAATAACCTTTAATGCCAAGGCTCCTAGTGCGAACGGTGCTGTGAATGATTTCGGCCTCTGTTTCTGACGCGCTCTTTCCGTTTCTGTGCCGGGCCAGGTGACGGAAAAAGCGAGGTACGAGTGAGTTCCGCCGAGTTGGGGCGAAGCCCTTAAGGGGGGGGGTCCAGACGGGGGGGCGAGGGGCAGGGGGGCCTAATGGTCCTATTTGGAGGGTTTCCCTTTAGTTTTTTGCATGATTTGTTGATTCTCCCTCCAGACGGCCGAAGAGCGTTCCAAGACAGCCCCAGACCGCCCAAGACGGCCCGAAAAGCCCCCAAGAGGCCCCTAAAAGGCGCCCAAGGGGCGTCCCAAGAGGGCCCCAAGAGGCCAAAATCATCGATGTTCCCGAGGCAAGCGTAGAATTTTAGCATCTACGGTTTTTCGCTTTTCGCGGCGTTGACGACGGCCCAAGAGGCCCCCAAGACCGCCCCAAAACGGCCCAAGAGGCTCCCACGAGGCCCCCAAACGGGCCCTACAGGGTCCCCAGACGGCCCACGAGGCGCCCAAGACGGCCCCAGAGGGCCCCATGACGGCCCCAACATGGGGACCACGAGCCGAAAAGTCTAGCCTATCGCCCCAAAGCTCTGTCGGGAGGCCCCCACAGCCCCCAAAGAAGCCCCAAGAGGCCCCCAATTGGCGTCCGACGAGGCCATCAAGAGGCGAGAATAATTTATTTCCGATCGGAAAGCGTACATTTTCAGTATACACAGCTTCCCGGCTTCCACGGCGCTGAAGACGGTTCAAGAGGCCCCCAATACCGCCCTAAGACGGCCCCAGAGGCTCCCAAGAGGCACCCAAAACGGCCCAAGAGGGCGCCAAGACGGCCCAAGAGGCGCCCAAGACAGCCCAAGAGGGCCCCAAGACGGCCCCAGAAAGGGGGACCGCGAACCCGAAAGTCTAGCCTTTCGCCCCAAGGCGCTCCCAGGAAGCCCCCAAGAGGCCCCAAAACGGGTTCAAAAAGGGCCGCAATAGGACCCCCAAGAAGGCTCAGAAAAGCCAAATAAAGAGCGATCGCAAACTGCTCTTCACACCGAAGCTCCCAAGAGCGAACGGTGACGCAAACAAGCTGATAAGACGAAGGCTCCCAGCAGGGAGCGATGACGTAACAAGTTCCTGACACCAAGGCCCAGCCAAGGCTCAGGAACGGGCGGCAACGCAACAATCTCTGAACACCAAGGCTCCCAAGAGCGCGGGGTGACGTAACATGCTCTCAACGCCAAGGCTCCCAGAACGAAGCGTTCTTGAAGCGTTGTTGAAGCGTTCTTTCCGTTTCCGTGCCGGCCCAGGTCTAACGGCCTTCGGTCCATTCCGCCACCGTGCTTGGTTTATGGGTGATCACGAAGCCTCTGGGATGTTCGCGGCGATTTCGAGGGATTGCTCTCTGGGGTTCTGGGGGGCAGTTTTCAAGTTGCTTGGGCGCCGTTTTGGCACCTTCTGAGGCGTCTTGGAGATCTCATGGGAGTCCATTGGGGGCTCTGGGGGGCCTCTTGGGACCTCGAGTGGGTGCCTTGGGGCGGAAGGTGGGATTTATCGTTTCGGGTTTCCCTTCTGGGGTCTCTCTTGGCGCTGTCTTGGGATTTTCTTCGGCCGTCTTGCGCCCCTTCTGGGCGGTTTCGGAACTCCTGGGGCGTCTTGGGGCGGCGCTCGGGGGTCTCTGGGACCGTATTGGGAACTTGTTGGAGTGTCTTGGACGTCGTGAGGGCCGAGAGATCAGACATGCTAGACATGTAGGTTTCCCAAAGACAATGAATGGATTTTTTACCTCTTGGCGTCCTCTTGGGGATGCTCTCGGGGACTCTTTGGACGTTTTGGTCGTTTTTGCGACCGACTGGAGGCGAATGGGCATCTGGGCCGGATCGTTCAGCGAATGTGTAGTGCCTACTCCGAGAGATCGGAGCAAGCGGAGCACAGGCGCAGCAGGGGGGTCCCCCCTTTTCCCAGCAGAGCCACCCCGGCAACCCACCCCAGCAGAGTTGAAGTTCAGGCTTTAGGCTGCAGCTTCGGTTTTTTGAACCTCACACGCCGGATCGGCGGATTTTTTTTCCGCCCATGACACGGTCCACCAGAAAATCGCTCATTTTATTTCCGTGTTGTTGTTAATGTAAAAACTTGGGCGAAGGTGATCTTTCTGATGTTTTTGTTGCAGTCCGACTGTTCTCAGTGTTTCAAAATGGTGTTCCCGCTGCTGCGTGGGCCTCATTTTCGGATCGGCGATTGGCTCCCATCGTTCAGAATGGCGTCCCGCCGCAGCGTGGGTCACTCTTCTGGATCTGAGTCGTTTTCGTTGTTGTCGCTCCCCTCATTTCCCCTCATCCGCCTTCCCCTGGTCCTCCTGGTCCTCCCGCTCCTTCCGTTCCACTTCCTGCTGCTGCTGTTTGTCCTCGTCGTCGTCCTTGCACCTCCTCGTTTTCCTCTTGCTTCTCCTCGTGCTAACCCGCTACCTTTTCCTGTGTACGGAGCTTTCTTTTTTTCATTGCGCATCGCATTGTGGCCGCGGCCAGCGTCGCCGCGAGCGGATCCTTGACAGCAGGTTGCACCAGGTTGCATTAGGTTACGTTAGGTTACACGAAGCTGCACTGCGTTACAGTAAGTTACACTAGGTTACAATAACTTACATGACGTAATACGAAACTACACAAAATTACACCGGGGTTCACTAAATTACACGCTGTTGCACCTAGCCATATTCATTGCACTACGTTGCACTCATGTGCACGCGGCTGCGCCACACTGGGTCACAGTGCGTCACAGTGCGTTGTACCGAGCTATGCCAAGTTTCGTTGCGTTACACTGTATGACTTTAAGTTGCACGGAGCTGCGCCAAGTTGCGCGGATTGATGCAGTGGTTGCGTTCGGTTACGTTCGGTTGAATGCAGTTACCCTCGCCAACATCCAGTCACACCAACTTACGCGTGGTAGCACGTAATTTCGTTGCTTGCGATGGATACTAATGACTAAGTGCAACTTGGTGCACGGGAGTCTCCCGCCGAGATTCCCGCAACAGCCCGGCAGCCCCATTAAGTTAACGACACGAATAAGTTACACTTCGTTACACTTGGTTGCTCATTTGCACGCGTTTCTACATGGTCGCACTGGGTCACGGTGCGTTGTGCCGAGCCACGGTGCTTGACATTACGGTACACCGGCTTACATTAAGTATCAAGGAGTTGCGCAGTGATTGCACTAGGCTGCGCTCGGGTGCGTTCAGTTAACCTCGCCAACACCCAGTTACACCCAGTTGCGCGTGGTAGCACGTAATCCCGTAGTTTGCGATGCGTACAACGTATTGCCTGGCGCACGGGAGCCTTCCGCCCAGATTCTTGCAACAGCCCAGCAGCTGAAATTAATTTGCGCTACGCTACAAGGAGCTTGGCTCAGTTACGCATAGTCGCACTAGGACGCGTTCATTTGCAGTCGGCTATCATCTTCTCGGCCACGTGTAGTTGCGATCTGGTACACACCTTCAGATTCATCTACACGCAATGACCAAATGCCTATGGCTGGTGTTCGAAAGTGGCGACTGCGGCGAGCCTTTTGTGCGCCCGTTACATTCACATTCAGCTGTCTTCACCACCAAGGGTCAGTTACACCCAGTTGCGCGTGGTAGCATGTAGTCCACTTGTTTGCGATGGGTACTACGTTTCACCTGGTGCACGGGAGCCTTCCGCCGAGATGTGCGCTTGGCGATGTGCAGCTGCGTTCCGACACACCCACCTCCATTCAATTAATTTCCAAATACCATATTATTGGTCGGATGTATTATGCGCGCTGTCAATCGGCGGGCGTGACGTTGCAGCGAAGGAAATTCCATCCCGCCGCAAGGCGCTCAACAGCTCGTTGCACTTGGGCCCCACCGGCTGCTCGGACGCACGGATATCCCCCCATGGCCTTGGAATTTGTAGACGTTTCGATCCACCAGCCCATTCAGACACGACCAAATACTTGCTTGGAAAACGAGGACGAAGAAGAGGAGTAGGGAACACAAGAGAGGGAGGAGGAGAAGAATAAGGATAACAATAGAGGATATCGAAACCAACCAGGGAGTTTGCGACTCGTGCAGGAGGTTGCAGATGAGACGGAGGAGGAGAGGTCCGCCGCCGCCGACGCTTGCATGGTCGTCCTCGTCATCGTCGCCATGTTCGCGCTCGTTGTGTTGGTGTTGGTGGTGGTGGTGGTGGTGGTGGTGGTGGTGGTGGTGGTCTTCGCCTTTGTCATTTTAGTCGTCAACGTCTTGATCGTCGCGGTTCTCGTCGTCGTCGTCGTCGCCGGCCGCGCCAGAGAGACGGGGGACATCTTGTACAAAATGATGGTTGTGTAAGTAATTATCCCCTGCTTCGTGCCCATGGGTAGACATGTGATTGTCCAACGGCGGTTTGCCGCATCGGTGCATGCATGGCTGCGTTAATGACGTGACAGACTTCATGTAAACGTGCAAATTCGTGGACAGTTGTGGAAAACGAGGTGCAACTTGGTATAACTATGTTTTGCTACAATTTACTGTGTGTAACTAAGTGTAGCTACGTGTGGCTGCATGTAACTAGGTGTACCTACGTATAAGCACGTGTAATTGCGTGTAACGGGGTGTAGCTATGTGAAACTAGTTGCAACTAGGTGTAATTCGTTGAATTCAGTGTATTTTGTCAAGCTTGGTGTAGGCGTGGTCGCCGTTGCCGCTTGCTTTGCGACGCTACTTGCCGGCACACGGGCGCATCGCATTAAGGGGTCTTGTTGTTGGAGTTCCAGGTCGGCCATGACACGCGTCCGCGGATAGAGAGAAATCCGCGCAATGGAAGGGAGTGTGAGACAGGGATCGGATGTCATATGTGGAGCGAGCGCACCTAGCTTGCCATCGCCCCGTCTCCCTCCCCCCTCCCTCATTCCCCTCCCCTCCCTCCGTCCTTCCTCCAGGGGGGCGTTAGCGGAGCCACGGTCCCACGCGGTGCTTGCCCAGAGGTCGTTAACCTTCTCACCAAGGCAGGCGCCACGGCCCCCAAGGGCAAGAAGGGCAAGAAGAAAGGCAAGAAGAAGTGAGCGGGGCTGACCCACGTCCAGGAGGCCGCGGCGGCACCACCGTCAAGTAAGGATCGAGGAGGAGGAAGAAGGAGGAGGAGGCGAAAGGGAGGGGGGAGCGAAGAGGAGAGGAGGAGGGGGATTCGAGCAACCCAGCGCACGCCGCTGACGCTGCGAGTGACATCCTCCCCCCCCGAGCTTCGCCCCCACAAGTCGACACAAGGGCTTCTCATCACTGCGTCGAGCTTCAGCTGGAAGGATTAGAGCCCACTGGACCTCTAAGACAGGAGCCCGACATGCTTTGGACATATGCGCCAATGATCTCGTGTTCAGGTTCGACAGCACACGATGCAAGTGATGCCAGTTTGCGGGGAGGTCGCCTCCCGTCCGTGTAGATGTTGGCCCTCCTTCTGTGCAAGGGCTGGGGACGCCATGTTTTCGGCTTAGGAAAATCAGACGCAAAGAAGCTTCAGACGATGGCCATCTGTCGAAAATGGGATGCCGATGCATTTCGAAATGATGTCGAAGACGCCTCTGTCGAATCATCGCCGCCACACGCCTGAGTGGTGTGGAGCGAACGTGCAGCCATGCGGCTACGTCTTCCCCCAGCCGCGGGGGGGAACTATAGGAGCAACACTGGAGAGCCGTTTGGAGCTGCTTGGGTAAACCATTGGGGCCCTTTGGAGCTGTTCGGGTTCTGTCGTAGGCTTCGGTTCATGCATTGGGGCTTTTTTCTTGGGGGTCTCTTAAGCAGTCTTAGGGCGTGTTTTGGACCGCCAGGGCCGCCTTCGGGTTTCCCTGGGACTTTCATGGCTGTCTTCGTGCTCCTTTGGGCCGCTTGGGGGCTGCCTTGAAGCATCTGGAGGCCCTCGTGGGCTGTATAGGGCTCTCTTGGCCTCTTTGGTTTGGGGCCAGCTTGGATGCCTCTTCGGCTGCCTTGGGCTGTGTGGAAAGCCCGAGGAGGCGAGAACGCGACTTGCGCCCTTCTGGAAGTCCTCTTACAGCCTTGTCGGGGCATCTGGGAGGCCTCTTGGGGTCGCCTGGAGGCGGTCGTGGGCCGCATTGGGGCCGTTTCGGAGCCGACTTGGGCCAGCTTGGGACTCCCCGAGGCCTTCCGAGAAGCCATGACGAGACCACCGAAATCGTTTAACAAGTTGAGTGGTCATCTTGACAGTTTTTCATTCGAGACTTATTCGTCCAGTCTTGGGGCCATCTTGACCGTCTTGGAGAGCATTTTGGACCGTCTTGCAATTCATGTAGAGCCACCTTGGCTGTATTACGATGTCCAAACGGTTCGTAAGCATGTCCTGCGGAGTCTGGCGAATTCCTTCGAACTTCCTTTAAGTATTCCCATGTCTTCCTTCTTGGATTTCTGAGGAGATCCCACCATGTCCTACGGATTCCCATGGGTTCGGTAGGATTTTCCACAGGTTCCGAAGGGTTCTGAAGCTTTCTGGTGGGCAGCTGGGGCCGAACAAACAAATATGCAACAGAAATCAGGGACAAATAAGTCGCGGGCTGCCCAGATACGAAACATAAAGATGTCAATGAACATGTCATATATATATATATACATAGATGAAGAGGGCACCTTCTTGCACAGTTTCGCTCATTCCACCGACGGCGAGTTTCTCATCGCGGGCGTTTGCCCGCGGTTTCATCGCCACTGCGGCTGTGCCGGAGGGCCTTGAGATGTCACAGTAGATACCAAGAGGTCCCCCAGCGGACCGAAAGAAGGCCCTGATACAGGCCTTGTTCCGTCCCGATCAGATCCGATTTCGGTGCGCCCCCGCCGATTCCGGTTTTAGTTTGATCCCTCTGGCTTTTTCCGGTTTCGATTCTTATCAGGCGCGCGGATGCCGATTTCGGTTTCGATCCATCGTTCCAGACGCTTGTCGATTCTGGGGTTGATCTCGCATTTCGCAGGACTTGGGATGAGGGGGGGAGAAAGGTTGGGAGGGAGGGAGGGAGGGAGGGAGGGAGGAGGAGGAGGAGGAGGAGGAGGCGAAGGACGATGATCATGGTAGCCGCGGCGCCCCAGCGTCCCGGCGCGCTCCGCCGTCGCCGTCGTCGCCGTCGTCGTCAACGTCGACGTCGACGTCGGTGGGCCTGGCGTCGTCGGTAGGGGCTTTCGGAGGGACGCATGAGGTTTTCGGCCCCCGGGCCAAGAAACAGCCTCCCGACGCCCTTCCTCAGAAGGGGGGGCCAGGGTTCACAGTGGGTGGCTAGAGGAGGGGGGGGGAGGGGCAGATGGGCTCAGGGAGGGCCCAGGTGGTCCCGGGCGAGGGAGGTCCCAGGGGAAGGAGTCGCAGGGGTGGGTCCCAGAGGGGGGCCCAGGAAAGGGGCCCAGGGAGGGGTTGCCCAGATGTGTCCCAGGGCGACGGGATCAAGGGAGCCCTCATTTGGGCTCCAGGGGGGGGATGGGGAGCAGGGAGGGAGGTCCCAGGGAGGTGGGGCCCAGAGGATTACGGAAGGGCGGGGGAGGGGGCAGGGAGGCCCCAGAGCGGGGAGGGGGCACCAGGGAGGTGGTGCGTGAGGGCCCGTGGGAGGAGTGCCCAGGGAGGCGCGCTCAGAGGAGTCCCCAGGGGGTGGGCGTTCGGTTTCCAGGTGGGGGAGGGGGCTGGGGAAGTTCCTGGGGGGGGGGGGCAGTGGGGGGTCAGTTGGGGTCCAGGGGTGGCGGCCCAGGGTGGTCCCAGAGGGAGGAGGCCAGGGAGGTTCCATGGGAGGGGCAGGGGCAGGCGGAGAGGGCCCAGGGCCCAGGGGGAGGGGCCCAGGGGTGTCCCAGGGGAGGGGGGTAGTGAGGTCGGAAGGGGAGGTCCAGGGGGGGACGGGTGATCCCAGGGGGGAGGGGGGGTCTCAGGGGGAAAGGGCCCAAGGGGGTGGCCAAGGGATCCCCAAGGGGGGGTGATACATAAGCATATCGTGAGGTAGACCAGCAACAGTGAACTTAGAGACTTCTGGGGGCCTCCTGGAGCGATCTTGGATTCTCTGGGGGGCCATTTTGGTATTCTTCAAGGCGCTTTCGGAGCTTTCTTAGGCTAATTGTTTTGGGCCTTTGGGACCCTTTGGGGCAATCGTGGAGGCCATTCATCCGAGAAGGGGGGAGTCTCAATGTCAGCCCCCCCGTCGGATGCACCCAAATCGCCTCTTGGGACGCTCTCGAGGCCGTTTTGGAGCCCTCTTTGGCCCTTGGCGAGCTTGGAGCCCTCTTGACGCCTCAGAAGCCGATCGGAAGCAAAATGGCGAGACTGTGGAAATCACTCCTTGTGCCTTCGGTTCTGGAAGGAGTTTTGGCTTCTCAGAGGCGTCCTTGGAAGGCCCCGTGGCCACGGAGTCTTGCATGTACAGGCGATAGACCACATTGGGCTATCTTGGGCGATCGTGGAGGCCATCTTAGGCTATCTAAGGCCATAGTGAGGCCATCTTGGGTAGTGTTCTGCGCTCTGACCGCTTGCGACCAGGCCCGTCCTGATCCATGGACCAAGAAGGAGACGAAGGATATTGGATTAATGTATTCGTGAAACCACATACGCGCAGAAGGCTGGAGGGATCCAAGTCGATAGCCCAAGCCGAAGCCATCAGCGTCCACAGGGGCGTGAGAGGTCGGGGTCTCTCCTCCGTCCTGCTCCTCCTCCTCCTCCTGGAGCGATTGCAGTCGCGACTCATGATTATTCCGACCCTGTAAAATTTAGGGGGCCCTCGTGTCCTTTCAATGTCTTGCTTGCTGCGCCTCGTGAGCAACGTAAAGAAAAGTGTCCGTCTGCGCAGACATTGGCGCGTCAGTGTCCCGCGAAACGTGGGGCGTAAGTGCCCTCGTCTCCACGTGGCGTGCCGCGCTGGCGGCGCGCGTAAGCCACGGCGTAAGGTCACCATGTCTTCGTCGACTGTGCGTGATTGGGCTGGCGCCTCGCTGGTTCACCCGTCCGTAACCATACGAACTCAAGCCAGTGAGCGCATATCAACGACTGGGACATCCCGGGTCGAGTCTGGCAGCAATGGGCGCAGCTCGTGTGTGTCTCATTGTCTTAACTGCTGGTGGGGTCGCGACTGTGTCCGCCACGTTTTGTCAGTCGACGCTATACACTGACTCTTTCGTCTGCGATGACGGAAGCGACGTCGGCTCCAATGGATGTTGCGCGAGCACGGACTCTTGCCCAAGTAGTTGTATGTCGTGGGGCACGGGCTGGGGCAGTGGCGGCAAAACGTGCACATGCAATGATTGCAATTACGGTTTCAAATTGACGAGTTTGACACAGGATGACAGGTTCTTGAAGGCTCACAATTATTTCCGGTGCCGGCATGGGCAGAATATGTTGGCCTGGGACAGCACCACTGCTGCAAGTGCAGCAACATGGTCTGACACGTGTCCGAGCCAGGGCGGCAATAGTGCGCACATCCGGCCAGACGGCACGAGCGCATACGATTTGGATCCATCGTGTGGCGAGAACGTCGCTGCTGGCTATCAATCAATTGAGGCTGCGGTCGAGGCGTGGTACAGCGAGATCACCGACCCAGGGTACACGCCAGGCACCGCGAACCAGCCGCCTTCAGGCACAGGGCACTACACGGCTTTGATTTGGGCGGCTACGACGAAACTCGGTTGCGCGGTGAATGCGTGCGCAAGTGGTAGTCCGGCTCCCGTCTACGTCTGCCACTACTCGGAAGCTGCGCCCAACTTTGGGTTCGACTCCGATTATTTTGCCAATGTGCCGCAAAGCAATACCGAAACAGCCACCGAAGATTCTTGTTGTACGTCAGTCTACGGCAACGATGCCGGCACGACAATGATCGATGACGAGAAAGAAGATGAAGATGGAAATGATCCGGATGCATCCAGCACGACTAGCGCCACAGGCGACGGGCAAGAAAATGACGATGAGCTTGATCCGTCTGCGTCGTTCGCGACAGCAGATGTTGCACCGCGATTCATGTTGTGGTTCAGTGTGGCCTCCATTTCTCGGTCCTAAGAGCACGACCAGCTTGTTTTCAATCCGAGGTGTGCAAGGTCATCCTCCTCCATGTCCCTGGCTCCTGAATTTATGCGTTTTGTGCCACGAGCCAATCTTGTAAGTAATATTATCAACATTTTCGGTGGGGGGGGGGGGGGGGCGATCTCCAAGCCTTAATGGTTTGTTGGGCCCCCCCCGTGCAATGATTGTTAATCGCTTCGCTCATTCCCCCAGCCCATATTGCCTCGCCGCTGTCGTTTGTCGGGGCGTTATTGTCAACGCGGTGCCATTGGGCGGCTTTCATTTTTCCGAGGCGGTGGGTGGTGGGTCAGAGGCCTCATGGATGTTGGTTGTGCTCTCGTGGTTGGGCTCTCGGGGGCCTCTGGGAGGCCTCTTGGGGGCCTCTTGGGGGCCGTGTTGGGGCCTCTTGGGGCCTCCTTGGGGCCTCTTGAGGATCTCTTGGAGCCTCCTGGGGGCCTCTTGCGACTGAAGGCTGGACTGGTCCCCTTCTTGGGTCCCTCTTGAGGCCGTTTTGGGGCCCTCTTGGGCCGTCTCGGTTCCCTTCTTGGGCTCTCTTGGACCCATCATGGGGGCGTGTTGGGCCGTCTGGGAAAGATGTTGGAGGCTTCTGGGGCAGTTCTGGACGCTGTGAACCCCCAAACGTCGCGCATGCGAAAAATGTACGTTTCCCTAAAGGAATGGGACGATTGTTGCTTGTTGGGGCCGCTGTGGAGGCCTCTTTGGGCTCTCTTAGGGCTTTTTCGCGGCCCCTGAGGCCATCTGGAGACCATCTTGAGCGTATTGGAACGATCTTTCGGCGACTCGGGGCTTCTTGGGCCGTGTAGGGGGCCTCCCGGCGCCGTCTTGGCGCGCTCTTGGAGCGCCCTGGGGGAGTCGGCCAGGCATCGCCCAGGGTATTTTTCGTCCAGGGCTCCCCGGAGAGCCGCCACGCGCGCGTGAACTAGAAATATTGTTAACCTGTCACGGGAGATCTTGGCACGCCTCTGGCCCGTTGGGCCAGCGGATTTACCGTATGTGGCGCTGTTGCAGCGGCTGCGTGATTGCACTTGCCCCATTGACTATGCGGAGCAGGTGCTGACACATCGCTCCGTGGACTGCGATATATCTAGGGCATGCTTAACCGCGATGGTTGTAGCATTCAGGGTCAGGAAATTTCGACCCCTGCAGGACAATCCGTGCAAGCATTGTTTGGATGATGTTCGGGGACCCTGAGCCCTCCCTTACCTTCGGCGACCAGAGAATCGCAACCAAGAAGGCAACAGGCCGCGAAGCTCCACGTCCCGTCGTGGACGCGAGCCGCGTCCGGCGCAGTACAGCGAGGCTCCTGAAATAAGGTCCAATTCGGGTTCGGAAGTGGCTCGGTGGTTCCTTGGGTCTGCTGGCGTTCCCTCGCCATTGCGCCACGAAGCCCCCTCGGCGTTCCTTGGGTTGTGGCAAAACGAAAGGCAACGATGAGGGAACGCTTGCAAAAAGGGGCTCGGCCGTTCCTTACAGATTTATTATGTGAGTATGAAAAAAAGGGACTTCGTTCCTTCTTTAGCTTTCCTTCTGGCAGGGGCCTGACTGTAATGGAACCCCCTCTCCCCCCGCTCGGCTGGCCCACGCCTCCTAGGCGGCGGGCGCCCAGGGGAGCCGCGCGGCCGTCCCTGCGCGCCAGCCCTTGCATTGCGCAGCGGAGCCCGAGAGGTCCGCAGGCGCGCTAGCGCCGCGCAGTCCCGCGACGGGCAGCGCGCCGTCTTGCAGCACGCCGGAGAGCGCGGGTGGCCCCGCCTCCTGGTCGGCCTCGCTCGGTGCAGAGGCACTCGGTGGCGCTGCTTCGCGGAGGGGAGGTTGGGCGCAGCTGGCCATGAAATCTCCGGCCTCGGCGGGCTTGTGGGCCTCCAGGGGGGAGAGCGCTGAGTCGCGTCGGGACAAATCCCGCCCGTTGCGACTGGGACCCCTTCGTAAAGTACAGGAACAGCACGGGCATCGGCGCCAGGCAACTGCCACCGAACCCATATCCTTTTCCAGGGCACGTTGTCTGGCCTCTGGCGAAAGTGCCCCGCCGCCCGCCCTTGCGCCGCCCAGAGCCTGTCGGAGGCGCCGCGCACCAGCAGCTCAGCGATAGCCTTGGGCTCCGAGTAAGGGTTGGTGGACAGCACGGGGGCCCCCTCGAGTAAGTGCGCCCTGTGGCGCACAGGAAGCTGTGGCCGTACACCTCGTCGGAAGATCTGTGCACGGAGCGCCGCAGCGGGCGATGCAGCCTCGCGCACTTGAGAAGTGCTTACGTGCCGTAGACTTTGTCCTCGGCGAACTAGAGGGGATCCGCGAAACTCTTGCTCGCGTGGCCCCGTGCCGCGAAGTGGACAATCTCCTCGACCGCGTCGTCTTGGAGCACGCGCAGCACGTGGCCCCAGACGCGCAGGTTGCAGGTTACGAGAGTGACGCGCGGGCTGCACACCACGTCATCAGGCCTCATTCGCGTGAGCCCCAAGAGCTCGCAGCGCATCGGCTCCTGCTGGGCAGTGCGCCGGTGGCGTGGCAGAGCCGAAGACGTGCAAACCCGTCCCGCACATGGCCGCTGGATGAGCCTCGTCGTCCTCGGGGCGCTGGAGTCGGCACTTCGGGGAGTGTGCCGGGACAGGCCAGATTTGTGTCGGGCCCCGAGGGGTCAGAGGCCTTCGTGGTCGTCATCGTCTTCGTGTCGTCGTGGGGGTGTCTTCGTTGTTGTCGTCGTCGTCGTCGTCGTCGTGTTGGGTTGTCGTCGTTGTGTCGTCGTGGGGCGTCTTCGTCATCGTGGGCCCTAAGGGGCCTGAAGCCTTCGCTTTGACCGCGCAAGCCCCTCGGATCGCTGGCGTCGGTGGCGATGTCGAAATTGTTGTTGCTCTGGCGCGCGGGCGCGTCCTCCACCGCGCTGCTTTGCAGGTGAAGGATGCGGAGGTAGGGTGAGGGAGGGGATGGGATGGAGGATGAGAAGGGAGAGGAGGAGGAGGCGGAGGCGGAGGAGGAGGAGGAGGAGGAGGAGGAGCAAGGGGGGGGGAAGGGGATTGAGGGGGAGGAGAGGGATGGGAGGAGGAGGAGGAGGACGACGAGGAGGAGGAGGAGGAAGAGGAGGAGGAGGAGGAGAAGGGGGAGAAGGAGGAGGAAAAGGAGGGGGTAGGAGGAGGGGGGGCAGGGTGCAGGGGTGGGAAGGTTCCTCGAGACCCTCCACAAGATGCCTGTTTGGCGGCGACATTTTTGTGTAGAGAGCCCAGAAGATACAGGGACTCAGAGCAAAACGCAGGCGGATGTTGGGCTTGATGCGCCAGGGGGGCGAAGAAAGAAATATCAGGAGGATCGACATCCAGAGGCCGCTGCACAGCGCGGTGGTGGGTATCTCCTGGCGACGACGGAGGAGCGAGGAGGATGAGGACGAGGATGATGATGAGGAAGAGGAGGAGGAGGAGGAGCTGGGGGAGACCAGGAAGGGGGAAGAGGGGGAGTGGGATGATGGAGGAGGACGGTGTCGGAGTGACAAGGGGGGAGCAGGAGGAGGAGGGGGTGGAAGACCAGAGCAAACCCACGATGCATCAACGCTGCTGCAATACACCCTCCCGTCCCACCTCTCCACCAAAGTCCTTACAGGTGTGTCTCTCTCAACTGCGGAACGCGCCCGTCTTGGCAGGCGAACGCCCCGCTGGCCTGGCATTCAGGCGAGACTCCGTTTCACAAAGGACCCGCATTCCATCCTTCAAGATTATCAAAACCACGACGGTAGGGTCATACAGCTGAAGGAGGTTTACAGCGATAGCTCCTTTTAGTTCAAAGTTGCTTCTGGTGTACAGTTCTAGGAAGTCTCAAGAAGGATACGCTGTTCAGCCGTACCAACGTTGCACAATGTTGAACTTCGGGCCATAAACTTGGAGGCGTTGTAAGAGCCAGCCCCATTTTGGAAACGAGCCGCCCTCGACCCGTCTAACTGTTGCATGTTTGTAAGACGAACGTGCGCAGCGCCAAAAACAGAGGTTCATGTTGAAAACGTCTCGCCCTCCATCAGGATGGGTGCGCGCGCTGCCAAGAAAAGAGCCCAATGTGTTAAACCGGCCCGCTCTCCACTTGTGCAACTCTGAGAGTGCCAAGTTCCGAGGCCATATGTGGCGAGGAAGTCTTAGGCCAAACGCTCGGCCGGCCAAAACGACACGCCCAGTGGTGCGAGAGGGGGAGCTACCTACAAGGAAAAGGGGCGGAGGACGAGGACGAGGTGGCGAAGGAGAGGGAGGGAGGAGGGAGGGAGGAAGAGAAGGAGGATGGTGGATCACGGGGTGGAAGTGATACGGGGGAGGAGCAGGAGTAGGAGCGGGAGGACCAGAGCAAACCCAAGATACATCAACGATGCTACAATACACCCTCCCGTCCCAAGCCCCCTCCTCAAGTCCTTGCAGGTGTTCCTTTCCATTGCGGGTAGCGCCCGTCTTGACAGACGAGATCCCCGTTGGCTTGCTTCTCAGGCGAGGCACCGTTTTGCAGAGGACCCGCATTACATGACTCAAGATGTAAGAAGGTGAAATAAGGTAGGGCCGTAAAGATGAAGGAAGTGTCCAGCGAATGCTTCTTTTGAATATCTACTCCCTGTCTGTGTGTGAACGTTCCCTAAGTTCAATCATATTCCCGTAAAATGCAAGGAAGCCTCAAGCTGGATACGCCTTACGTCCGTGTATCTGTTGCACATATTGTGGAACTTCGGGTCGTAAGGAGAGAAAGGTCGCCAGAGTCAGCCCCATTCTGAACACGAGCCGCGCTCGATCCGCGTAGTTGTTACATGCTTTTGGGACGAATGCGCCCGGCGGTATGGCATTATTCTCATGTTGTGAACGGCCCATCCTCCGACAGCATCATTGTTGGAGAAGTTTAGAAAGAGTGTCTGCGGCGCCAATGCGAGAGTCTCGTTTTTGAAAACGACCCGTGTCCTTCCCGTGTAAATTTTGGACTTTCCCGTGTCCGAAGCGAGGGGGTGAAATCGCAGTGAAGCGGAGAGCCCCCCACTGGAAAATTGGTTTCGGTTTCGGATTCGTGTCGCGCGTGCGGGCCCCGCGAAGCTTCGTGGCCGGGCGAGAGGAATGACTCCGGTGCGGCTAGGGCGGATCAAAACAAAAGACCGCCCCTCTGGTGGGCTGACGTGGCCGGGGTTCTCCCGCCGTGGTGTCCGCGGGCGGCGGCTGGAGGTGTCCCGTCGGTGTCCCGTCGCTTGTGAGATCGTAGTGGGATCGATTGTGATATCAATCGTGAGAGATAGCGAGATCGATTAGAAGTTGGATTGTAAGATCGACTGTGAGATCGATAGAGTGAGATCGACTGCGAGATCGATGATAAAATCGATTGCAGGGTCGATCGTGAGATCGATCGTGAGACCGATCGAGTGAGATCGAACGTGAGATCTATAGTGGAATCGATCGTGGGATCGATAATGATAGTGACTGGGTGAGACGTTGGTCCCTGCTCCCCGCGAACCTCCTGGTTACCCGAAGGTTGGTCGTATATCTAAGTTTTGGAATGCCAAGCTTCGAGGTCATAACTGGTTGAGAAAATTTCCGGACAAACGCACAGCCCGCCCTAATGACACGCTTGGTGGTGCATGGATGGGTTGTCTGAAGGAAGGGGGAGGAGGACGAGGAAGAGGGGCGGAGGACGAGGACGAGGTGGCGGAGTAGAAGGAAGGAAGAGGGAAAGAGGAGGAGGAGGGAAGATGAGGAGGCTAGAGGGGAGGATGAGGAGAAGGAGGAGGAGGACGATGGGGACGGCGAGGACGAAGTGGAACGGGAGGATGATGGAGGAGGACGAGGAGGATGAGGAGCTAGAGGAGGAGGGGCCACATGCCGAGTTCGAGAAGTCAGTCGTTGTTTGTCTTCTGCACTCTGCCAGCCGTCCGCTCATCCCCCTGTTGCTTCGCCGCGGCGCGACAGTCACGTGGGCCGCCACATGTGAGAGCGCTGCGGGCCTTGTATGCTGTTACCCTGCTTTCTCATATCTCTTCGTTCCCCCCTAACTGCTCCCTCCTATGATCTGCTGCTTCTCAGCCACAGCCACACCGCCTCCCTCCCCTTGCTCGTTCGTTTCTGACCTCCTCCTCGTCATCCTTCTTCTCTGCTCCCTCATCATCCTCTTCCTTCGTCCTTTTTTTTTTTTTTCTCTCTCTCTCTCTCTCTCTCTCCCTCCTTCCCCCTCATCCTCCCCTCCGCCTCATCCTCCCCTCGTCCTCCTTCCCCCTCATCCTCCCCTCCTTTTGCCTCCGCCTCCCCCGCCACATGTCCCCATCCACGCCCTCCTTGCCTCCCTCCCTCCTCCCTCCTCCCTCCCTCCACCCCTCTCCCAGGTCGTGCTGGGATGGGCTGCGCTGGGATGGTCTGGGTTGGGCTGGGCTGGGTTGGGCGTTCCCTCCCCCTCTCTTCCTCTCTTCCTCCCTCCCAGTCCTTGCTGGAGGTCCCGGTGGAGGCGCGACGCTAACGGGGCTTCCAGTGGCGCTCTGCTCTTTTCCTCCTTATTCCTTTCCGACTCTTGTGCCTGTGCACGGCACGGTGTCCACTCCTGCATCGGCTGCCCACGCGACCCGGGGTGCCTCCTGCCTTTCGGGAGCGCGGTCGAGAGGGCGCTTCGGAGATGTCTCGCCTGGGCCTCTCTGCCGCCCCTGCTTCTCCACCCCTCTATCCAGATGCCACGGTTTCCCGAGCTGCAGCGACTTCCCATCTCCGCATCCCTCCTCACAGCCTTTACAAGGCCAACCAACAGCATGGGGTCCGATGGTCCTGAGCCCGAGGCCACCCAGAAGGTCCTGGACTTCTGGATGCAGGAGCGTCCATCTCTCCGGCTCAGCCTCCGCGCGGCGTTTCGCACGGAGGAGAACCAGGCGACCTTGTGCGGCGACTATCTTCAAACGCGCCGTGCGTCACCAGTGGTCGCTGATGCTGGTGGCAAACAAGCGGGCGTGGGTTGCTGCAGCAGCCCGTGGGGGCTCTATCTCAGGGCAACCCAATCTCTGGCAGGGACTTGGACCAGGCGTCCGCTGGGCTGACAAGCCACTGCCGGCTGCGACGCCGTCAGGGAGACTCCTAGGCCGGGTATGGCAATGGACAAGCGGTGGCCGGCGCTTGCTTCGGCTGCGGGGCCACGGGTTGCGAGCTTGCTCTTGGCAAGGGGGTGCACACTCAAGAGGCCTACTGCCGCAGATGCTGGGACCAGCGGGGGGCGAAACAGACAAGCGCAGCACGCGGCGAGGAAACGAAGACCGAGGCACCGGACGACAGCGCGGGGCTCTGGCAGGACGTGGGCCTGGCGCCCACTCGGCATCAAGGGCGAGGGGCTGACAAGCCACTGCCGGCTGCTACATCGTCTCAGGGGGTCTCCGAGGCCGGGCGTGGCAATGGAGAAGCCGTGGCCAGCACCTGCTTCGGCTGTGGGGCCACGGGATGCGAGCTTGCTCTTGGCAAGGGAGCGCACGCTCAATAGGCCTGCCGCACCTGCTGGGGCCAGTGGGAGGCGACGCAGACAAGCGCAGCACGCAGCGAGGAGACGATGGCTGCGGTGCTGGACGACAGCTCGGGCGAGGCTCCGTGCCCTAACCTCCGCAGGTAATGATTTGTTCATTACGTTCGATGTGCATGACTCTTCGCTTTGTAATGATTTTGTTGTTGCACGCTTTGCGTTCATGCTTTTTGATATCCAACCACGCGCGTATATACATACATACACACATACATGCATATATGCATGCAGTTTTATATAGATATATACATATATATATATATATATATATATATTAGCTATACATGTGCAGTTGTGCGCATCTATAAACTATGTGTACGTTTGGTCTTCACTTGGAGCACTCTTTGTATACCATGCATATGAGCGGCGAAAGAGAAAACGGGGACGTCTGCGCCGCCATGGGCGCGTACTAGCTGACCGCGTAAGGTCACGCGTAATTGCCCTCGTTTCCAGTGTGGCGCGTCGCGCAGGCGGTCCGCGCGAGCCGCTTGAAGGTCGATATGCCATCTCGCGTATAAGACCAATTCTTTATCGTCGCTCGGGGTGGGGCGTGGGCGGCGCGCGCCCAGCCGCGGGCTCGAGCGCTCGGCGCGCGCGCGCGCCGCGCGCGCCCAGAGGCGCGCAGCGAGGCGCGCGCAGAGGAATTGGGTCTTGTAACGCGTGCGCGCGCATGCGAGGGTGGGATCCCCCCCCCTCACGCACGCACGCGCACGCACGCACACACAAGCACACGCACACACACACACACACACACACACACACACACACACACACACACACACACACACACACACACACACACACACACACACAACACACACACACGCACACACACACATTCACACACATTCACACACATTCACACACACGCACTCCTTATCCCATTCCGAATCCATCGAGCGATCGCATGCTGAAGAATAGCAGCCGCCGCTCCTGGCACTGCTCACGGGAGCGAGCTGCAGGCCCGCAGGCCGCCTCTCTCCCTCCTTGCCCAACATGTAACAAAACGCTTCGATCGGAATCGCCGCCCTCGCCCAGCCAACCTCCACATCCACGCCTTCGCCCCTGATCATCGCACGCGTTCCTATTAAAAGTTCCTCCCCTTTTCCCTTCTCGGACAATTAGCACGTGAAGTTGGCCGCTGCATTACTCATTGGTCCGAAAGATACCCGTGCCCGGGGCCGGCCAAGGTGAGATGGGCCAACCGGGGGACTGGGCGCTTGCTACTGTGCCTGGTCAGCTTGCCCCGCGCGCGCCAGTGCAGCATCCGCGCGTCAAGACGCAACGGCGCGTTCGATGGTTGGGTGTCTGATTGCAGCGACAAGCGCCGGTTTGTGTTAGGGACGTCTCGGGGCATCGTGGTGCGTGCGCGGTTCAAAGCCGCCCATATGTGGCGGCGCCTGTCCCAATCGATAAAGAGTTGCATGTCCTCGCTATCCTGGCAACCAATGCGTCCGGGCCTGCCCTGAGGAACGACGTTGCAATGTCGCGCCCCCAGGGGGCCGCAGCGGCCACGTCGGGGACGGCTCTGGAGGGCATGATATGTGCTCGAGAGCGTTTTGGGCCTGCCGCCACCTCGGCTAGGTACGGGGACCTGCCTGAAACCACCGAAACATACCCGGACCTAGCTGGGGTGAGCTGCGGCACCCCGGCTAGGTACGGGTATGTTTTTTGGGTTTGCATGGGGCAACTGTACCTAGCTGGGGTGATCCGCAGACGGCCGTCCAAGGGGGGCGGCCTCTGGCGACCTCGCCCAGGGCACAGATTCGCGATGTCTCTGCATCGAGCAATTCGCGATAGGGCGGTAGTCGCGCAATGACGTTCGCGCCAGAGTTGTTCGCATGCGCCCCCGAGTGCGCGTTGACTCCTCAACGCCCGGATGTGTGTCTGGGGGCGCGCCTCCGCAGTAGCTGGTCTACATCGACAACAACCAACGCAGGGTCGGGCACTCCGCCGATTCGAACGCACGTGCGATCGGTGCTAACGTGCGCCCCGAGAAGACAGCGGTCTGTAATGCTCGATCGGCTGTCGTTTCTACACTTGTGCAGCCGCCGTCAGCTGCGACGAACCGCCCCCGCGGCCCCTTGCCACCCTGTCGAGGTAAGGGCACGGGTATCTTTCGCGCTCGAGAATTACTGCAGAAGGGCCGCCCACGCTGCGCCTGGCGAGTGGAGTTCTTCTCGCCTCCTTCCCCCTCGATCCGGCTCGTCGATCTGCGTCGACGCGCGGGCATTGGTGCTGGGGCGTGCGCCGGCCGCGCGGGACAACGCATGCGCAGGTCGCAATTCTTGGAGGAAATGACGACCCACCCTCCTGCTCCATCCTCCCTCCCCCGCCCCCGCGTCGATGGCCCGATGCGGCGTCTGCGCGAGGACGCAACGCGAGATCGGATACGCGATATGCAATGCGATTCCTTCATCCTCCTCCACATCCTCCTCCTGCTGCTCCAGGCCTTAAGGTCTGGGGCAACACAGAGCGCCGCGTGCGCTGCCCTGCCGATGTGCGTCGTCGACGCACGTGTGAAACTGTGCACTCGGGTTCGTCTCTCTCCACTTCTTTCCGTCGATCAGGATCACATTTGGTCGACGCGCGTGGGCGCATCATCGCGCCGCGTACTTGTGCGGAAATAACCGGCGCATGCTCTTGACGGAAAGGTCGACCGTCCGCGAGCGTTCGAGCTTCCCGCAAGTGCTTTGTTCCAGGGCACTTTTTGTTCCAAGGGTGTTTTTTTCCGTCCTGGCCCCGACCCAGAGCCCTCTCTGCTTCTTGGGGCCAAAAAGCACGCTCTCGATTGGCACCGCGCAGTGTCACCTCTGTGCACGCATGCCTGCGCATGTACATATACATATACATATATATATATATATATATATATATATATATATATATATATATATATGACTGTATGTGTACATATTTTTATTCTCATTTATTTAAACATGTGTAAAATATCATGTAATGATTTTCGCCAAACCATGTATCTTGTAATGCTTATCTATATACACTGTTTTTTTAGGTGGTGTGATTTCTTCAACGCGGGAGCCCACGTAATGAAACAATCATTGCCCGAGGGGGTCTGGGTGGAGAAGGCCGCGGCTCCGCATGGCTTTGCCGAACCACGGCGCGGCCGCGGTGCCACAGCCTATTCAGCGGGGCGCCCCTGGGGCTGCCACGCTGGGCCCAGGGGGCGTTGGAGGCGGCGCAGACGTGACGCCTTCAACTACGGAGTGGCCCGCGCAGGGCAGCGGTCTCCAGCGCTGGCGCCCCGGGCGCGCGCCGGCGGGAGCTCCTGCGCCCCCGGGCCCTGGAAGAGATGGCGAGGGCGCCCAGCAGGGCTGGTTCTCAGGCGGTAGCGGCGGACGACGTGGACCCGTTGTTCCAACAGCGCAGGCGGCTCCACACGCAGGGGGGCTCGGCGGAGGGGCGGGGGCAGTCCAGCCAGGGGGAGGAGAAGAGGTGCGACGGGTTCTTGCGCCTGTTGCCGGATGGTGGCCTGCCATCCGACAGGGCCATCCACCATTGGGCCTCGCCGGTCCCGGCCGGCAGCCCCCTGCTCAGGCGCGGGGTCGACTGGCGGTGCCTGCCCAAGGACGAGGACGAGACCGCCAAGTTCCTGCCCAAGGACGACAACGGCACCAACAAACCCGAGAAAGTTCCGATTGGACTTTTGTTCCAGCTTGGGATGAAGCACGGCGCGGCCCACATCTTGATGCACAAAACTGGGAAATCCACATCGCTGCTTCCACAGCGGTGCGCGAGAGCATCCTGTCTAAGATGCTCAACGGGACGGTTCCGTTCAATAGCGGCGTGCCCCTGGCGGGCCCGACAGATGAGCCTCTGCCGCCTCTGCCGCCCGCGGCGTGGACTCCGCCTGAATTTAGTGAACCTGTCCACAGCACTACGTATCTCGATTCCGCTCCTCCGCCTCCTCCTTCCTCCAGTTTGCAAGCCTTTCCCAGCGTTCGAGCAGTCCTAGTCGTGTCGCGCGCCCGGCGTGGTGCCCAGACGAGGCAATGCGCGTGGCAGTTGCGATTTTTTCTCCTGTAGTGCACAGAGGAATGTGAATGAATATTGTACCGGATGTACGTTTCTTCCTCTGTCGCTTCTCCTCGGATTATTATTATCCTCCTCCCTGCCGCCCCTTCGTGCATCGAGCTGATGAGTTTTGCAATAGAGTTGCAAGCCCAAATTCCACATGCGTTCCTGTAGAATGTTGCATCGGATTTTGTATAGGTTCGTGCACCGAGTCTTCGTGAGTTCTGTTCAGAGATGCAAAAATATCTGCGCAGACGTCCCTCTCTCCCTCCCCCCCCCGCTGAGTCTCTGCCAGGCTGCGGCGGTCTGGGCCAGGCTGGGCCAGGCTGGGGCCCCCCTCCTCCTCCCCTCTCTCTTTTCCTCCCTCCCTCCCTTCTGGTATTCGCTGGGGTGGGATGGGCTGGGGTGGGTCCGTGCCGTCGCCTTCAGCGTCTGCGGCGCCGTCGTCGTTGCTGTTGCCGCTGTGCTGTCTTCGTCGCCTTTGCTGTGGCTGTCCCTGCCGCCGCTCCCGCTGTTGTCGTGGTGGTCGTCGTCGTCGGCGTCTTCGTCGTCGCTGCGGCGTCGCCTTTCCCTGCCGCGCCGTGAGGGCGGTCCGCCGTGCTCCGCCGCCGGATCGGGGGCTCCTGGTCGCCTCCTGCCCCAGGGCAATTTTTGCAGTGCCAGACGGGCCTCTGTTTGGAACCAGAAAAACTGCGGGGGGGGGGCTGCTGGGCCCGACGCCGTGGCCGCCGGGCGCGGTCTGGCCTTGCCGGGGCTCCCCAGGCAGTTTGCGAGGTACCAAACAGGCCGCTGTTTGATATTGCGAAAACTGCGTGGGAGGCCTGGGAGGGCCGTTGGGCCCGACTCGGTGGCCACCAGGCGCGACTGGCTGCCCCGGAAGTCGGGGAAGTGCCCCAAGGCTCGCCAATGCGCGCTTCGGGCCTTCTCTTTTTCGGGGTGGGCCCCTCTGGAGCGGAGGGTGGATCGCTCCTTGCCTCCCTCCCTCCCTCCCTCCCTCCTTGCTCCCTCTCCTGGTCGGTTCTCTCTTGGAGGTCTGCGTGAGTTCCTGGGTCGGCGTTGGGCCCCCCTCCCCGCGCCCCGCGCCTCCTCCCCAGCGCTCTCAGTGGGAGGCGCTGTTGCGGCAGTTTCTGGAGCTTGGCGAGGGGGGTCGGGCGCCGACCCGGACTTCGGCGTGGACCCTTGGAGCCAGTCGTGGCTGGAGTGGGATGGCTTTTGGGATGGGCCGGCTGTGCGTGCCCCCCCCCCTCTCATCCTCTCTATCCCTCCACCCGGCTAGCCCCGTTTACGTACGTCGCGCGTTGGCGTAAGATGGAGTCGAGACCGGGCGAGGATCCCTGCCGGAGGGCCGCTAATGCCCCCCCCCGCCCCCCCCAGGCCCAGGAATATCCGAATCTAGCGTTTGCTTTCCGGCTTTGCGCGTGGCACCTTCCCGGAGGGAGCCTTAGGAATTGAGAGAGGTTTGGGCACGGTGGCACGCAAGTCCTCGCACCCTCCCCCCCTCTTCCAGGGCTGCTTCCCGAGAATGGTCTCATCCATCGCTGGGCTGACGTTGCGTTGCGGGGTTGCTGTCGGTCGCCGTTTTGGGCCCCGCAGCTCTCCACTAAAGGGGCTGAGCCCGCAGTCCCAACATGCCACCTCGCTGGGAGGTCACCAACCAACCAACCAACCCTATCGTTTTTTCCCTTTCCTCCTCGTCCTCCTTCTTGCTTCCTCCGCGTCCTCCTCTTGTTCACCCTCCTCCCTCCCCCTCCTCCCTCCGTCCCTCCCTCCCCTCCCTCCCTCTCCACAGCGCGCGCGCGAAGGGGAGGGGGGCACTGCCGCTCCTGTCATAGACTGCTGCCTTGCTCCTGGCCAAAACAGCCCACGCCCGCCGCGCCTGCCGCCTGCCGCCCGCCGCTTGTAATCCCCGTCGATTGTTCTGCTACGCGTAAGAGTGGCCCTTCGCCTGAGTAACGATTAGTGCGGGCCCACGGGGATTCATTCGCCCTTGGCTTGCGCGCTAAGGTTCGGACCCCGCGTTGTCCCTTGGAGCCTCGCAGAAAGAAAGGCCACTCTTGCCTAGGGTCACTTCTGCATGGAGCGGGTCTCTCTCTCTCTCTCTTCTCTCTGCTCTCGTTCCCGCTCATCATTATTATTATTCGTCTTCTCCGTCCTCATATTATTATGTTTCGTAGTGTTATGTTTCTTCTTGTTTTGTGTCTTATTATTATGCTTCCTCCTCCCTCGATCGATTGTGGGGCGAGTCAAACCAGGAGTTGCGACGACCACAATTTCTATCCGGAAAGGGCGTGGGCCCATGGTTCTTTTTTAGTTGTGCTTGCCCTCCGCCACAGGCGGATGACGGGAAGTGTCTTTCAGTAGCGCGAGGCGTGCAGACATTGATTGTGGCTGAACCTCAAGTTTAGCGCCTTGTATTTGGGGGAGCGCAGACGCAGCGGAATTCATTAGGGACCGTGGCCCAGCGAGCGCGGAAGCAGTGTAATTTTCAAGGGATCGTGGCCCCTGGAGCGCTGACGCAGCGTGATTTACAATGGATCGTGTTGCCGGGAGCGCGGACGCAGCGTAATTTACAAAGGATCGTGGTGCTGGGAGCGCTGACGCAGCGTAATTGGCTTGGGGTTGTGGCCCTGGCAACGCGGACGCAGCGTACTTCATTGTGGCCGCGCGCGGCGTCGGACGGCGCCGGCTTTCTACACTCAGCTACCCTCAGTGACATGCATCATCCTTCAGCTTCACGAAGGTCCCCTGAGTTACTTTCAGTTTCCCTCAGTCACTTTCAGTTTCCTTTTTTTCCCTTCATGCCGAGTTTCCCGCAGTAACATTGAGGCTTCCCTATGCATCCAGTTTTCCTCAGTTGCATTCATTTTTCTTGGTACATTCACTTTCCATCAGTTGTCCCCAGTTTCCTTCAGCTACACTCATCTTCTGTTCTTACACACAGTTTCCCTCAGTTGCACTCAGCTCGCTCCGGGCTACATTCATGGCCCATTTGCGTCACCACAGATACAAGAAACTGAGGACAACTGAGCGTAACAAAGGGCGCCCCGTTGTACACAGCTCCTTCTTCCGCCTGTTGCACGAAAGTTAGGGGAGGCTGAGTGTAAGAGGCTCCGCCCCGTCATCAGCAGGTGAATCGTCCTCCTTCTCTTCTTCCTCCTGTCCCGTTGAGCTTCCGCCATGGTACCTCACTTCTCCGCTTCCCACTTCCTTATTGCTCCTCTTCCTCCTTTGTTCTCCTTGTGCTGCTGTTGCTCCTCCCCCTCCTCCCGCTTTCTCCTCCTTCTCATCATCCCCATCTTTCCGCCGCCCGTGTCCGAAGGGCTCCGGGGGGGGGGGCATCTCACCGAGGCATCCAAGTGTCAAGCAGGGCCGATCTGCGATGACGGTGGCTACGACAATGATTATGTTGATGTTGATGCTGCTGCTGGTGATTGTGGAGGTGATGGTGAGGGTGATATTTTGGCGAGGAAGGGGGGAACATCCGTACAACCCAAGCTGTTTGTACATATGTTCCAAAGCCCCCACGACCAACTTCGGCAGTGGACGTGGGAGGCTCCCACAGCCTCCTCTGGCCTCCGATGGCTCTGCTCCTGATGGATCCCACGGCGTCGCGCGGTTTCTTCCGCTTCCCAATGGTGATGGTGATGTTGATGCTGGTGATGTTGATGACGGTGGTGTTGATGAATGGTTGTGATGATGATGATGGTGGTGGTGGTGATGATGGTGGTGACGATGGCGATGCTGATGATGATGATGATGATGATGGTGGTGATGATGATGGTGATGACGATGTTGTTGTTAATGATGATTGAGCTGACGATGACGATGACGATGGCGATGACGTCGGTGGTGATGGTGGTGTTAGCGACGTTGCCGATGACGATCAAGACGATGACGGATGGCAAGGATGAAGACGAACACGATGATGACGCTAACGATGACGATGACGACGATGCTGGTAACGACGATGACCATGATGATGACGACGACGATGACCATGATAGCGAAGATGTTGATGAGGATGGTGACGGCGACGGTGACGGTGCCGACGATGATGACGATGCTCGCAGTTTGAATCCGTGACATAGTTTCTTAGGTAGGTTAGCGTGGGCTCATTTAGCCGCCGAGAGCGAGAGAGAACGAGGATGTGGAGGAAACGACCAGGCGGGGATATGGGAGGGGAGGAAGGACGACGGATGAGGTTTGACAAAGCGAGGAAGGATGATGGCGGGAGGGGACGACGACGACGACGAATGGCGATGATTCTGACAATGACGATGACGATGTCGACGGCGACGACGACGACGATGACGACGACGGTGACGATGATAATGATGAGGAGGGAGAGGAGGAGATGGACGATGATGTTGGTGGTGATGATGATGATGATGCTGATGACGATGACGATGGGGATCATGATGATGATGATGATGATGATGACGATGATGATGATGCTGCTGCTGCTGCTGCTGCTGATGATGATGATGATGATGATGATGATGATGATGATGATGATGATGATGATGATGATTGGCTTACTCCGTCTCGTCAGCGCGCCGATCTGCCAGCGCCCCCGTCAAGTGCCTAGCTCAGACCGATGCATATTCGCCCATCTTCTTGGGCTTGAGCGCTCGACTCTAAACCCAAGCTCGGCAACCCTCTCGAAGCACGATGTGCAACGACGCTGCCCTGCTACCCTGCTACCCTGCTCCCAGCTGCTCAGATGATGATGAGCCCACCCACTTCCAAGACGTGCGGGAACGGCTTCAAATCCATCATGTCGGAAGTGGCCCTGGGCCTCCCATGAGTCTGGCCCCCTCGGCCCCCTTTCTGGGAGGCAATCGGCTCAGAGAAAAACTGCGCCAAGACCCTCTCACGCAGACTTTTCGACAGCAGTGCCACCTGGCCCCTAGGCTTGCTGTTCGCCCGGACGAGATTGGAGCGTGTTTTTTTATTCCTTGGGGCATGACGGGCGTCATCCGCCCCCCCCCCAAAATGACGTAACGCTCCCCTCACCTCCAATGCGCTCGGGGCATTGCCGCCGTGCGCATCGGGATCCGTATAGGTGTCCGTAGAGGAATCCGTATAAGAGTTTGGTCCGTCGTCGTCGTCGTCGTCGTCGTCGTCGTCGTAGTTGTCGCCCGTCGTTCGTCGCTCGTCGCTCATCGTCGTCCTGCGCGCGGACGCGGCTGGAACCTATTTTTTGTTCCTGGCCGATGACGGCAATCATCTGGGGGGGGCCGATGACGTCACGTTTCGCGCCGGCCGCGTTTGGGAATGCTTATGAATGATTGAGGACGGGTAGCAGCAGTATATCGGTGGCGATCTGCACCACAACGCTTCTGTGCACCACAGTGCCTGCGAACACCACAGCGCCTGTGTACACCACACCGCCTATATACACATCAGCCGCGTGCAACACAGCGCCAGTGTGTGCCACAGTACCTGCGGGCACCACAGCGCTTGTGTACACCACAGCGCCTGCGTACACCACATCCGCCGTGCGTAACATAGCACCAATGTGCACCACAATGCCTGCGTGCACCACAGCGCCTGCGTACACCACGGCGCCTGTGTGCACCACGGTAACCGTGCGCAACAGAGCACCAGCGTTGTATAGAGAATCTTGGAAGCAATCCTTATGACAAAATGGAGCGCCAGTGGATTGTACTCTCGTGGCGCCAACGGAAAACACACGGGATGGCAGCCCGATCGTCACCACAGCTCGACGGGGCTGTGGGAGAGACTCTTGCCCTGTGGTTGGTTAGCTACAGTAGGTGCGGGCCCGCCGTACCACCCCCGAGAGGCCCGATGGGGTTACTCGAAGGGGTCCCCCGACGTGGAGAGCGCGGGAACTGAAGTCCTTGGGCAGCGGGGTCTCCGCTGCTTGAGGCCGGCGGCCAAGTGGGGGTGGTGCCGGTGGCCGTGTCTCGGGGTGGCACTTCGAGGCACCTCGCAACGGCGGCGCAGATGTAACGCCTGGGGCGGGTCTGTGCCGCCCTTCACGTTGCGATGTCCGACTGCATGTGAATTCACGCAGGCACCTTGGGCACCTTCCCTCGGGTTGTGTCGCGCAGGTGTTCTGGTCAAAGAGAAAAGAAGAGCGCCTGTGGATTCAACAAAAAATTGATGTTGAATATAGAATTTGGAAAGAAACCCTTATGAGCAAAATGGCGCCGCTGGAATCCAGGAGTCCTCCCGATTCCTGCCGCATCATCCTAACTCATCCCATGTGCGTCCATGAGGCTCCAGCTAAATTCGCCGTCCGAGAACCACGCGGGGTGATGCCATAGACTGCGGTGGATGCTGAGATGCGCACGTGCGCTGTAGCGCGGACCCGCACGACAGGGGTGCAGGGTGCGGGAGGAGGAGGAGGAGGAGGAGGAGGTGGAGGTGGAGGTGGAAGGGGCAGGAGGGTATAACGTTTATCAGTATTTCCCTGGCGTGGCGTTTCATTGTCCGCAGTAGATCCTCACCTATATGTTCTTTGTTCCTGTCCTGTGCACGCAAGCGCTGTGGTGTACACCAGCGCTGCGTTGCACGCGGGTGCTGTGGTGTAGACCTGCGCTGTGGTGTGCACAAGCGACGCGGTGCACGTAAGCATTGTGGTGTAGACAGGCGTTGTGTTGCACATGGCTGCTGCGGTGTGCACTGTCGCTGTGGTGTACACCGGCGTTGTGGAGCACGCAAGCACTGTGGTGTACACAGGCGTTGCGTTGCACACGACTTCTGCGGTGCATGCAGGCGCTATGGTGTACACAAGCGCACGCGAACATTGTTTTGTACACAGGCGTCGTGGGGCACATCGGCACCTACATGATACTCGCGTCGTCGTCGTTGTCGTCGTCGTCGTCGTCTTCGCGCTCGTCGCTCGTCGCTCGTCGCTCATCGTCGTCGTGCGCGCGGGCGCGGCTGTAGTGCCGGAGCCACACGTCGGGGGGGGGGGGGGCGTTACGTCAGACCCACCCGCACCCCCCCCAATGACGCCCGTCATCGCCGAAAATAAAGAAACGCGCTCCTGCGCTTGAACCGCGATTTATTCCTCCCCTGCTTTCTCTCCTGTTCCTCCTCCTGACGGCCGCTCTTGGAACAAAGAGGAACGATAAACAGAGAGAGAGAGAGAGAGATGGGAAAAGGAACGCGGAGGGGGAGGAAGGTCACGCCTGAGCCGACCTTCCTCGCCGGCCGAGTTGTCAGCCAAAGCGCGCTGGTGGTCATCCGCGGACGGCTTCTCTTGGCCAGCCCTCCAGGGTCGGCCCTGAGAGCGGGGAGGAACGGAACTGTGACAGATGATGGGATTGTTGATCGATGGATGGAAGTGTGGACGTGGGGAGGCAGGAGGGAAAGGACTGTCGACCCGAATGTTTGGAGGCAGCGTGGAATGGGTGTGGGCTTAGGAAGTGAAGCGATCCAGCGCGAGATCATTGCGCCCTGGGAGCAAGAACGCCCCATCTGGAGCACAACGTCGAGGTCGTCACATCTTCTCGTTGTCTTCCAGTGCTCACCGGCCGGCCCATGGCGCGACTCAAGAGGACGAACCCGCACATCGATTGGAATGACGAGACGGCCCGGTTTCCTGGCTATGGAAGTATAATGTCATTGGGCAGTTCACGAGAAGACAGGGCAATCCACGGTGAGGCAGACGCCCAGATCGCTCGGCACGCCGCGTGTAAATCCATCCATTATTTGCAGTCTTGCAATGTATCCTAGTGCGCCCGGACTGCTTGGGAATATTTCTCGGAATCATGGATGGTCGGGAAAGTCGACCCGAGGTACCGGCCCAAACAAAGACATATCAGGCAGTACACGAAAGTATTGTTTGAACGCGTGATGCCCAAATTGGATTTCAGATTTGTGAGCTGCCCCAGTTCTCAATCACCAATAGACGCCTCTCACTGTTAGCTGGAGAACTTCACGAAGCCCTCGGCGCGCTCGTCCAGAAACTTTCACATGCTTCGCAGTGGCCAGCGCTGATGGAGCGGTCGTCGTACTTGAGCTTTCTCTTCGTCGCTGGTGGGTTGATCATCTGGCTCGGCCAGCACACCTGCGCCTCCGTGAGCTCGTTTTGCGAGTCCCGCGGGAGCGGGGGCATCCGGTGACAGGGTGCGGCCCTCGGAGCGCCGGCCGTTGCATCCCTCGAGCCGCCGGAGCCTTTCGCCCTAAGCCCCAACTCCTGGCACAAGCACTTCGCGAACTCGGCGGCAAGCAGTGCTGGAGAACCGTCCCCTGACAAGCTGACTGGGGATGCCACGTGCCGCTGGCGGAGGTGTGGACCCAATGCCGCTTCAGCCACCTGACGCCGAGCCGAGCTGATCATTCAGGACAGCCACGAGCACATTGAACTGTTTCTTGAAGAACTCATCCTTGCACTCCTCAGAATTCTGCGCGCCAAACCTTGTAGTCGCAGTCGCTTCTCTCCAGCCAACCGCCGCGCCTTTGCCAGAGCCCGCTCCTTCTTTTCGGTCTCAGAGTCAGGGGAATCATGGCGGATGCGGCGGCCATTGCGGTCGCCTCCACGGTCGCCACGGTCATAGCGGCGATCGTCGCGGCGGCGCTCAAAGCAGGGCTGGTCGCCCTTGGCGCGGCTGCAAGCTCCGCCTGCGTTGCCCAGAAGCGCCTGTCTCCCCGCCCGGCCATGGCTAGCTGCTTCACCCAGGTGCGGAATGTCGAACGTGCGAGTTTTGAGCCCCCTCCCGCGGGGAAGGGCATGAAGGAGGGCGCGCAGGAAAGAGATAGGGTGGCCTACCCGATAGAACTCCACTGAGCCTTCGAGTAGCCACACTGCGACCACTTGAGCTGGTACGATATCTCGAGAGTCCGCGCCAGACGAGCAAGCAACAACGACAAGCTGCGCTGGAAGCCTCCCCGTTGACGACCAGGCTACGGGATAAACGAACCCCGAACCCTGACAACATCGTGGCACATCCAATCCGTATTCAAGTTTGTGGGAAGAACTATTGACGGACTGCTTGTGGACGTGAAGTTCCGAGACGGTTGATAATTAAATCTTGAATGCTTGGGAGACGAAAGTGAAAACGCAAGTTTTGCATTACTGGCGGGACCCAGCACATACATCATCCACGTAGCGTCGCCATGATATCACAATGCGAACGTCGAAATCACCGACACCGACTCCCGGCTTTGCTTGAAACCCGTGATGCAACCATCTGCATTCGGCCGCGCCTAACACCAAGGAAACACAGGCAGATGCAAGTACCCCTCTGATCGAGATGCCAGTGGTCTTGAATACGTATTGTGTTGCCTCCTATGTACGAAGCTCCCCTGTTTCCCGATTGCTCAGAACACGACGGGCTTCTTTTGAGTTCCAGGCTGGCTATGACACGCGCCCGAGGATAGAGAACAAATCAGCTCAGTGGGAGGGGATGGGAGGGAGGGATATGATGTCAGGTGTGGCTCGAGCGCGCCTAGCTTGTCTCATCCTCCTCTTCCATTTCCTCCTTCCTCTCCTCCCTCCCATCCCTCCCATCCCTCTTCTCCCTCTTCCGCAGCCGCCTTTGGCACAGGCAGCTCGAGCCGCGGCGCGGGCGGGGCCTGCCAGGGGCAGCCCAGGTCAGCGATGGGCGAGGATGCCCAGATGAAGTCGCCAGCCGAGGAGGAGACGAAGGCACAGGATCCCCATGGCCGGGAGGAGGAGGAGGAGGAGCAGGAGGAGCAGGAGGAGACGAAGGAGTAGGAGGAAGAGGAGGAAGAGAGGGTCAGGAGGGGGAGGCGTGAATGAACAAGGGGCGAGGAAGGAGACCTCCTGTTCTGCCTCCTCCCCCTCATCATCCTCTGCCTCCTCCCCCTCATTATCCACTCCTTTCGGCGATGCCGACGACGACGACGACGACGACGACGACGACGACGACGACGACGACGACGACGACGACGACGACGACGACGACGACGATGGCCCGCGCGCCCGCGCTCGCGTGGAGGAGCCCCCCGCCAAGCGGGCCAGGGCCGACGGGGAGGCCGAAGCAGGGGAGTCCGAGGAGCTGGAGAAGGACGCGCCTCCGAGGGGAAGGGGCCCCTTCCTCGACAGGCTCCGGGGGACGCCAACTGTGCGCTTGCGTCCGGCCCTGGCCAGGAGTGACTGCAGGCCAATCCTGGATTTGGCCAGCATCTGCACAAGTGGGGGGTGCAGGGGGCAGGTTGAGGTGTCAGGGTGTCAGAGGCCCACGGGGCCGCTCCCTGGGGAGGCTCACCGGAGGCAAACATGTCGTGAGGCAAAATTATGTTTTCAGAAACGTTTCCCTTCAGCGACCACCTTTTTCCAATCCATGAGATGTGTGCCTTCAGCTTTGGGGTCTTCAGTGAAAAGAACCTTTGGAAGGCGGGTGGGCCATTCTTCTCAAGGTTGCGATCCCTCCTAAGCAGCCCCCAGCCTTCACCATCCTTGTTTGCTGTCGTCGAGAAGCACTCCCGCCTCTTAGAAGGCGTGCGGCGTACTCTTCCTGAGGCGGCGATCCCTCCCAAGAGGCCCCTGGCCTTCACAGAAGTCCGCCCGCCTAGCCGTAACCCCTGCAGCTCGCCGCCAGAGGCTGCTGAGTTTCGACCCCGCGCAATGGGGGAGGGGGGGAGGGGGGAGGGGGAGGAAGGGGCGGAGGGGGAGGAGAAGGGGATGGGGAGGATGGCAAGCTAGGTGCGCTCGCGTCATATCTGACATCCTACCCCTCCCTCCCATCCCTTACCATGGCGCAGATCCCCTCTCTACTCGCACAGTCGGGTGTCGAGCAGGGCACTCATCCCGAAAGGGTACGCGATGCATTGTAGAGCACGGCATGGCATGGCGTAGAAGAGCACCGCAAAGCGTAGCATCAACCTAGCATTGCATTGCACGCCGTGGCATGGCACGGGAAATGACGCCAGCGCTGCAGCGGGAACACGAGTCGAAACGAGCGGAAGCGCGGAAATGAGGCCAGCGCTGCAGCGGGAACACGAGTCGAAACGAGCGGAAGCGCGGAAATGAGGCCAGCGCTGCAGCGGGAGCACGAGTCGAAACGAGCGGAAGCGCGGAAATGAGGCCGGCGCCTCAGCAAGAACAGCATTTTGAAAACAAATGCAGGCGAAACCCCAACTCCGGGGAAACCTGTGTGTACAAAAACAGTACGCGGGGGGGGTCGGACACTTTCAAACCGCCATCAGGGGAAGAGGGAGAGTAGCATTCATATTGAATAATTGTGGAGGAAGGGGAGGGGGAGGCGTCGGGGGGGGAGGAGGGGGAAGAAGAGGGAGGAGGGGGATGAGGGGGAGGGGGAGGCTGGGGCCAGGGGTCGAGTAGGAGATCGACTGAAGATTCGATGTGCCCCAAACTTCTTTGTTTGTTCAACCGGTGGACCTATTCAGAATGATTGCAGATGTATCGCGCATTATATGTAAGTTTGCAGGCTCGCCGAAAATTTCAAGTCTGTGGCAAATCAAGTCTGTAGTCCGTCCCCTACTTCCCGAGGGCTCCCCGCGTTCTTGAGGCGGCGTGGGCCGCGCGGGGTGGCACTGCGCACTCGCTCGGCCGACTTCGAGCTGGCCCGCTCCGCTGCGATATCGATGTCGGCCGGCTCGATCCGATTCGAGCCCGACATGTCGGGGGTTTGGGAAGGTGTCCATGGCCCAAGGTGCCCCTGCGTTTCGTTCCATTTTGGAGCCCAGGCCCTCTGGGCCTCGTGAACGGTGCTCTGAAGGCCATGGGGGCCTCCTTGAAAGTAGTCCAGGGGGCGCAACATTCGATCCGATATGAGGCCGACACTTCAGAAGGACAACCATCAGGTTGCGAGGATGGGGCTGGGAGAGATGAGTAGATCATCCATATTATCCATTTTCCCAACCCCTTCCTCCCAACGCGACAACGGTCTTTCTCAACATTCCGACGATCCGATGCGCCCCGAAGTTTGCACGGCGGTGTTGTGCATCTTGGCGCGGCCGATCCGATTCTGATCCTTGTCCCATCTCTCGCCCCGACGCAGATTCCGGCTGGTCCTGCGCCGCATGGTCAGGGGGGGGCTTTCTGAGGAGGCCCCGCGCCTCTTAGGAGGCGTGGTAGTATCCTTCCTCTTGGAAAGCCTCCTGCCTTCGGCGAGGGGAGGGGGGCAGCAAGGCCCTGCTGCTCTGAAGACATCGATCCCTCCCTCGATGGCCGCCCGCCCCCCTTGGACGGGCTGGGCGGGATATGGCCGTTGGCAAGGCAAGCGGGTGGGCCTATGCCCCTCATCCCGGAAGGCCTCCTGCCTTCGGCGGGGCCTGCTCAAAAAAGAGTTTGGGCGAGGGGCGGATCCCTTCTGTGAGAAGCCCTCAGCCGTCTCAGGAGGCCGCCCGCCCCGCCCTGGCCCCGACCAGGATCCGCTGACAAAAGGGCCCCATCTTCCAGAGGCTGCTCAGGGCTTCTCAGAGGAAAAAACTGCTTCTCAGAAGGCGGGGGCCTTATCTATCGAT
>CAUYUJ010000803.1:352500-535528 GCA_963575745.1 Prorocentrum cordatum
CGAGGACAAGAAGGCCGGGTATCGAGGGTGCGGGGAATTCGTTTTGAATGACATACGGGCAAGTAAGAGCGAACAGTTTTAGAATGATTGTTGTTGTTGATGTTGAATTCTCATTTCTGAAGAATAATTATGGTTGGTCCCCCCACCAGTGCATAGTGCTTTTCTCCATCAAAGTGTGCCCCATCGACGCTCGCACCCTGTTTTTTTTTGTCAGGGAATGTCTTGATGCTCAAACAGGGCCCCTGGCCCCCAGGTTACAACAACAACAACGGCTCCCACTTGAGTTTTCCATAATTTAGCCAGGACCCCCGCTCCCGCCCGAGATTTCCTCGCATTTGATTCAGGAATCGCGCTCTCGCTTGGGATTCTTTATAATGTACTCAGGAATCGCTCTCCCGGCGCTCTGGAGTCGCGCTCTCGCTGGAGACTCGCTTGCAACTTACTGAAAAATGGCCTTGCTTGGGGGTTTCCTGCAATTTGCCCAAGCCCCGCGCTCCCGACACCCAGGCACCCAGGAGTCGCGCCCGCTGTGGCCCCATGTGCATGCCCTTCGTGGCCCCGCTGTCGCCATTTGTGTCCCCCTCACTGTCCTACGTGGCCCAGTTGCTACCTTCAGTGGCCCCATAGTTGCCTTCTGTGGCCCCGCATTATCTGGATTTCGTGGCCCCCGTTCGTTCGCGCTCTTCGTGGCCCCATACGCCTGCCCTTTCGTGTCCCCGCTGTCGCCCTTCGTGGCCTACTTCGTGCCCTTCGTGGCCCTGCTGTCGTTCTCTCTCGCTCTCGCTTTCGCTCGTCGTCGCCGTCGTCGTCGTCGCCGTCTTCGACGTCGTCGTCGTCGTCGTCGTCGTCGTCGTCGTCGTCGTCGTCGTCGTGGTCGGTCCCCTGTCCGTCCCTCTTGGGGTCGGGTCGACGGTCCGCGGCCGCCCCGCCGATCAACGCTGCCGCTGGCCAGGCCGACGGTCCGCGGCCGTCCCGCCGCTTGCCGGGGCCCGGTCTGCAGGGAAGAAAGGTATACCCCTCAAAAGGGGCTCGATCGAAGACGAAGAGGGCGGGTATCGAGGGTTTGGGAGATACGCGTTATTAGACACTCGAGCATATAAGGGCGAACAGGCTTAAAATGATTGGTGCTGTTGTTGGTGGTGTTGCTGTTGTTGTTGTCGTCGTCCCACCCGCGACCCACACGCGACCCACCCCGCGACCCACCCCGCGACCCACCCCGCGAACCACCCCGCGAACCACCCCGCGACCCACGTGCGACCCAACCTGCGACCCGCCCGCGAAACACCCGCGACCCACCCACGACCCACCCCGCGACCCACCCGCGACCCACCCGCGACCCATTTGCGATTCACCCGCGACCCACCCGCGACCCACTCGCGACCCACCCGCGACCCACCCGCGACCCACCCGCGACCCAACCGCGACCCACCCGCGACCCATTTGCGACCAACCAGCGGCCTAACTACCCACATAAGTTTAACGGAAAAAACGGCGTTGGCGGGGGGTCTTTGTATAATTCGTGAAAATATTGCGCCTGCGGCGGGCTTCTCCAGAGACACGCAAACTGCCGACGTCCCCACCGCCCCCATAGTATTATCCGCATCTGCGGGGTGTTACGCGTGTAATACGGTGATCCTTGTTTTGCGATGATGCGAGCGGTGCTGTAAATCGGACGCAAGCACGGACGCGTCGTTTGAGCAACGGGAGGCGCCCTCCACGAAGCAAATCACGGCAAAAGGGAAATATAACAAAGGAGGAGGGCGCGCGGGGAGCTCAGAACGAGAACAGGATTCCAGATGCGGCTGCCGGGAGAGCACGGCGAGGTGCAGGGCGCGCGCACAGAGGTAGTTCGCGAGGGCGGAATGTAGAGCTTGAGCCAGGGACACCCCAAGAAAGGTTTAAGCAACCAGGTGAAACCACCGCACATGACGACGAGGAGGCGGGCGGAGGGTCAGAACCGTTGTGGCGACGAGCGCCGGCGACCAGGCACGACAGAAAATGGCGCTGTGAAACATGCACGAGGGCCGCGAAACCAAATCCAAGCCAGGTGGACGAGCGCCCAGGGAGCGAACGTCCAGGGACCAGCCAGAGAGGTGGGCAGGCGCAGGCGCTCATAGGGCACGGAAGCCGCGCGGAAGAATGCCGCGGACAAAGTTGATAGGACCAGGAAGGCGACTCGAGGTGGAAGCGGCGACTAAACCAGAGGACCCCACTGGGGGCACCAGCGCAGGGCTAGGTCGCGCAGCGCGGAGGCAGCCCGGAGGCTGCGGCCAGACAGCTCGCCGACCGCCGAGGCTCCAGGAGGCGCTTGCGCGGGGGAAGACCTGGGGGCCAGGGGTGGCGCCAAAGAGCGACCGCCGCGCTGAGAACACAGATCGGGTGATCAGAGGACCCTTGGACCCCGGGCATGGGAGGGGCGAACAGCAACTGTGCACCAGGGCGGCGAAAATCCGGATCAGCGTGGGAATGGGGCGCGAAGTCCGCGAACGCCACAAACCCAGGTCCACGGTGGCGCATTTCCAAGCAGCCACCACGGTGAGGGCTCTGTCCATGTGATTAGGGGCCCCCGGACCACGGCCAGGGGAGGGGCGATGAGCACCAGGGCCGCGAAAGCTGGAGCAGCATGGGAACGGGGCGCTGAGTGCGCGAGCGTCACAACCCCAAGTCCGCAGCGACCGACCTCCAAGCAGCCACCGCTCTGAGATCACAGCCCCTGTGAGGGGCACCCTGTGCGCAGCCAGGGGAGGAGCGATCGGCCGCTCAGCACCAGGGCGGCTGAAAGCCGGAAAAGCGTTGAAGCGCGCGGCCGTTGCAACCCCAGGCCCACGGTGGCCCATTTCCAAGCAACCGCCGTTCCGAAGCACAACCCATGCGATTAGGGGCCACCTTGCACATGCCCACGGGAGAAACGATCAGCAACTGAGAAAGACAAGGTGAACAAGGGCCCCTGAAACACGGCCAGGGGAAGACGACAGGCAACTGAGCGCCAGGGCGGCGACGAGCCAGAGCAGCGTGGAAGTGGGGCGCGAGGGCGCGCGAGCGACAACCCCAGTGGCCTACCTTCAAGCAGCCGCCGCTCTGAGAGCACAGCCCTTCGATCCACGACCGCTGGCGCGCGGCGGCGGAAAGGGCAAGCAGCGACTCAGCCCCGGGGCGCGCGAGTGCCAGATGGGCAAAACGCCCGAACCGCATGGAGAAGACCCGACGCGCGCGAGACAAGATGGCGCAAGCCGCGGCGGCGTGGCTACGCGACCCAGGTGCCAGATCCAGGTGCGAAGCGGACGCGACCAGGGCCAATGGGCCCCAGCTGGGGCCTCGCGCGGCCGCCCGCGGCAGCGCCGCGGCAGCGCGGCGCCCTCTCGTTCGGCCCGCGTCACCACCTAAAGGTGCGCCACTTGCTAGCCTCTCCCGCCGTGGGCCGTCTGTTGTTGCGC
The DNA here is from genome assembly GCA_963575745.1 of Prorocentrum cordatum. Lineage (NCBI taxonomy): Eukaryota > Dinophyceae > Prorocentrales > Prorocentraceae > Prorocentrum > Prorocentrum cordatum. The sequence continues at coordinate 355,935 of CAUYUJ010000803.1, forward strand.
GCTAAACTTGGCGGCCGCAACCCCCCATTCCACCGTTTCATCTCTTGCGTGCCAAGTCGCTTGTTACGTTGCAAGCAAGAAGCCCGCACTCGTATCGATTGGACCATCGCGCTTGGTTCCCGTGGGAGAATCGGCCTTCCTCGCTCCGACTTGCAGCTTTTTCCCCTCGCCCTCGCCTGCTTCAACAATGACAGCGGCGATGCGCTCAACGAGTGGCCGAACGCATCAGAGAACCCGAACGCGCGACAAACGACGGCACCCACGAGCAACGCCCCGCAGCACACGCGCGCAAACGCACGCGAGAGCACCAGACGCGGCAACAGAAACGCGCGAACACACAGACATGCAACGCGCGCGCCGCGACAGGAGCACACAAACACACGCAGACAGAAAAACGCGTCGCACTCGGAGCGACGCAGCAGCGAAACCGTTGCACCGACGCCGCATCGCCGACATCACAGCACGGCGCGGCAGCACGGCGCTGCCGCGCAGCACGGCAGCGCAGCACCGCGTCGCAGCTCGGCAGCGCAACGCGGCAGCGCAACACAGTATCACAACGCGGCGTCACAGCGCGGCAGCACAGCCGAACCCCGCCCCGCTGGCGCCGCCGCCCTCGCCGCCACCGGCCCTCCCGAGCCCGCCCGCGGCTCGCGGGCGGGGGGCGCGGACGGGGCGGGGGGCCCGCGACGACCGCGGACCCGAAGAGGAAGACGAGCAAGCAGGACCTCGCCAGCGCCCAGACCATTAGGGATCGGCGCAAGAGTTCCCCCCCATCGGGGAAGGGAAGGCGGGGGGTGGGGGCGAGGGCGCGCGGAGATGGAGAGAGCGGGGGTCAGGGGAGGAGGCGAGACCGAGTCTGGGAGGGAGGCGAGAAGGGGGGGTGAGAGGCTGAGGGGGTGGGGGTGGGGGGTCGCGGTCGTTTTCGCAGCGCTTGCGCGTCGCGCTCGCGCTCGCATTTGTTCCCAGCAGGATCGGCCCTGATCTGCCATTGCTTCGCACTTGAAGCTTCCATCGCGACGGGCCAGCTCGAGTCGACCCCCCCCCAGGCCCCCGCGCCCAGCGACGGCGACGCTCTGCGCGGTGCGCTGAGAGGCCACGCTCGCGAGGAGTAGCGGGTCGAGATCGGTGCGATCCCATGCGCCGACCGCGTCGCCGACGCGGGCCCCCGAGAGATCCATCAGACATCGAATGATGCGCGTCTGGTCCAGGGCAAGCCGGTCGAATTGTCTAGCTGGGGTGCGGGGGGGCGGCGGCGAAATGGCCGCGCGGGGCCCAGGGGCCCCGGCTGGGCTCTGCTGCGGACCCGCGCGCGCGGGGCGCGGGGCCCGGGGGCGGGTGGGCCGGGGGGGCGAGGTGGACGCGCTAGCGGTTGAGGATGGGGGGGGGGGACAGAGCAGACGAGGCGCAGGAAGGCCGAATGAGACGGGTCGCGGACGCGACGACGGCAGGGCGACGTTAGCCAGAGCGGGGGGAGAGACGGGGGAGAAGGGAGAGCGGTCGAAAGACGAAGCGTTCCCCAGCTCTTGCGGTCGCCAGAGGCGGTCGCTCCGAACTTCGCGACCAGCCGCCGGGCCGCCAAGGCGTGCCTCTTTAGAACTGCGGAGGATCGACGAAGCGGGCGCCGCGACGCGGGCTTCCGTCAGTGCGAACGCGCTGGCATGTTTGCGCGGTTGTTCGATCGATCGACCCATCGCCGAGCGGCTTCGGTCGGCCCTCGGGCCCGTCGAGGACCAACGCGCCAACGCCTCATCAATCGCGTGTTCGGAAAACACGTAAAGAGACGTGGTCCCAGGCAGGTCGCTCGTCGATGGATCATCGATGGATCGCCGAGGTATCCGGTCGAACTCCGAAGGCTCGCCGGCGCGGCATGGGCCGCGCGCCCCTCTTCTTCCCCCATCCCGCAATCCATTCCCCATCCGCGCCCCTGTTCCTCCTCTCATCCCCGCGCGACCCTGCCCCCCCGCGGGCGCGCCCCCCCCCCCGCGACCCCGCCGTCCGCCGCCCCGCCGCGCCCTCAGAACCCCCGTCGCTGCCGCCCCCCCCCCACCCCTGCGAGGAAGCGGCTGCAGGCGCCTGCCCGCGCGCGGCCGCCTGCGCGACCCCGCGAAAAAGGGATCCGCGGGCAAACCGCGCCCTGCGCGGCCGGCGAAGTTCGGGGGCCGCAGTCAGACGAGGGCGGCGGGGAGAGGATCGCGGAGAGAAAGAAGACGAGCAGCGGGTCGGGGGCTTGGGGCAGCAGCGCGCAGGCAGAGCCAGGGGCGGGGCGGGGCCCGCAGCAGAAAGTAGCATGGCTGCAACGCCCAGGACAACAACGCAACGCTTGGCCACACGCGACTTGCTCTCGAGGCCGAAATCGCAAGATCCTGATCCGACGGGGCGCGCTAGGACGATGGAGAGCGGCCGTTCTAGACGCTCGCCGCCGGCGATTGGAAGCGCGCGCAGAAGTCACCCGGCAAGTCGAAGCTGGAAGAGGGGCCATTTGCAGGGAGCTCACAAACAGGGGCGGGACATGCTGGTCGCAGGAAGCCAGTTCGAGGAAGAACGGTGGTGCGACTGCTGGGCTCGTTGCGAAGGTCGGTGGATCTCAGAAGTGCCAGATATCAGATCAGTCCACGAACTCAGAGGCGGTCTGACCCTGGTTGACCGGGCGCGAGAATCGCTTGTGCAGAGAATTACCACATGGCAAGATATCACGCATAGGAAGCACATGTTCGATGAGGCCGAAGCAGCAGAACGCGCGGCGGTGGATCCGTCGTAGAGGACGGGCCCACACACTGGATTCTATCATAGTCACAGTTGCAGCTTGGAGACTGCAACATCAGGAAAACCCGCACTTTTACAGATGGAAGCAGCATTCGCTGCTGCGCGTGCCATCTGCAACCTTGTCCATCGATCCGCCTGGCGTGGTGTCCTTCGCCGCGCCGCGATAGGAACGGGGGGCGGCCGAAATTCGCCAGCGACTGAACGAGGGGCACGCGTTAGGGTAAACTGTTCACGAGTGCGCGGGCAAAGTTGACGCGGCAGCAACGTGGATGGTCGCGCGGAATCCGCCGCGGCCAAACGTAAGATGGTACCGGGGCGCCCGGCTACATGCGCCTGCGCGCGAGAGCGCGATGCGGCACTTTTGCGGGGCCGCGTCGCGCTGCCGTTTGTTGTGCGCAGATTGCGATGAGCACACGCGCGCGCGTCATGAACCGCCACGCAGTCGGGGTGCCAAAACGGCGTTCGTTGCTTCTCGTCCGGCATTTTCGCCAAACCGTTCATGCAGTGCAAGAACTGACTGGGGAACTACCCCTGAACGACAGCGATGTCATCTGAACCACATTTGAATTACATGTGCACTATGCCTGAACCGAGTTTCTGTTGCTAGGGGCCCACTTTTAAATGTTTGTATTTTCCCCATATCCTAAGATGGGGTTCTTGTTATTACGTGGACGCCTCCTACTGCCTCTCCCTCCTCCTCTTTCCTCCTCCCCTCCTCATACTCAGACTTACTCATACTCATACTTACTCATACTCAGACCTACTCATACTCAGACTTACTCACACTCAGACATACTCATACACAGACTTACTCATACACAGACTTACTCACACCCAGACGTACTCATACACAGACTTTCTCATACACAGACCTACTCATACCCAGACTTACTCATACACAGACTTACTCATACACAAACTTACTCATACCCAGGCATACTCATACTCAGACCTACTCATACTCAGACTTATTCAACACACATCAGATTTGGAGGATGTCTCAAGCGGGGCGCTGGTTTCAGCACCCCTAAGGGGAGCCGCCAGGGGTGGTTGCACGGGCTCGTTCGCGGCCATGTTGTGGGGATGTCTCAGGCGGTTTGCTTGTTTCTGGGCTCAACATCCTTCGCTTGGATAGCAGATTGTGCGGATGTCTCAGGCGGGGCGCTGGTTTCAGCACCCCTAAGGGGAGCCGCCAGGTGTGGTTGCACGGGCTCGTTCGCGGCCATTTTGTGGGGATGTCTCAGGCGGTTTGCTTGTTTCTGGGCTCAATATCCTTCGCTTGGAGAGCAGATTGTGAGGATGTCTCAGGCGGAGCGCTGGTTTCAGCACCCCTAAGGGGAGCCGCCAGGGGTGGTTGCACGGGCTCGTTCGCGGTCAGTTTGTGGGGATGTCTCAGGCGGTTTGATCGTTTCCATGCCCAACATCGCCGGCGGGGCTGCGCCTCCAAAAGTGGTGAAACGCGCCCTGGGGAACCAGGGTTGAGGAGGAAGAGGGGGAGGAAGAGGAGAAGGAGGAGGAGGAGGAGGAGGAGGAGGACTGGGGGAGGAAGCAAGGGGATCAGGACGATGAGGTGAAGGATGACGACAAGGATGAGGAGGATGATGTCTAAGAGATTGAGGACGAGGAGGAGGATGGCGTGAGCGAGGGAAATGACAGGAACGAGGATGAGGAGGAGGAACAGGAGGAGGAGGAGGAGGCGGGGGATCGTGAGGAGGGGCATGGGGGTGCGGAGGGGGAGGGGGAGCAGGAGGATGAGGAGGAGGAGCAGGAGCAAGAGAAGGGAGGGGGCGGAGGAACAGGAGGAGGAGGAGGCGCAGGCACTCTGACTCATACGCAATCACTCGCATTAGGGGTCACTCGTCTTCGTCGGCCCTGTCGCCCACGTGGACGCGCTATTGTAGTCGACCGCTCATGAACAGACGCTCACCACGGCATGACATAAAACATGAGATGCACATATGGGGAGCTCCACGCAGTGAGTAATTATATGTGCGCGCGCTGCTTCCCCCCCTCTCTCTCTCTCTCTTTCTTTCTCTCGCTTCCGGGCCGCAGCCGCTAGGGCTCGAGCAGGCTGCGCGTTTTGCGAAGAAGGCTGGGGGCCCCGGAACCCGCAGCGCCCTCGGCGCCCGACGCGAAGCGGCGCCGCGGGCTCGTTCGGGCGGCCCTCGCGGCGGGGTCGGCCCCGGGAGCGGCCGAGTGCACCGAGGGGCCCCCTCTCCAGCGGCCGAGCGCGGTCGCCGGAACTGCCGCGGGCGCCGTCGTCGGGCCGGCCTGGAGAAACCCCGAGGACAATCCCCCTTGGCCCTCATTTCGCGGGGGGGGGGGGGGGCGCGAAGGGGGGCGCGGGTTTGGGCCCCCCGCTTCGGCCCCTCGATCCGCAGCCTGGCCCGGGCGGCAGCGGACGCTAGAGGCCGCTGGCCCCTCCGCCCACGCGGCGGACGGACCAGACTCAGCGGGAGTTGAGGGGGGCGGGGCCGACCCCGAGGATGAGGAGGAAAAGGAGGCAACCCAGCCGGGCGAGGAGATCGCCCTGGAGCACGGCCGGCAGGAGCAAGCCCAACGCTGAATGGAGGAGTTGAACGCGGAATGGCGCCCAGTGGAAGGGCCCTCAGACTGAGGGCGGAGGTGGGGAGCTCCCGGCGGCCCCGGCAAACGACGCCGACCGTCGGCGGAAGGTATAGATCTCCGGGGCCTCCAGCAATTCGGGCGGCTCCTCTCCCGGGCCCTAGGGGCGCATGTACGCGAGCCCCTGGGGGCAGCGCTGCAGTGCCTCCAGGCCGCGGCCACTGGCGCCTTACTAGACCGACTGGCGCGCGCGGGAGCTCGGGCTGCCGGCGAAGGGCGGGGGGCCGGCGCCCGCGAGGGGCAGCCGCGGAGAGGCTGACCCTGCCTGCGCGAGCTCGACTGGCGGGCACCGGATGCCGCTCCCACGTCCAACTCCTTCTTCACGGAGGTAAGCAATCCGGGGACGGGGTCGGATCCACGACCGCTGGCCCAACCACCTCCTGGCCGTCATCGACGGGGGGCGCGTCCGCGTGGAGAAGGAAGACGCGCGCACTTCGCTGAGCTGGCGCTGGACCCTGGCGACGGGGGCCCAGGCTGTGCTGTCGGGGATGCTGGCGTCAGTTCTCTCGGCTGTGCGGGCTGGGACGTTGGCGTCGGTATTCCTGGCTGCGCTGGCGTAGATCCTGGCGTCGGAGCTTCCAGCTGAGCTGGCGACGATACTGACGTCGGTGCTCCGAGATGGGCGAGGACGCTGGCGTCGGTGATCCTGGCTGCGCAGACGAGGATTTCGAAGTCGGTGTTGGTTGTGTTTGCGAGGATGCTGTCGTCGGTGCTGCGGGCTGCGCTGGCGAAGATGCCTTCGTTGGTGCCCCCCGCTGTGCTGGCGGGGGTGATCCCCTTCCGGCTGCGCGGGCGCTGGTGCTTCCGATTGTGATGCTGGGGATGCTGGCGCCCGTGCTCCTGGCTGCGCTGGCGAGGGCGCTGACGTCAAAGCTTCGCGCTGTGATGGCGGGAAGGCTGGCGTCGGCGTTTCCAGCTGTGCTCTCGAAGATGCTGGCGTCGGTGCCCCGGGCGCGGTGGCGTCGACGATCCTGGTTGTGCCGGCGGGATCCCGGCGTCGGTGCCCCCGGCTATGCTGGCGAGGATGCCGAGTTCAGCGTTCCTGCGTGCGCGGGCGAGGATGCTGGCGTCCTGGCTATGATGCTGGCTTGGATGCTGGGGTCGGTGGTCCAGGCTGCGCTGCTGAGTATGCTCGCGTCTATCCCATTTGGGCTGGCGAGGGCGCTGGCGCTGGCGCCCCCCGCTGCGCTAGCGAGGATGCCGGCGTCGGCGGTGCCCGTTGCGCGGGCGAGGATGCAGGCGCCAGCGATCCAGGTAGCGCTGACAAGGCTGCTGGCGTCGGTGCTCTCGGCTGCGCTGGCGGGAATGCTGGCGTCGGTGCTCTGGGCTGCGCCGGCGAAGATCCTGGCGTCGGTGCTCTCGGCTGTGCTGACGAGGATGCTGGCGTAAGCTGCCTTTGGTGATCCGAGCTGTGCTGGCGAGGATGTTGGCGTCGGCACTCCACGTTGTGCCGGCGAAAGTGCTGGCGCACGCATTTCCATGAGCAGCGGCATGGCCTGTTGCCGTTGTTTTCCATTCTCGCGCGCGCTAGCCTCAGTGCTGTAGCTGATCGCATTGCGTCCCAAGCTGGGTGGCGCGCGCGACCGGGCCGCAGCGCGGGCCGCAGCGGCCGCCGACTGGGAGAGGGTGGAAGCCCGGCAGCGGCCGCCGGCGTCTGCGGCGGCCGAGGCGGAGCCAGCAGCGCCCGCGGCGCCCGCGGCGCGGCGGCGCCCGCGGCGCCAGCAACGCCAGCCGCGCTGACGGTGCACGCGCTGCCCGCAGCCCCGGCGGCGCCCGCGGCGGCCGCGGTGGCGCCGCGCGCCCGCACCGCCCGCGGCGCACGCGGCGCCTGCGGCGCCCGCGGCGCCGTCAGCGCCAGCGGCGCGCGGCGCCGCGGCGCAGGCGGCGCACGCGGCACCGGCGGTGCCATCGGCACCCGCGGCACCCGCAGGGACCGAGGCGCAAGCGGTGTCCAAGGCACTTAACGCGCCCGCGACGCCCGCAGCGCCGGCAGCCCGCAGCGCCGGCAGGGCCAACAGAGGCATGAGGCAGCCGCCGGTTGCCGCCGCCAGCGCACCGCCGCGGTTTCCATGATGCAACGGCCGGAGCGCGCACCTGTGGCCGGGGCGGGTTCGAGCCGAGACGGCTTGAGCTAGGATTGGGCCTTTTCTACTCGAAGGAAACAACGGCATCAACATAAGATTCTTGAGTTCCGCACGGATTTCTTGGATCGGCGCTGGTGCCTCCGACGCCTCCCGCGGCGCGCTCCGCGCGACAGGGAGAGGGAACCAAGCGCAGATCCAAAAAGTCCGCCGCGCGGAGTTCCGAAAGTTTACGTTTATGCAGTGATTTCTCCTCCGATGTACATGTGTTCCCTGCCTCATCCTTCCTCCTTTCCTCCCTCCCTCCCTTCTTGTTGCGGTTTTCCCGGGTGTTCATCTTTACTTCGCGTCCTAGGTTTGCGCCCCCAGTCCCAGAGGGGCGGGGCTCAACTTGACTTGGGTTCCCGGAGGGCTCCGAGACCGTCAGAGTCTTCCAGAGAACTTCGGAGACTTCCTGAAGTTGTCAGCGGTCGGTGGGAATGGGAGCTGGAACCCCGCTGCTCCTTTTTCTCAACCATCCTGTGGTGTTGGGTCCTCGTCTTGAAGAGACAGTGCTCCGCGTCTCCTTTCCTCCTTCCTCTCCCCCCTCCTCCCCCGCACCGCACCCATTTCGAATGGCCCCTCACACGTTTCGTGGCCCCATAGGGAGCCCCACCGAAGGCCACAGTGGGAAAGTTCGCATGACGGCCTCGGGCCAGTTAGCCCCAGTGGGAAAGTACGCACGGCGGCCTCGGGCCAGTTCGGCGCACCCCTGACGAGGATCGTGGCCCCATAGGGAGCCCCATCGGACATGAGAGTCACGACTGTGGTACTCACAGCTGCATATGGTCGGGTTCTTCGCCAGGCTAATTTACTTCTTGTAGTTGCAACCTTCTCCAGGCTGCTCCCGTACTCCTGATTCCGCTCGTTGCCTCCCTTTTTGCGTCTCCCATTTCTCGTCTGCACTTGTTCTTCTCTCTTTTCTCTGTTCCCTTGTGGTTTCTTCTGGGTGCTATTGGCTTCTCTTCGTGCTGCAAACAGCCGCCCAGGTGAAGGTGGTGGAAATGCTGCAGCCAGATGAGGGCAAACAGTACGGCCAGAATCCGCGATCCCCGAAGCCAAAGCAGGTGTTCAGCGTGGGCTCGTCCACGTCGTCGTCGTCGTCCTCGTACACTTCGTTGCTGCCGTCGTCGACATCGAAAATCGGGGATCGAGGTTTGGGGACATGTCGGCAATTGCCTTCAGAGGTCTCCATGGATCGTCGTCGTCTTTGTCGTCGTGGTCGGCGACGTCGTCGTTAGGTGCTCCGCGTGGGCTTCTCCACGTCGGCGTCGTCTCTTATCCTCGGTGATGGGGCTGGCGGCGTCGGCTTCGATGCGGACGGCTCCCTCATGAGCGACGGCAAGACATGGTGGCGCGCACGTGGGGCCAGGGTGAGGGGGCGGCCTTTGTTTGCGCAGGCGCCCCACCTGTTCGAAGGCCTCATGCGCTCTTAGTGCAGTCAAGGCGCTGGCATAAGGACCGGGCCGTTCCTTAGGTCTAGGTCGGGCAACCTGTTCGTGGACGAGTCTCGCCGTGGCCAGGAAAGCCCCTTCGTTCCTTATTTCGCTTTCCTGCTGGCAGTGTCATGACTGTAGAGGCGTCCCTGGAAGCCCTCCAGAATATGCCGATCCTTTCCAGGCGGGGCCTCTGCCCTGCAAGAAGACCACCGCGCTCACCCTTCCCCCCTCTGCACGCCGCCAGAAGAAGACGCTGAAACCCGGGAGCAAGTTCGGGCGCGAGCAGGTCATCCACCTTTCCAGGGCTCGCTTCGATTCCTCTAATTCGATTCGATTCGATTTCGATGGCTTCGGATTCCGATTCGTTTCGACTTGCAAATGGAGGGCTTACCAGCCTCCCGATTTCCGCCGATTCGACTTCTGCCAACTCGGCTGCCGATTTCCGCGGATCCGATTTGTTCCGATCGCCGATCCGACTTATCGATCTGATTCTGGGCTCTCTTGCCTTGGGTGTCTGTCATTGTCCCGCGGCCCAGGAACGGTCCCCAGGAGCCGAAATTGACGAAAAGCATTCGGAAGGAGTCAGGACAGCAGAACCCCAGGATCCATCCGCGCCCGCTGGAAAAATGTCCCCTGACCCCTCCTGGGCGCTATGCGGCCAGCTTTCCGAGCTGCGTCAAGCCGTGGCCACGACGAGGCCCCAGGAAGTCTAGACGGGACAGAAAGACTGAAGCTGGGCGCGAGCAGGTTTGCTGGCCACTGGCCCACGCCACACTGAAGCCTGGCGCGAGCTTCAAAATAAGATCGTGCGCGAGCAGGTCGTCGGCGTGCTCCTTAACCTGGATCCTAAGAGCTCCAACGCCAACACTATCAGCCTCTTCAGGAACGGCGCCCGCGCCAGCGTACCTTCTCTGTTGCCCGATTGCCCGCATGTCGGTCCCAGGGCGTGCTGATATCACACCATCGGTTGCCTGCGACATTGTCTGCCTCCCTGAGGCCGCGGAGCCCTCCAGTCATCCGGCAGTCCCGAGGGGAAACAAACAAAAGCAATCATACAACAGATTTCCGACTCGACCAAAGGAATGGCGCCCGCGCTGGCAGCCCGACGCCGCTGCCGGAGGGCTGCAGGGGCGCGCCACTCTTCCCCCACGTCTCGTTCCGCAACATGACCGTGCAGGTGAACTTCGGGCCTGCGCAGATGAAGGCTCCGCAAGCTAGTATTCGCCATGAAGGAAAGGAGTCCTGGAGGAAACGGGACATGCAGCTTTTTTTATCGATCTCGGGCTCCTGGGTCCATCCCGAGGCCGTGAGACCGTCAAATGCAGACGAGGAGTATCCAGCGGCCTGCGACCCATCCCGCCACCGTACCTTCAGGGACCGCTGGGTGGGTGGTATGGGGTGTCGCTGGTCTCTGGGGGGTCCAGGGGCGCCTTCTGTGGGGCTTCAGGGTGTCTTCCGAGGAGTCCTTTTATGCGGCACGCCTGTGCAGGTGATTTTCGGGCCTGCGCAAATGAAGGTCGGCGGCGACGACGACGGCGACGAGCAGTTGTCTGCCCTTTTCCAGCGACTTCCGCACTGGGGGCGACTGCGACAGCGACGATGTGTTCTGTGACGGCGCTATCGTTTTGGAGTTCTCGTTCCCAGAAAGGGCGGGGGCCAGGGTTCTTTTTCACAACCATTTTGTGGTGTTGGGTCATCGTTTTGAAGAGACAGCAATCCGCGTCTCACTCACTCACTCCTCCTCCTCCCCCTCCTCCCTCCTCCCCCGCACCGCACCCATTTCGGCACACCCCTCACACGTTTCGTGGCCCCATAGGGAGCTCCACCTAAGGCCCCAGAGGGAAAGGTTGGTTGCATGGCGGCCTCGCCTCATGTCGGCACACCCCTCACACGCTTCGTGGCCCCATAAGGAGCTCCACCTAAGGCCGCAGAGGGAAAGGTTGCATGGCGGCCTCGCCCCATTTCGGCACACCCCTCACACTGGTCGTGGCCCCATTGGGAGCTCCACCGAAGGCCCCAGAGGGAAAGGTTGCCTGGCGGCCTCGGGCCATGTCGGCACACCCCTCACACGTTTCGTGGCCCCATAGGGAGCTCCACCGAAGGCCCCAGAGTGAAAGGTTACATGGCGGCCTCGGGCCATTTCGGCAAACCCCTCACACGTTCCGTGGCCCCGTAGGGAGCTCCACCTAAGGCCCCAGAGGGGAAGGTTGCATGGCGGCCTCGGGCCATTTCGGCACACCACTCACAAGGATCGTGGCCCCATATGGAGCTCCACCTGAAGGCCCCAGTGGGAAAGTTCGCATTGCTGCCTCGGGCCAGTTCGGCGCAGCCCTCAGACGTTTGGTGGCTCCATAGAGAGCTCCACCGAAGGCACCAGTGGGAAAGTTCGTCCACTTGGTGCCCCGTCGGTGTTCCGTCCGCGGTGGGCGGGCGGTGGCCGGGGTTGCCCCGCCTTGGTAACGATAGTGAAGTCGAGAGTGGGATCGATGATGAGAACTCGAAAATGAGGTGGACAGTACTATCAACAGTGAGTTCGACAGTGAGGGTGTTGTGAGATCGGTAGTGAGACCGATGCTGGAATTAATGGAGAGATCGACAGTGAGGTCGAACGCGAGATCTACAACGGATATATGGAGGGAGCGATCGTGAGATGTATAGCGAGATCGATCGAATGTTATCGACCCTGTGAAGTCGATCGTGGGATCGATCGAGTGAGATCGAATTCTGGGACGATAGTGACATTATATCGCAGCGCAACGTCGTCACCACGCGTCGTCGCTAACTCGAGGGCGCGTCACGAGCATCATCATCATTACACCCATCGCATTTGCCAGCAGTTGGTTCTTCCCCCCTCCCGCTCCCGAACCTCCGTATCACCCGAAGGGTGGTCGTATAGCTAAGGTATCCAAGTCTATTGCTCTGGATGGCCTCCAGCATGCTTCCGAACAGGCTCCAAGGCGGTTCCAAATGGCCACGGAGCTTCCAAAAGAGGACCCTAAGACGCCAACATCTTTCCATAACAAATGTTGCATGGCCGTTCGGGGGTCCCTTCCCCTTAGAACGTCTCTCAAAGACCGCCCACCCCCCACCATCAAACAAAAAATGAAACAACGGTAAGGATGGTGTCAGGGAGTGGTTTCTTATTCAGTATCAGTGGCTCAGGCCACGGCGGTTCACCGCCGTCCCACCCCCGAGCCTTCTGGCTGCGGAGGGGCAGGCCGGCAGCAGCACGTGCTACGCGAACTGCTGTTCACACGATTGGCGCCCTTTCCTTCTGATTGGTTTCCGAGGCCTCAAGATGGCTCCATCATGGCCCAAGGCAGCCCCAAGATTGGCACACGAGGGCTCCAAGACGGCCACCCCAAGAAAACCAGACTATAGCCCCAAGGGTCCCCCAAGCGGCTCTCACAACAAACGGTCCGCGAAGGTCTTCTCCTCCTCCTCCTCCTCCTCCTCCTCCTCCTCTCCCCTTCCTCCGCCTTTTCCTCCTCCTCCTCCTCCTCCTCCTCCTCCTCCTCCTCCTCCTCCTCCCTGGTCCTTTACCCACTCCTGGTCCTACTCGATATCCTTCTAATCCTCCTGCGCTCCTTCAACCTCTTCATCCAAACAACCATCCTTGGCATCGCTTCTGAATGTGCTGGGGGCGACATGCTAAGCAGCATGAATTTACCAGGGATCCTGGCCCTGGGGGCGTGGACGCAGCGCAATTTAAACGGGATCCGTCATGTTCAATGGATCGTGGCGCTGGTAGCGCGGACGCAGCGTAATTTACGGGGAATCGTGGGCAAGGGAGCGTTGACGCGGCGTACTCGAGCGATCGTGACCCTGGGAGCGCGGACGCAGTGTAATTTACAAGTGTCGCTCTGGGAGCGCGGACGCAGCGTAAGTCACAAGCGATCGTGGCCTTGGGACCGCGGGCGTAGAGTAATCTACAGGGGATCGTGGCCCTGGGAGTGCGGACGCAATGTAGTTCACGTGAGATCGTGGCCCTGGAAGCGCTTGCGCAGTGTCGTTCACGAGCGGTCGTGACGCTGCAGGTGCGGACGCAACGTATTTTACCAAGGATACAGGATGATAAAGGCTGTGGGAGCGCGGGCGCAGCGTACATGAGTTTTCGAGGTCGATTGGCCAAGGGAGCGCTGGCGCATCGTAATTTAAAAGCGATCGTGGCCCTTGGAGCGCGGCCGCAGCGTGGGATCGTGGCCGTGGGAGCGGGGATCCATCGGAGAAGACTTACAGAACAGGGTGGGTCGTAATTTGGCTCGTCCTCTTGCAAGTTCCGGGTGCGTCCACAACCACGTCCCTTAGCACGTCCGTTGGCGCGTCCCGTGGCACGTTCCCCAATTTGTCCTCTGACGCGGTCCTTGGCTCGTCCTCTGACGTTACCCTTGCCTGTTCCGTGGCGCGTCTCCTGGCACATCCCTTGCCACATAGCCCAGCGCGTCCTTGGGGACGTCCCCTGGCGTGACGTCCCTTGGCACGCCCCCCTGGCACGCCCCTTTGCACGTCCCGTGGCAAGTCCCTGACACGTCCGTGAAACGTCCCCTCATACGTCCCGTGGCACGTCCACTGGCGCATCCCATTGTGCGCCCCTAGCATATCCTGAGGCGCGTCCATGCGCTCTGCGCCCCGTGTCAGTTCGTTCAGTTTCGGAGTTAGATCGGATGTTGAGTTCGAGCTGGTTGAGCGCCACGCGCGTTTTGAATACACATTCTCGGATTCACGAAGGCGAAGCAAAGTTAGACTCCCCGCTGGCCCTCCTCGTGTCCATCGCGCGCGCACGCCGCCTACCTGCCGCTGTTTTGGGCTCAAGGCTCACCTGGCTCCGCCGGCCACGGTGGCAGCGGTGGCCCGCTTGGCCACCCGCGCGCTGCCTGTCCGGGCCCCCCGCGGGGGTGCAGTCTCTGGCAGCTGTCCTTGCCCCACATGGTGCGGCTGCACTGCGGGACACGTACTGGGAGTCGTCGACTCCATCACCCAAGCGACGGACCCGCGTAATTGGGACATGATGGTTGCACTCAGCAGAGACCGCGGGTTTAGCCAGAGACACCCAGACGGGGCGCCCCCGCGGCAGGTGTTGACCGCCATGGCTGATGCCCGCGCGGCCGGCGTCAACCTTCAGTCCGTCGCGGACTCGGCGGTGCAGCGACGGATCTTGTGCAAATAGTGCCGTCCACGCTGCGGACATAAGCGTCGCACTTGCGTATGGTTGCGTGTGCGAGGGAGTTATCAGGGGGAGCCCCAGCTGGGTTGCTCGGTTCAGCGCGTTCGTAGAGTCTAAGCGCGTGGGCCCTGACGCACCAGGTGGCTGGCGCCCCCTGGCAAGGTGATCAGGACGTCATCTTGCGCGGGATTCGTTTGGGCACGGCCAAGTGCCGGACCCTTAGGCTACCCCTGCACCGCATAGACCGACTTCTGCTGGGGCGGCTGCTTCGCTTCGCGCTGTCGCGCCATCGTAGGCGGTGGTGCGTCATTGCAGTGCCTGCTTTAATTTTTCTGCTGCGAGTGCCGTCCGAGCTGTTTGCGCAGTGCACGCGCGCTCGCGTGCAGGTGCAGGGCGGTCGGTTTGTGTACGGCCCGACGCGCCGGAAGCAGCGGGTCGACGTTTGCACAGTGTTCGCATTTTGAAGCCATGCTCGCAAGAGGTGGTTGGCGATCGGTGGCGTCAGCCCGGCCGTGCGTGTCGGGCGACGGGTGGCCGCCGGCTTGCTGGCGCAGGGTGTCGTCGACGATTCTGGCCCCGAGAAGTAGGCACCGCAGTGTCCCGTTCCTGCGCCGCTCCCCTTTTTCCTTCATGTGCATTGGAGACGGGAGCAGTCTCGAAACTGTGGTGCCTTGTCAATGAAAAGAAGTATGGAAGGGAGCGGGAGCGAACTCGGATTCACGAAGGTGAAGCAAAGTTAGACTCCCCGCTGGCCCTCCTCGTGTCCTTCGCGCGCGCGCACGCCGCAGAATTACCTGCCGCTCTTTTGTGCTCAAGGGTGGGACCGCTTGTCTCGCCCGCCCACTCCTTCCCTTTGCCTGTCCTTGTTTTCGGCGGCGCCGCTGCGCCCGCCGCTGGGGGCCGGAGCGGCCTCGAAGATGTGGTGCCTTGCCAGTGGAATAAGAGGAGGGAAGGGAGCGAGAGCTAGCACCTCTGGACGAGCCATGCGTTCACCTCTGGGCGAGCCATGCGCTCATGCAGCTCGAGTCCGGTCAAGATTCGGATGCCAAGGACGACAGGCTCCACAACGCAATAGCGAACGACAACAGTCAGCACTAAGAAGCAACACGGATCAGCACCGCACAGCATGGCACAGCGCAGCGCAGCATTGCACCACCACTGGCACGGCATCATCAACATTGATACTCAGCACTGCCACTGCCCATCGCCAACATCAGGGCCGTTCTATATATATATGTGAGGGGAGGATTGTGGTATAATGTGCGTTCCCTTTTTTCTGTGGTTCCACTCCATCACTACCCTTATCATGTATTTTCGGATTTGCTTCATCCTCTTTTTAGAATGATTCAGTTTCGTTCTTCTTTTCCTCACCCTCTCCCTCCATCGTTTCTCGCGCCCTCTTCCTCAGCAGAACTCTCGCCGACTTTCCGATTTTCTCTTCCCATTCCCTCATCATCCTGTTCGCCCTCCTGCTCTCCCTCCTCCTCCTCCTCCTCCTGTTCCTGCTCCTCCTACGCATCTTCATCGCCATCATCATCAGCATCGTAATCATCGAAACCAGCGTGATCATCATCATCACCATCCTCATCATCACTTACGCCGTCGTCGTGGCAAGCGTCGTTGTGGTCTTCTCGCTCCCCCCTACTACGACGACACAGGCGTTGAGACAATAGAACTCGCGCAATGCATTTTTCCACCAAAATGGCGGGGGCGCACATCGGGGAAAAAAACAACATACTATGAAGCCACTGTCGCGCCTGCCCCCCCCCCGCGGGCGCCCGCCCGAGCGCGGTGGCGGAATCGCGCGGCAGCGCCAATGGATAATGCGTATTCTCGTGCTGCTTCCTCCGGCTCACGCCAGCTTCCGCGGGGCCCCCCCCGTTGCAACTCCGCCGGGTGCGCGAAACTTCCGCCAACCTCCGCCGAAGAAGAAGGGCCCTGAACACTGACCTCAAACATAATTTGAAACGAAACCTGAAACGCAATCTGAAACACTCCCGGACACAGGCCCTGAAAACAAGGCCGCTGCCAAAACTCACTGCCATGTATATATGCTCACGGCCCCCCCCCGAGGCCAACCTGTTCGCCCGCCGCGCTCTCCTCGCCGACGCGACGCCGACGACGACCGCGACGACGACCACGACGACGACAACAACGACGACGACGACAACGACGACGACGACGACGACGACCGCGACTACGACCACGACGACGACGACCGCGACCACGACCACGACCACGACGACGACGACGACAACGACAACGACGACGACGACGACGACCGCGACCACGAACACGACGACGACCGCGACCACGACCACGACCACGACCACGACGACGACCCTATAGCCCTAGCCCTATAGCCTTATAGCCCAATCGCCCAATGGCCCAATAAGGAGGGAAGCAATTGGCGGAGCAACTGAAACCACCCCAGTTGCAACTGAGACCGCCCCCAGTGGCGCCTAGGGGGCCGGGGGGCGGGCGGAGCAACTGAGACGGGTGGGCGGAGCAACTGGGCCAGCAAATGACCCAACTGACCCAACTGACCCAACTGACCCAGACTGCCCCACACTGCCCCAGACCGCCCCAACTGCCCCACTGTCCCAGACTGCCCCAGACTGCCCCAGACTGGCCCAGACTGCCCCAGAGTGCCCCAACTGCCCCACACTGCCCCAACTGCCCCAGACTGCCTCAGACTGCCCCAGACTGCCCCAGACTGCCCGAGCGTGCCCCAGACTGTCCCAGACTGCCCCAGACTGTCCCAGTCTGCCGAGGGGGCCGGGGGGCGGGCGGAGCAACGGAGACGGGTGGGCGGAGCAACCGGGCCAGCAACTGACCCAACTGACCCAACTGACCCAACTGACCCAGACTGACCCAGACTGCCCCAGACTGCCCCAGACTGCCCCAGGCTGCCCCAGAGTGCCCCAACTGGCCCAGACTGCACCAAACTTCCCAGACTGCCTCAGACTGCCCCAGACTGCCCCAGACTGCCCCAGACAGGCCCCAGACTGCCCCAGACTGCCCCAGACTGCCCCAGACTGCCAAGGGGGCCGGGGGGCGGGCGGAGCAACGGAGACGGGTGGGCGGAGCAACCGGGCCAGCAACTGACCCAACTGACCCAACTGACCCAGCTGACCCAGACTGCCCCAGACTGCCCCAGACTGCCCCACACTGCCCCAGACTGCCCCAGGCTGCCCCAGAGTGCCCCAACTGGCCCAGACTGCCCCAGACTGCCCCAGACTGCCTCAGACTGCCCCAGACTGCCCCAGACTGCCCCAAACTGCCTCAGACTGTCCCAGACTGCCCCCCCAGAGTGCCCCAACTGGCCCAGACTGGCCCAGACTGCCCCAGACTGCCTCAGACTGCCCCAGACTGCCCCAGACTGCCCCAGACAGGCCCCAGATTGCCCCAGACTGTTCCAGACTGCCCCAGACTGCCCCAGACTGCCAAGGGGGCCGGGGGGCGGGCGGAGCAACTGAAACGGGTGGGCGGAGCAACTGGGCCAGCAACTGACCCAACTGACCCAACTGACCCAACTGACCCAACTGACCCAGACTGACCCAGACTGCCCCAGGCTGCCCCATGCGCCAAGAGGGTTTCCGCGAAGGGCCCGAGAGAGGCCCTCCTGGACCCTTGCAGGGAGCAACGCTCCGGTCCCAGCTGCAGCCGGGGCCGCGCGTGCCGCGGGGGGCCTCGACTGAGGGCGGGGGGCTCCCAGAGCCTTCCGACGGGCCCAAAGGCGGCCCCAAGACAGGCCCAAGACGTTCGGAGCCTGCCCAGGGCGTTCGGAGGGGCCCAAAGGCGCCCCAAGACAGGCCCAAGAGGGCACCAGGGCAGCTTATAAAAACAGATTGTTTTATAACGTACTCCTGGGCCCTCTTGGGGGCCTCTCGGAGCCTCCTTGGGGGCCTCTGGGAGCTCTCTAGGGGCCCTCTTGGACCCTTCCCAGAGGGTTCGGGGGCGGCTCAAAGGCGCCCCAAGACGGGCCCAACAGGGCACCAGGCCAGCTTATAAAAACACCTTGTTTTATAACGTACTCATGGGCCCTCTTCGGGGCCTCTTGGAGCCCCCTCTGGGGGCCTCTGGGAGCCCTCTAGGGGCCCTCTTGGACCCTTCCCAGGGCCCTCGGAGGGGCCCACAGGCGCCCCAACACGGGCCCAAGTGAGCCCCAGGACAGCTTATAAAAATAGCTTGTTTTATAACGTACTCCTGGGCCCTCTTCGGGTCCTCTTGGAGCCCCCTCTGGGGGCCTCTGGGAGCCCTCTAGGGGCCCTCTTGGACCCTTCCCAGGGCCCTCGGAGGGGCCCAGAGGCGTTCCAAGACGGGCCCAAGAGGGCCCCAGGACAGCTTATAAAAACAGCTTGTTTTATAACGTACTCCTGAGCCCTCTTGGGGGCCTCTTGGAGCCCCCTTTGGGGGCCTCTGGGAGCCCTCTAGGGGCCCTCTTGGACCCTTCCCAGAGACCTCGGAGGGGCCCAAAAACGGGTCCCCAGATCCCTCCCGGGGTCCAAACGCACCAGTTGTCCGTCGCCGTCACCGCCGCCGTCGTCGTCGTCGTCGTCGTCGTCGTCGGCGTCGTCGTCGTTGTCGTCGACGCCGTCGCCGTCGTCGTCGTCGTCGTCGTCGTGGTCGTCGTCGTCGTCGTGGTCGTCGTCGTGGTCGTCGTAGTGGTCGTCGTCGTCGTGTTTTTTTCAGGCCGTAAGGATGCTTACGGCCGGGAAAAACGCGCTCATCATTATCTTCCTCGTAGTCGCCGTCGTCGTCTTGATCGTCGTCGTCGTCGTCGTCTTGATCGTCGTCGTCGTCGTCGTCGTCGCCACTGCCGCCGCCGCCGCCGTCGCCTCCCCAGCGACACGGACCGCGGCGGGCCGCCGCCGCCGCCGTCGCCTCCCCAGCGACACGCCGTCGGCTCTCCGGCGGCCGTTCGTGGCGATTCCAGCACCCCCAGAACGGAATTTTTCGCTTCAGTCCCGGAGCCCGAAAAAGGCCTCCCGAGGCCGGGTCCGCCCGCCCGACCCGACCCGTCCCGCCCGTTAGGGCACTCGCGTGCCAACTCGGTGATGCACCATACTTTAATGTCCCGCCCGACCCGACCCGACCTGCCCGTCAGGGTACTCGCGTGCCAACTCGATGATGCACCATACTTTAATGTCCCGCCCGGCCCGACCCGACCCGCCCGTTAGGGTCCGCCCGCCCGACCCGACCCGACCCGCCCGTTAGGGCACTCGCGTGCCAACTCGGTGACGCACCATACTTTAATGTCCCGCCCGACCCGACCCGACCCGCCCGTTAGGGTCCGCCCGCCCGACCCGACCCGACCCGCCCGTTAGGGTACTCGCGTGCCAACTCGATGATGCATCATACTTTAATGTCCCGCCCGGCCCGACCCGACCCGCCCGTTAGGGGACCTCTTGGACCCTTCCCATATCCTTCCGAGAAGCCCAGAGGCGCCCCAAGACGGGCCTAAGAGGGCCCCAGGACAGCTTATAAAAACAGTTTGTTTTGTAAGGTACTCCGGGGCCTTCTTGGGGGCTTCTTGGAGCCTTCTTGGGGGCCTCCTGCAGCCCTGTAGGGGCCCTCTTGGACCCTTCCCAGAGCGTTCGGAGGGGCCCAAAGGCGCCCCAAGACGGGCCCAAGTGAGCCCCAGGACAACTTATAAAAACAGCCTGTTTTATAACGTACTCCTGGACCCTTTCGGGGGCCTCTTGGAGCCCTCTTGGGAGCCTCTGGGAGCCCTGTAGGGGCCCTCTTGGACTCTTCCCAGGGCGTTCGGGGGGGCTCAAAGGCGCCCCAAGACGGGCCCAAGAGGGCACCAGGCAAGCTTATAAAAACAGCTTGTTTTATAATGTACTCCTGGGCCCTCTTCGGGGCCTCTTGGAGCCCCCTTGGGGGCCTCTGGGAGCCCTCTAGGGGCCCTCTTGCACCCTTCCCAGGGCCCTCGGAGGGGCCCAGAGGCACCCCAAGACGGGCCCAAGAGGCGCCCCGCGAGGTGCCAGAGGGTACTGTTTCGCCCAAGATGGCGCAAGATTCCTCAAGATGGCCCCGAAGACGCTCCAACAGGGCCCAAGACCGCCCCGAGACGGCTCCAGGAGTCCAAAAAGCTTCCCAAGGAGGCTCAAGAAGCCAAAAACTTTCAAACACCCATAGAAAATCAATGTTATTTGCGTTCTCGCCCGCTCGCTTCCGATAGCCCTCCTCCACCTCCTCCTCCTCCTCCTCCTCCTCCTCCTCCTCCTCCTCCCTCCTCCTCCTCCTCCTCCTCCTCCTCCTCCTCCTCCTCTCCCGTTCAGCTCCTCCGCCTCCTCCCCCTCCTCCACGCCCTTCGCCGCTTGGGTTCTGTTGCGGCAACTGCAACCACCCCGGGTGCAACTGAGACTGCCCCAGAGGCGCAGGGGGGACAGGGGGCGGGCGGAGCAACTGAGATGGGCGGGCGGAGCAACTGGGCCAACAACTGGCTCAGTTGCTCCGCCGCTCCTCCGCTTGGTGTCAGTTGCTCCGCCGCTTGGTTTCAGTTGCTCCGCGGCCTCGGTCCAGTTGCTCCGCCGAGGTAAGCCTAGCCCTACAGCCCCATAGCCCTATAGCCCCATAGCACTATAGGCCTATAGCCCTATAGCGTCATGGCCCCGACATCGTCGTCGACGTCCAGGGTCGGAATCACCGGCCGCGAGGCCTCTCCAAGCAATTGTGATAAGAACACATGCGCTGACGATGACCACGACGACGACAACGACAAGGGAGGGAGGAGGCAGGCCGGCCACCGCGGCGAGCACATCGTCCGAATGCTTCGATAGACTACAGCATGCCCATATGCGTCAGCACAACAGCGGCGGATTCATAAACCTTGTTCTTGAGCGAATACTTTTTCACTTTGGCGAGCATGCGCCGCTCATCTTGCACCTGCTTTGGCGAAAGTCTTCCAAGTTTCTTCACGAAAGCACAGAAGGTAAACCTTCTCTTCGTCAATTTCGCATAGACTTGATGTGTCTCGCAGAGCAATAGAGCAAGCGCCCCAGCATCGTCGGGAATAGTAGGCGTATTTCGAATACCAGACCGCCCCAACCACTCGAGCAGCTCCACTGGGGAAGGATTACCCAGCACTTTAAGCATGGCAGCCACACTGCGATCGCTCATCAACATGCTGCCCCATACAGAACCTAATGCTATCTTGCGATGGAAGATTGCAGCTAAACTCCGAACACAATGAGGACCAGTGTAGTCACCAACCATGTCAACTGGTCGAAGCTGCGATACCATGAGATCACACGCCTGCGTCGTGATAGTCCCACGGCCGTTGTGAAAATACTCGCAGCACATAGCTGCTGCGCTGGTAAGCTTTTCCCAGCTCTCGTATGTATCAAACCATTTGACTATGTTGCTCGGTTTGGTGATGCGTCGACATAACCCAGGAACCAACATGGCTATTTCATCTCTGTCGATTTCTGTTTGCTGAGATTTGCTGCTCTGCGCGCTTATACGTTGCAGTGCATCTTTCATGTTTCCGCGCGCTTTCAAGTGTGACATCGCTGATGCCATGCGCCGAGGTGTCCATAATTGATGCAAAACGATTAGATGCCTCATTGCATGCAAGCCAGTATACTCGTTGTCATCTAGCTCTTGCTTTGAAAGCCGCAGCCCAGCGATGTCGGCAGCCCGTAACAATGGAATCTTAGCGCATGCTCCACGAGCGTACAGCAAGCACATCAACCGGATGACCAATTGCGCCCGGGCATTGGGCGGAGTCCGTCTAGGGTTCTTTGTGACATCTTGAGGCTCCTCTCGAAGACATTTGGGCAACTCCCTAACACTGTGGCCCGGCGCCAGCATGTCTTTCAGAGACCGAGTCTTTGTAAATTTACGGACCTTCTCCGCCACCGCAATTTCATTCGCCCCCGACCAGCACATGCGCTCACCATCGCGAGTGGCTCGACCAACATAGACGCACTTCTCTGGATTGTAGGTCACATTTTGAAACATCGATGACATTGACGGATCTTGAGCCGAATCTTGTGGTCCCATACCTCCGACGATCTGATTGATTCAAACTCCGCGGTCCCAACATATACGGATCCTTGCCATGTTTTTTTTTTGGGGGGGGGGCAAGCCGTTCGTGGTCCCGGGGGGCCGAAGATTGCCCCCAGCGGCCGAAAAAGTAAAAAATATCAAGATTGAATAAATCATCCCACCGAAGATCTGGAGTCGAATGGAGCGAGGGGCGCCCGCGAGGCCAAGGCGGCTCGTGCCAACAGCGTAATTCGGCGGCTCGAGCCAGCGTCTCGCTCCGGGCGCCTGTCTCGGTTGGCGGAATCGAAGGGGGGAGGGTTTGGGGGAGAGTTCGAAGACGGACTGAAGGGAAGATCCGAGCAAGCACATCGTCCGAGTGCTTCGATAAAACGACAGCATGCAACTTTGCCCAAAAACAGCTGGTAAACAAATCTACCTCGCTTTCTGTTCCAAGGACCAACCATCCATGACATGGTATTTTTGTATTCGTGAATGAACAAAAGTGAGGTAGATCTGTTTACCAGCGAGGACAGGGCGACGCGCGAGGCGTTAGAGCGTCCAAGATGGCCAAAGATGGCTTCAAGAGGGTCCCAGAGAGGCAGACATGGCCTCCACGATCGTTCAATAAAACTCAAGATAATTCAAGATAGTTCCAACGTGCTTCCAAAAGCCATCAAGATCGCCCCAGGACGGCTCCAAGTGGCAGAGCGTCCCCTTTTTATTTACAATTGTGGCGTTCAACTTACTGGGAATTGGGGATGATGACTCAGACGTCCTTGACGGCACAGCACGCCAGCGAGCCGCACGTGCACGCATAGCGGGCACGACCACGTTGTAGAAGATGACGATCTGAGGCGACATGGCTGAGACCAGGCCGGCAATGCCAAGCCACGTACAGGAACGGGAGAATGGAAGTAGCAGGCCGGCAATGCCGAGCCACGCAAGGGGTAGAATGACAGGCCGGCAATGCCGAGCCACGCAAGAAGTAGAATGACAGGCCGGCAATGCCGAGCCACGCCAAAAGGGTGATATCTCGAGGGAGATACGGCTGCAGCTCTATCCCCTCGCTCAGGCGGGGCCTCCCTGGAGGGGTGGGAGGGGGCACGAAACCTGATAAGTGATACGGTATTCGTATACCTTCCTCGCTCAGGCGGGGCCTCTTGGAGAAGAGGGATGGCACGAAACCTTATAAATAGTATGGTACGCGTACACCCTCATCGCTCAGGCGGTGCCTCCCTGGAGGGGTGGGAGGAGCACGAAATCTGATAAATACTATTGTATTCGCCGACTCTCCTCGCTCAGGCGGGGCCACCGAGGAAGGGTGGGAGGGACACGAAACCTGATAAATATTATGGTATGGCATGGTACGAGTGCTGTGATATGGTATGGTATGGTATGGTAAATATGGTATGGTATGGTAGATCTGGTGTAATATGGTATGTGATGTATCGTATGGTAGGTCTGATATGGTATGGTAGGTATGGTATAGGGGAAGGAAGCGGGAGAAGGAGGAGAAGGAGAATGGGAGGGTGTTCTAGGAAAGCAAAAAACTCATCACGCCACCCCCCCCCCCGAGGCCAACCTCTTCGCCCTCCCAGCAGCGAGCGGGTACAACATAAACGGGCGATTTTGTTGTACCCCGATCAGGAGGGACCGTCACTGAATTGTCACAGACACTTTCTGATGTTGCTGCTGCTGTTCCTTCTCCTCCTCCCCCTCCCTCGTCCTCCTTGTCCTCCTCGTCCTCGTCGTCGTCGTCGTCGTCGTCCTCCTCCTCTTCCTCCTCCTCCTCCTTTTCCTCCTCCTCCTCCCAGTTCCCCCCCCTCCGTCGTTCGGTTGGTTTTCGGGCTGTACCTCGTTCCCCGAAGTTCGATCCTCGAACCTCCGAGTGGTTCGGACCATGACAGTACAACCTCAAGACGGCCTCGCGATGATACTAGGAGACCCGCAGACTGCAGTGATCGCCCCAACACGGCGGAAAAAAAAAGCCAAGAAAGCCAACAATATGGCGCAAGACGACCAATGGGCCCCCAAGAAGCCCAAGAGAGGTCCAAGAGGGCCCTCAAAATAGGTAAAACTTATCGTTTGGAACCCATGCTTGTACCACTTATTTTGGGCGCCCCCAGAGAAGCCTGGCAGGCCCCAGGGAGGCCCCCAAGGGCCTCCGGACATTTCCGTGGCAGCCTCCGCTGGGTTTTGGAAGCCTCCGGAAGCGGACGGCACGGTATTATCTCACCACTCACGACCGATTTTTCCTTCGGCCTTGGCGGGAGAAGAGCACGGGAAAAAATTAACTAATAAACAATATATCATATTTTCACTTTCAATATTTTCTGGCGCCGTCGTCGCCGTCGTCGCCGTCGTCGTCGTCATCGTCGTCCAGAGTCTTTGGAAGTGTGTGGACGGCGCGCTCCCGGACACTTCCGCCGACTTCGCTTTCGCCGCCGCCGCCGCCGCCTCCACCGCCGCCGCCGCCGTCGTCGCCGTCGTCGTCGTCATCGTCGTCCAGAGTCTTTGGAAGTGTCCGGACGGCGCGCTCCCGGACACTTCCGCCGACTTCGCTTTCGCCGCCGCCGCCGCCGCCTCCACCGCCGCCGCCGCCGTCCTCGCCGTCGTCGTCGCGCCCGCTGCCCCTGTCGTCGTCGTCGTCGTCGTAGTCATGGTCGTCGGGGGTGGCCCAGGCCCCGGGGGTACCGAACAAAAAAGCACTGTAGAGTTCACGTCTGCGAGCGGCGGCACGATTACCGCTCCCTGCGTAAACGCTGGCAGACCAGGAAGAAATGAAAGAGTAGGAGGAGGACGAGGAGGAGGAGTAAAAATAGTAGGGAGAAGGCGGAGGCATAATATGAGAAAAAAACATGCCAAGGAGGCGGTGGCCCAGGGACCGGGGGTACCGCACTTTTAATACTTTCTGGCGCCGTCGTCGCCGTCTCAGCCTATCTGGCGGAGGTTCTGGCAATCGCCAGGGCCCAATATATTATTTAATTTATTTAATTTATTTAATTTATTTCATTTATTTAAAACGCAGCAAATAAATAAATTAAATAAATTCGGGTGCACCTGAAGCCCGCCATGATCTCCGCCAGGGAGGCCGAAAAAATAAATTAAATAAATTAAATAAATTAAATAAATTAAATGAATGGGATTTATTTAATTTATTTAATTAATCCACATTAATAAATTAAATAAATTAAATAAATTAAATAAATTCTATTTATTTAATTTATTTAATTTATTTATTTTATTTAATTTATTTAATTTATTTCTCGGTCTATCTGGCGGAGAGCCTGGCGATCGCCAGGGCCCAATATATTATTTAATGTATTTAATTATTTAATTTATTTAAAACGCAGCAATTAAATAAATTAAATAAATTCGGGTGCACCTGAAGCCTGCCGCGATCTCCGCCAGGGAGGCCGAAAAAATAAATTAAATAAATTAAATAAATTAAACAAATTAAATAAATTTTTAAAAAATAGAATTTATTTAATTTATTTCATTAACTCACATAAATAAATTAAATAAATAAAATAAATTAAATAAATTCTATTTATTTAATTTATTTAATTTATTTAATTTATTTAATTTATTTAATTTACTTCTCGGCCTATCTGGCGGAGAGCCTGGCGATCGCCAGGGCCCAATATATTATTTAATTTATTTAATTATTTAATTTATTTAAAACGCAGCAATTAAATAAATTAAATAAATTCGGGTGCACCTGAAGCCTGCCGTGATCTCCGCCAGGGAGGCCGAACAAATAAATTAAATAAATTAAATAAATTAAATAAAATAAATAAATCAAATAAATAGAATTTATTTTTTTTATTAGCCAACATAAATGAATTAAATAAGTTAAATAAATTAAATTAATTGAGCATATTATACTGGATTCATCTCCAATCATATATATATATGTGTGTATACACACAACACACACACACAAAAAAAAAAAAAAAAAAACGGCGGAAGGGGATCGGGGCCGCCAGGCCGGTCCCTGCGTCCCCCATGGCCGACCCGGGGCTCTGGGAGCGCTCCTGTCCGGGCCTAGAGGCGGCCCAGACGTGCCCAGGGAGGCGCAAGTGGAGCCCAAACCGGTCCTTGACGGCCCCGGGGCGCTCAAAGATCGCCCCTGGACGCTCCAGTTTTTTCCCATTGGGCCCAGGAAGCCGCTACAACGCCCCAGGTTGCTTTCTAAAAGAGCCCCGAGCGGCCAAAATCATTGATTTTGCCAAGGGAAGCGTGCATGTTCAGCATCTACGTCTTTTCGGTCGCCACGGCGTGCACGAGGGTACAGGCGGCCCAAGAGGTCCCCAACGCGGCCCAAGAGGAACCCAAGACAGCCCCAGAGGCCAAGGCGTGCTCAAGAGGCGGCCAAGACGTGTCCACGGAGCCCCAAGAGGCTCCCAAATCGGTCCAAGACGGCCCCAGGGTTCTCCAAGATCGCCCGTGGACACCCAAGATGGCTCCCATAGGGCCCAAGAGGCCGCTACGACGCCCCAGGAGGTTTCCCAAGGGAGCCCCAAGCGCCTAAAATCATTGACTTTGCATAGGAAAACGTGCATGTATAGCATCTACGTATTTTCGGTCTTCACGGCGCGCACGACGGTACAAGAGGCCCCAAAGACCGCCCCAAGTGGCTACCAACACGGCCCAAGACAGCCCGAGGGGCGGCCACGGGGTGGCCAGAGGGCCCCATGAGGCTCCCAAAACGTTCCATGGCGGCCCTGGAGCACTCAAAGCTAGCCCTTGGACGCCCAAAACGGTTCTCACAGTGCCCGAGAGACCGCGAAGACGCCCCAAGAGGCCCCCAAGATGCTTCCCAAGAGGGCCCCAAGAGGCCACAATCATTCATCTTGCATTGGAATACGAATATTCTTAGCATCTACGACTTGTCGGTCTTCGCAGCGGTGACGACGGTACAAGAGGCCCCCAAGAGAGTCCCGAAACGGCCCAAGAGGCTCCAAAGACGCCCCGAGAGGGGGCCAAGACACCCCAAGAGGTCCCCAAAACGACCTCGGAGAGCTCCAAGACGGCTCCAAGAGGAGCCCAAGAGGGGGAGCCCGACCCGAAAATCCGACCCTTCCGCCCCAAGAAGGTCCCAGGAGGCCCTTGGAGGCCCCTAAGAGGCTCCAAGAGGCCCCCAAGAGATCCCCCCATTAGGCCAAACCCAGCGGGGGCTTATGGAGGGGAAGATCCCCCCAAGAGGCCCCTAAGAGACTCCAAGAACCCCCCCGCGGCCCGCCCCCCGCGCAGGGACGGCGACGACCTCGACGGCGACGGCGGCGTCGCCGCCGTCGTCGTCGTCGTCGTCGTCGTCGCCGTTGCCGTCGTCAGCGCCGCCGCCGTCGTCGTCGTCATCGTCGCCGCCGTCGTCGTCGTCGCCTCCGCCGTCGTCGCGCTCGTCGTCGCAGGCGCCAGTCGAGGACCGATCAATCGAGGATCGAGATTCGACGAGGTCTGTCGGTTTTCGGCCCCTGGGGCCCAGGGGGTCTTTCTGAGCGGATTTTAGTCGATCAGAGAGCAGCACGAACGCCAAGGACGCTAAGCAACGCGAGCGCTAAGGACGAGCTGTGTTATGTTCGTTCGAGTCTTCCGTCGACCTTTTGCCGGACGCGTTTCGACGAAGTTTTCGTCGATTTGTCTTTGACCCCGGCTAGAATTAAAGCGCGCGCGAAGCGCGCGCGATGGTTCTAGTGTATATAGATATATACATACATACATACCTACCTACATACATACATACATACAGACAGACATACATACTACGTGTTCGTGGGTCGATCCTGTTCGACGTGTTTGTGCCTGCTTCTGTTGCCACTGACCCAGCAAAACATCAGGACGGACATTGGAATGGTCAAGGGAAATGGCGACGCGGTGAGAGGGCTGCCTTATCAGATAGAAGGAGCATCCGGAACATTGGTCGCCCCCCTTTCCAATACGCTTCAAGGGCCAGCTAATGTATTTTCACGCGATTCGCGCTTGCGCCGCCCGGGTTTCAGCTACCGTGGCCATTCCCTGACGGCTACCCTGGTCATAGCGAGGGTGGGGGGGAGGGGTGTGGGGTGTCCTGGCATAGGGGCGCCATCGCGAATTTCATCTGTACATATATATATATATATATATACGCACCAAAGGAAGCTTCCTATCTTCAGAAAGCTTCCTATTCTCAGGAGGGCCGCCGCCCTGACCTTGCCCCCGCCCAAGCTCAGTTCCACAGATCTGTCCCAGAAACATCCCGGGCTTACGTATCCCATCCTCCTCTTCCTCTTCATCTCCCCCTCCCTCCCCACGACAAGCTGTTGTGCTAGTCCTGCCCCGTCGGGGACTGGCCGCTCATGGCTAGTCAATCCCCCTCCCATTCCCCCTCCTCTTTGTCCTCCACCTCCAGCCGTTCGAGCCGCGTGCATCTGTGGCCACGAGGACCCCCGGGAGGCCCGACAAGGGGGCGGATATGTGTATATATATACACAGAGAGAGAGAGAGAGAAAGAGACAGCGAGAGGGACTTCATAATCCGTTCTCATCCCGCTTCCCTCCTGCAAGAAATACCCCCCCCCACCACCACCACCACCCCCGCCCCCTTTTTGCGTGCTTCCCTCGACCTGCCCCCCTCGGCCTTTTTGCCCTGCCAATTTCGCTCTCCCCCCACCTTGCGCACCCACGAGAAGGCGCTGCCCTTCACGTGCAGGATGGTGCAGGAGGCGTCCGCTGCCGACGCGAAGGCAGATGCCGCGCCATCGGGCAAGAGCACGGTCGTGTTCCCTGTCGGCTTGCCCGACGAAGGGACGTTTGACGTGGTGGACGCGTTCATGGAGAGAAACCCGTCCTTCACGGAGCTCAGCGACCGCAAGGTGCAGGAGTGGGCCATCAAGAGCGGACCCCAGGGGACGGCAAGCACACGCCAACATGAATGTTGGCTCGGCCAGGCCTGGGACTAGGGCGGGCGTATACCCCCTTTCGGCCAAAGCAGAGCGAGGAGGAGGAGGAGGAGGAGGAGGAGGGGGAGGAAAACAATGAATGGCGGCAATTGGCGCCTGAAGGTCTTGAAGGTCTGAGTTGTGGAGAAACGTTGGCACCCCCCCCTACGGCCGTCTTCGTTGGCCGAGGGACCGTAGGGAGAGCGTCGGCCGCCTCCAGCGCCAATGACGACTTCATGGATTGGTGTACTGATGGGGGTGGGGCCCCGGCAGCCCCAATGATGGTAGCTGCCGCGGGGTGGCGCCTATGATGGTCACCACCGGAGAGGCAGAGGCCCATGATGGTCCTCGCATGTCCGGGATCGTCTGGCCGTTCGAGATGCGACCTGGTCCTGAGGCGGGAGTTCCCGAAAGGAGGGGGCAAAACAAAAACGGCATACACAGCTTCGACTCCGAACTGAGTAGGCCATGTACACTCGGTATCCCATGGGGGGATAACGAGGACGCACGCTTACGCTTTGGTGCCAGTGTGTTGCGCCCGTTGGGGCGGACGAAACGTGCCCCCCCAGGAGCAAAGCAAGGGCCCCGGGGACAGCCGCGCCCCGCCGAGAGCATGCCCGAAGAGGGGTAGGCATCCCCCGAATCAAAATCCATAACCCCGCGACCAAGCGCCCCGGGGTGAGGATAGAGATCCGGCGGCCAACAAATCCTTCATCATGCAGGCTGCATCGGAGGGCGGCGAGCTAGGGGCGCTCGCACCAGATCTCACATCCGATCCCTTCCTCCCCCCATCCCTCCCATTGCGCAATGTTTTCTCTATCCGCGGACGCGTGTCATAGCATGCTTTGGGACCTGCAGGACCAATGGGACCTGTGGGGCACGTGAGACCTGCATCACTTGTTGGACGTGTGGGCTTGTGGAACGTGTCAAACCAGTAGTAGTTGCAGGACCTGCGGGACGACCTGCGACAGTTGTCGGACCTGAGAGACATATGGGACCTGTGGTGTCTGCGGGAGTTTCGAGACCTGTGGGACCTGCGAGACTTGTGCGGTACTACGAAAGTGCCCACGCTTGGGCGGGAGCGCCATTCTAAACGAATGGCGCACAGCGCCGATCCGATAGCGGGGCTGATGCTACAGCGAGAGCATCATTTTGGAAGGAGCACAGCTGATCGAATTGAGCAAAGACGTTATTATTCTTCTTGAATGTATATATATAATAATAATGATAATTCAAAATAACAATAATAATAACAATAATAATACTAGTAATAATACCAGGTATAGTAATAATAATAATACTAATAATACTACTAATAATAATATTACTAATAATAATAGTAATAATAAGAAGAAGAATAATAATAATAATAATAATAATAATAATATATTAAAAAGAAAAGAAAAACGCTCGCTCAACACATGTGTAAACAGCACACGGAAAAAAGGGGGACGGTTACTCCGCTATGTTCGGCTGAACAAAAAACCCTGACAACGCCGTTCTTCCCCACAGCTGCCGCGGGCGGAAAGGGACTCGAACATAGTAATGGAGCTCGCTTGATCGCGGGGGGCTGCGCATCTCAAGGGCTGGCCGCGGCGCGCGCGGCGACAGCGGCCAGGCAACGGGTTACCCCTGGCTAGACATCGGCCAGGCAGCGGGCACACCCGTGCCTTGGCCAGGAAACAGCGGCCAGGCGGCGGCCCCTCCCCCCCCCCGCCTTGGCCAGCACTGCGCCCAAGGCGGGCAAGACAGTCAGAGTGCGGTTGACCCCGCAGTGGCGTGCAAAGCTTCCCCGGGAGGCAGAGCGCGACGGAGGACGCGGGGGGCCCTTGCACCTCCCTCCAAGTGGAGGAACGAACGCGAACAGCGAAGTTGCGAGGCTGGGCGGCACCGCAAGTCTGGCGGCAGCGCCTGGCGCAAGCTCGCGGGGCGCGGGGACGCGGCTTCTCTCTGTCTCGAGGAGAGGGCCGCCGTGACCAAGCAGCCGCGTCGACACCAAGCGAGGCTAGACGCAGACGACGGCAAGGATGGAGTAGCAGGTTCGCCAGTTGATGGACCAGGCGAGGCAACTGACGGTGACGAATTGTGGGCAGCTCTCCAGCAGAGAGACATGCTCTAGCGGAAGTGCGAGGACAGCTTCAAAGGCAGAAGGATCGAGGTCGAGCCGCAGCAAGAGGTTACGCAGAGATCCTGGACCCGAAGATCTGACGCAAGGCGATGCCGTTCGACCTCGGGAAGATCGAGGACAACGCGGGAGAGGTGGGCAATGTGAGCGCGAAAGTTCGGGAGGACGAATTCAGCGCGCAGTTGTACGTCGCCCTAGCCCTGGCGATGCCCGGGGGCTCGGCGGGGGAGCTGATCGTGGGGAACAGCGCCCCAGGGGAAGGGGCCCTGTGCTGGGGGACGCTGACTAAGGATGAAGGGGCCTGACAGAGGCTGGAAAAGCGCTCGCGATGCGGCGCGTCCGGCGGACACGAAGGTCGAGTTGCGCGAGGACGTTTTGGCCGACATCCAGAAGTTCGACGAGATCACTGCGCGGCACCAGCAGATGACAGGCGAGGAGCTCTCAGACGCGATGGGAAGAGTGATCTTCACAATGGCGCTGAAATGTTACGCCGAACTCCAGGAGCACGTGTCCCGCAACAGTTCGCGCCTCAACGCGTTCGAGTTCGCGAGGGACGAGATAGCGTCGACCATGACAGCGGAGTGCGCAGCGACCGACCACCCGATGGAGATCGACGCGAGGAGTGGGGGCGGACAGCAGGGGCAGGGGCAAGGGACGGGGCAAGAAAGGGAAATGCCACAGCCAAGAACAAAGCGACAACCGCAGCCCCAACGCAGCCATGGAGCGTCACCATTGTCGCTGAACAGGAGAACGGCAGAGCGGTCGTCGCCAGAGATTCGCCGACGAGAAAGAGAAGGCCGAGGAACGGCCCACTCTCAAGAAGAAGAACTCGGAGGACAAAGGACAACGACAAAGAAGCACGCCGCCGCCGCGGCAATGGAGCAGGCCCGGCTGCGACAGGAGGGTCAGCCACAGGCCCCCGCGCAGTTGGCCCTGGGAAGCCGAGCCCCCGGCAGCGCAGCCAGCGCGGCGATTCTGCCGGTAGCCAATGCGAAGGCGATTCTGGCACCAGGGGTAAAAGGACGCGGTCGCACCACGCCGACTGCGTCTGGGGGCCAGGCGCCCTCGAAGAGTGCGAGCGCGGCCCCTGCGAGAAGGCGTTCAGGGGCGATCGAAAGAACTGCGCTGACTGGAAGCTGCGCGTCTGAAAGTTGGGCGGCATGCTCTGTCTTGACTCCCAGGAGTTTTGTGGCGACGACTGCCGATGCGCTGGGGCGACCGCGGTTCGCTCCGCGCACGACCAGATTTGTGGACTTCAAGAGTGCAGCGGCGGTGATTTCCGAATGCGGTTAGCGCCGCTTCGGCGCGCAGCGGCGCTGGGTTCACGAACACAGATCAGCGCTGTGCCCAGAAAGCAAGCGGAGATGCACTGGCGCGCGTCGAAGGATTACAACGCGGTGGGCCTGTCGGGCACGCGGGGCTCAATTTTCCCGGGGCGGAGAGGTGGCCCAAGTTGGAGCTGAAGTTGCGGGCGCGGAGTACCCCGCGGTGGCGAAAGATGCGGCGGTCGCTCGACGCAGGAGAGTTCTCTTCAGTTGCGCAGGTCATTGGCTTATTGATGCGGCCACCGACTGGCCGCCGGCGACGAATTCCTGGATGGCGGAGGCCAGCCAGGCGCAAGGGTGGCAACAGTGAGAAGGGAGCTTCGCGGCACCAGAAGATGACAGGCGAGGGGCTCTCAGACGCGATGGGAAGAGTGATCTTCACAATGGCGCTGAAATGTCACGCCGAACTCCAGGGGCACGTGTTCCGCAACAGTTCGCGCCTCGACACATTCGAGTTCGCGAGGGACGAGATAGCGTCGACCATGACAGCGGAGTGCGCAGCGACCGACCACCCGATGGAGATCGGCGCGAGGAATGGGGGCGGACAGCAGGGGCAGGGGCAAGGGACGGGGGAGAAAGGGAAATGCCACAGCCAACAACAAAGCGACAACCGCAGCCCCAACGCGGACATGGAGTGTCACCATTGTCGCTGGACAGGAGAACGGCAGAGCGGTCGTCGCCAGAGATTCGCCGACGAGAAAAAGAAGGCCGAGGAACGGCCCACTCTCAAGACGAAGACTCGGAGGACAAAGGACAACGACAAAGAAGCACGCCGCCGCCGCGGCAATGGAGCAGGCCCGGCTGCGACAGGAGGGTCAGCCACAGGCCCCCGCGCAGTTGGCCCTGGGAAGCCGAGCCCCCGGCAGCGCAGCCAGCGCGGCGATTCTGCCGGTAGCCAATGCGAAGGCGATTCTGGCCGCAGGGGTAAGAAGACGCGGTCGCACCACGCCGACTGTGTCTGGGGACCAGGCGCCCTCGAAGCGTGCGAGCGCGGCCCCTGCGAGAAGGCGTTCAGGGGCGATCGAAAGAACTGCGCTGACTGGAAGCTGCACTTCTGCAAGTTGGGCGGCATGCGGCGGCGTGCTCTGCTGTGGCTCCCAGGGGTTCTTGCGACGACGACTGCCGATGCACCGGGGCGACCGCGGTTCGCTCCGCGCACGACCAGATTTGTGGACTTCAAGAGTGCAGCGGCGGTGATGACCGAAAGCGGTTAGCGCCGCTTCGGCACGCAGCGGCGCTGGGTTCACGAACGCAGATGAGCGCTGTGGCCAGAAAGCAAGCGGAGATGCACTGGCGCGCGTCGAAGGATTGCAACGCGGCGGGCCTGTCGGGCACGCGGGGCTCAAGTGGCGGACGCGGAGCACCCCGCGAAGGCGACAGATGCGGCGGTCGCTCGACGCAGCAGAGTCCTCTTCAGTCGCGCAGGCCATTGGATCATTGATGCAGCCACCGACTGGCTGCTGGCGACGAATTCCTGGATGGCGGAGGCCAGCCAGGCACAAGGATGGCAGCAGTGAGAAGGGCGCTTCCCGGACGCGCGCCTGCTGAAAGAGAGGCTGGGTGCCCTCCTCGAGCGTCGGGCCCAGAGCCTGACGGGGCGATGGCGGCGACTGCGAGAGCGTTCAGGTCGCCGCGCCAGCCGGGTGCAGCATAAAGAGCAGCTTATGAAGGACATCATCTCTATGTTCCTCCGTAGTGCGCGTTCAAGGTCGAGCTGGCGATGGTCCGCGCTGAATGCTGAGTGGTCCAGGCCAGATGCAGACCCCGAAGGTCTGCTTCGTTTTTTTCCTCTGCGCGGGGCCGACGAGCTGGCCGCGAAGCGCAAGCTCAATGTCTTCCCCAGCAGCAGGGGGATGCTGGAGATGGCGCAAGCAGACCTGGAGGAGCACTGGAGGAGACGACCCCTGTTCTCAGCGCGAGCGAATGAAGGTCCTAGCTCAGGCGACGCTCTGAGCCAATAAGGAGCCCGACGATTACAAGGCTGGCCATCTTCAGAGGGCGTTAGGGAGCTGGGGTCGCACGATTGTGATGCTGAAGACGGATTCCGAGCCTGCGACGACGACCTGGGCGAGCGCCGCAAGGGGTCGAACGTCTCGCCCCACTCCGTCGCGGGGCTTACCGCCCCTCTCGAAGCAGAGCGCAGGGGGCATCGAGCGAGCCAGCAGGCTTTCGGGCGGGGCAACTGCGGGCTTGCAAGCTGAAGCTGGAACAGAGGTTTGGAGTGGAGATTCAGATGCAGGACCCGATCGCGGCGTGGCTGGTGGACAGAGCGGGGCGGATGACCCCGAAGCTCCATCCGCGCAGCCAGGGGGGCCCATCGCATAAGATGCTACGCGGCAGGGAATACCGCGGCGAAGTCGCGGCGTACGGCGACGAGATCAGGCACCGGATCGGGAGTGCTGGCTGCGGACCGCGCTCGGCAGCGCACCGACAGCCGTTCAAGACCATCTGGGAGAGCTTTCTCGCGGAGAAGGTCGCGGCGGCGGCGCGGCGACGGCGCCGGCCGAAGGCGCGCCCGCGCCGGGTGCAGCGAGCAGCGCCAGTGGACTGGGAGCGGTCAGCCCCGCGCCTCCACGGGCTCGGGGCGCGGCCATGCCTGACGCGGGCCCAAGAGAGGCGCTGGCAGCGCCAGCTCCAGCTGCTCCTGCGGCATTCCCAGGCGAGCCTAGGCTGACGCAGAATATCAATAAGAAGGCCCGAGCGGCGGCTTTCGGAACTGACAGGGCGCGCGAGCTGGCGGTCTGCAAGGATTGCCACGACGACAGTTTGATTTGTTTTGGGGGAACATCCGCGACAAGCTGGACGTTGTGATGAACGATGCGAGAGGCGCGCCTCAAAGTGAACAACTATGGGAGTGCCACTGGCATGAGTGTTCCTGCAGACGCTGTCTGATGAGCAGCATCGGATCGATCCAGCGCAGCGTGGAGTATTAGCTGGGCGAGCAGATGGGGCACATGATGGAAGTCAGTGGCGAGTCTCACGAGAGAGACTAGTGGGTGCCTCATGCCATCCACATTGATTTCTACGCCAGTGAATAAAGTAGATGACGGACGTCAAGCGATGCAGTAGGGATGCAACTTGGGCGGTTGTTGGTGGCCCCCCCCTTTTCTCTCCAGAACCATTATTCACGCTCCTCGCGAGCGCTCCGTGAAGAGCAGCGGCTTTGAAAGCATTGAAATTTGACCTTCTGAATTTCAATCATTGGTAATACTCATCGAGTTGAATTTCAATAAATCAGCTCATTGGTGGAATTGAATTCCAATTAGTCAGCTCCATATTCACACGGAACTACAAAATTGAAGAGATTGAATTTCAGTGGTTCGATTTACAATTGTTGCGGGATTTCAAGAATTCCGACAGCTGATTTCACAAATCGCACGCATTGCCCCCCCCCCCCTCCCTCCTCTGGGGGAGAGAACGAGTTAGCCGAGATGCCGAGCTGGCCGATTCCCGCGGCGCCTGCTCCTGCCCAGCGCGTTCCGAAAACGGTGTTCCCTCGGATCAGATCCGAGGATGGAGAGGACTTTTCCGTCGCCATCGTAGCTTCGTCGTTGGCGTCGCCACCCGCCATCGTCGCCGTCGCCGCCGCCGCCGCCGTCGTCGTCGCCCCCGCCGTCGCCGTCGTGGTCGGAGGCCGTCGTTGTCGTCGTTGTCTTGGAGTATGCGGAGGAGGAGGGGGAGGGGGATAAAGGGGGGAGGGGGCAGGAGGAGAAAGAGGAGAAGATCTGAGAAGAACGAGAAGAATAATGTGGAGGAGTCGACCTTTTGGCACTGGGGCCCCGAGGACTTGCTTTTGTATGCCCGGGTTCGGCGTCGAAAAGGTATCTTCATGTTCTTCGCTTGCCAGCCCTCCACCATCGGGGAAGGGACTCACTGTTTTGTTCCATGTCCTTGTGTCCTTGTGGCTTGTGGTCACGTTTCGACTGTATGTGCTTACCGCCTGGCTTTCCGTAGCTCCGTGGCTCGAGAGATGTTCGAGGTGGTCATCGCGAAACTTCGTTTGGTTTTGCCGCCGCTGACTTCGCCCATACGCACTTGCGATGGCGCGATCGTGCCAGTGTTGCGGACGGACGACGTGCTCGCCTTCGTCGCGGCGTGGTCCGACCTGGTGGTCCACGATCCGACGCGCCACCCAGAGGCATGTCACGCGGGGATACGCTGAAGAGGAACATGAGGAGGAGAGGAGGAGGAGGAGGAGGAGGAGGAGGAGGAGGAGGAGGAGGAGGAGGAGGAGGAGGGGATGAGGAGGAGGAGGAAGTCAGGGCCTCAGGGCCCCTCATCATCTCCTCCTCCTCCTCTGCCTCCTCCTCCCTCCTCTCCTCCTCCTCCTCCTCCTCCTCTCCTCCTCCCTCCTCCTCATCTCATCTTCACCCCCTCCTCCTCCACCTCCGCCTCCTCCTCCCCCTCCTCCTCCTCCTCCTCCTCCTCCTCCTCCTCCTCCCTCCTCCTCTCCTTCCTCAAGGCCCCAGGGGGGGTGGCCGCGTCCCTCGGCGGCTACAGGGGGCGACGGCAACGGCTGGGCTGCCAGCGCCAGCGGCCGACCTGCCAAATCCCAGGGGTCCCACCGTGTCTCACCTCCTCACCTCTCTACCTCCCTACCGTTTCCTGCCTCCGAGGCTCCAGATGCTGTGCTGGCGCGCTTGCTGCACCACGATGCGTTCGTGGTGACGTTTTCGCTGTACCGCCAGGGACGCGGCTTGGGCCGCGTCTTCGACTGGCGCTGCGCCGTCGCCATCTTGCGCGAGATGGGCGTGCCGATTCCCTCGCCAGTGTGGAACGAGGTTCGGTCAGGACCCCTCCCTCCCTCTTCCCTCCCCACCTCCTCCCCTCCTCCTCCCCTCCTCATCTCCTCATCTCTCATTCGCCCTGTCTGTCCTCGTCCTGCCCCCCTCTCCTCCCTCCCTCCTCTCCTCCTCTCCTCTCCATCTCCCCATCGTCCATTCGTCGTCGCGCTCCTCCTCCTCCCTCTCGACCGCCTCCCCGCCTCCTCCATCCCTCCCTCCTTTTTATCAGGACTCTGGTTGCTGATCTGCGCTCGCCATGCGTTGCCTCCGTCAGTGGCGGCGGCCGACGCGGGGTTTCAGCGACCAGTGACGAGGAGGACGACATCTCGAGTGGCGTTGGCGGACCAACCGGCAGTGATTGCGCCTGCGGAGACGGCGGTAGTCGAGTACAACCATCGCCGCAAGCGTCGGCGGCTGCAGATTCAGCTTGTCAACCAGCAGCAGAAGATAAAGGAGCTGGAAACGCAGTTGGCGCAAGCTACGTTAAGGGATGGTCTCAAACGCATGACGCCGTGGCAGGGCTTATCGGTTGCGCTCAGGAGGATCGCGTCGGGCGTGTCTGCCAATAGGGCAGGTTTAGCATTCGGCATCGACCTATCGCGGCAATCAGTGACGAACTGGGAAATCTGGCTGGACGCTTGCACTATATCGTGGGCCAGACGGTTTCACCACACCAATGAGAATGAATTGAAGATGCTCGGTCACGCAGCCGCGTACCACGTAATTCGCGCAGATGCAACGAATGGACTTGTTTGGCAGAAATGCAAATTGCATGCGGTCGAGGTCGGGTCGACTTACCTTGCGCTTGACAACGACGCGAGACATTCACTGCTGAGGTATTGTGATTTGCAAGTTCTTCAGGCAGGTACCGCCTGGGAGTACCTGATGTGTGTCATGGTAAAACAAATGGATTCGATTGGATGCCCCACGTGGGTGTCTCCCGCACCAGAAGGCACGCTCCGATTCTTCATTGCGTGCACGGATGCAGGCGGCGACATTCGGGCTGTGCGGCGTCGGATTAAAGTGGCGTGCGAGGAAGTTCCTGGCCTTGTCTATCTGGAAGTAAACTGCTTCCAACATCAAGGCCATTTGGTCGATGGGCACCAGTGCGTAGGACTTCAGTACTGCATGGAATTTCTGGGTTCTCAGGTGAAATACTTCTCAGCGCTCCAGAAAATCATGAATTGTTGGCGGGAGTACGGCGCATTGCTCTATACACATTGGTCTTGCCAACCAGGAGAGGCAGCGAATGCGTTTGAGCACGCCAGCCATCTAGCGCCTCGTTGCATAGCTGGGCGATGGGGGTCGAAACTCACGAGCGAGAGACGTCTATGCACCATCATGGACAGCGGTTGTTGGCGCCAGTTCGTGAATTCCATGACTGCCGTTCTTGATAAGAAGGCGCGGGCCCGACTCAAGAAGGCGCAGGCGCAGAGTTCCACCAACCCCGACCCTATTGGCAAAGCTATGGAAGTGGTCATGGCCGTCGACGAGCTGGGGATCGAGAGCAGCAAGGCCTACTCTGCAACAATGTCAAAATGGGGCGCCGACGCCACGACTGCACTCAACGACGTCCCCTTCTTGATTTGCATGCGGCTCTCGCGTCTGGTATCTAGCCCGCTCGATCATTTCAGGCGCGTGCTTCAACACCATAAGATGTATGTGAAGGAGACTGGGTCGGGCTCGCTTGCGCAGCTCGTCTGGAGCAAGGGCGCCGCCATCATGGCTGAGTACAGCGCCATGGCCGACGCGTCGTTCGAGACGGCCGACTGGTGTTCTTTCATCGACGACCTTCCGATTGGGACAGTTCGGAAAGTACAACCCTCCTTTGTGTATTTGCTTGTATCGGCAGCGGCGGAGTTCGACTTCCGCGTGATGACCCACCTGCGCAGCTGGCCTTTCAAGCTGTTGCTCTTGGTCAAGGACGCTGCACGCTCGGCTTCTACAGATAGGGCCCGTCTCGTCTCTGAGCTCGTTGGGCAATGGGCTGCTGGGTCCCTTGACTGGGCCACTGCGAAGTTCGCCGCGCACGTGGGTAGACCTGTACTTGATGACATCGCTGTCACCGGCGTCATGCCCGACACCATCTGGAAGATGGTGAAGGTCCTGAGCGAGCTGTGGCTCTGCGACAGCCAGGAGGTGGAGGGCTTCAACTCCATCGTAAAGGCGCGACCTCCTTACCCTCATCATCACTCATCCTCCTCATTCCTCTTGTTCTCATGCTTCAGCCTCCTCTCCTCTTCTCCTCCTCCCTCTCCTCTCTCCTCCTCATCCTCTTCCTCTTCCTCCTCCTCCTCTCCTCCTCTTCTCCTCCTTCTCCTCCTCTTCCCTCCCCCTCCTCCTCCCCCTCCCCCTCTCCCTCCTCCTCCCTCCCCTCCCCCTCCCCCACTCCGCCCTTCTCTTCCTCTCAGGCGCAAACCCAGGTGGCGCCCCGCATCGAGCTCCCGCTGCTGTCGGCAAGGTGCTGCGCAGCTAAGCTGATGCACGCGTGCCGCCCGCCCGGAACCAGCGTCACTAAGTGGAAGAACTTGCTCCCCCTGCTTGCTGACATCCGGAGTGCGGCTGTAGAGGAGTTCGGGAGCGGGATGAACCAGGTGCTGGGAAGTGCTGGTCGCTGGGACCCGCGCTACATACCCGACGTCCCTGTCCTGGCGCTGCCTGCCCCAGCCGCGCCGGCTGCCCTCGCTGACGACGTCGAGCAGCAGGCGGCAGGAAGAGCAAGAGAGGAGGAGGAGGAGAGGAGGAGGAGGGGGGGGAGGAGGAGGAGGAGGAGGAGGAGGAGGAGGAGGAGGAGGAGAGGATGAAGGAGGATGAGGGAAGAGGGATGAGGAGATGAGGAGATGAGGAGTCAGGGAAAATGCGGGTAAAGGAGGTGGAGGAGGAGGGGGAGGAGCGTCCTCTTTCCCTCTTTCCCCCTCCTCCTCCTCGCCCCCTCGCCCTCCTCCTCCTCCCCTCCTCCCCTTCCTCCTCCACTCCCTCCTCCCCCCCCCCTCCTCCTCTCCCTCACCTCCTCCTCCTACCTCGTCCTCCCTCTCGTCCTCCTTCCCTTCTCCTTTTCGGGGAGGTCGCGGGGCCGTTTGATACAACCTCCCGCAGGCGCTGGTTCCGCTGCCAGACGCGGCGCTGGCCGCTCCAGCCGACCCCGGGATGGGCGACTCGGACTCGGACCCAGACGAGCCGAGGCGGAGTCCAGCGAGTCCAGCCGTGGCCTTGGCCGACGGCGGCGCGGACGACGTCGGCACTGAATGGGATGTTGGTCGTTTGAACTTGCAGTGGTTTCGCAGGTGGAAAGAGGCTCGCGATGTTCTGCTGAGCAACAGCGAACTGCCCACAGCTGGCTGCTTCGGCCTCAGGGCCGATTCCAAGGCGGACGACGGCGAGACCAACAGCCTCTACTCGTCTACCGTTTGGTTATGCCCTCGGACAATCGGCTACACTGGGCTCCTGGTCCAGCTTGACGTAGTGACCAGTGGTGCGACGATGGCTCTGCGCAGGCCTCTGACGACCACTCGCGCACAGGACGTCATCGCAGATTTCCTATCGCAGGCTCTCGCCTGTCCAGAGGAGGCATTCCACGTCTGGTACAGCAGGGTGACGTTCGTCGACGGCGGCTCTGCTGCGCTCGCGGCGGAGGAGATGTCCGACGTGCTGTTCATGGAACGGGTGCCCCCGCCCCCGCCGAAGCCGCGCCCAGCAGGTTCAGGTTCAGCAGCTGCTACCGCAAAGCCTGCTAAGCCGTATGCGAGCGCTGCCAGCGGCGCCGCCGTTGGCGCGGCGCCTGAGCCTGCGGGCGACGTCCTTGAGGCCATGGACGATTGGGGCGACCTCTCAGATGAGCGGAGGGCTTTTGTCTTGGAGGCGGCGCTGGGCAAGCACGACCACCTGGGCGATGCGGAGGAGGAGGACTTGGATCAGACCCCCGATGACGCCGCGCTCATCGAAGCCTTTGATGACAGGGACAAGGCGGCAGTAGAAGCACTGCACACGGACATGCCAGACGCAGCAAGCCTTTCACCCCACGTCGTCGAGGAGGCCCTTCTGGAGGAGCCCGAGGGCGACGACGCGCCAGTGGGCCCCGGGGACTCCACTGACGGCGCGAAGATCGCCTTATGGGCGGGCAACGCGGTGGATGGAGTTGCTGCGCTCCAGTTCTGGCAGGACCACGTCGGTCAGGACCCGCGGGATGATCAAATGTGCCTCATGAAGTTCGGCGTCGCGACTGAGGCGGGCGGGGCCACCTCCACAGTCGGCTACGTCAAACTATGGGACGTTGGCACCATGCGCGGACAGACAGCCTCCCTGGACGCGCACTCTCGAGTGATTTGGAGTGTGCAAACGTATCACCCCACGAGACATTTCGTTGGGGAGGGCACAGAGATGCTGCACCCTGCGCTGGGCGTGAACATGATCAAGGAGAAAGCCAAGGGCCGCCCCCTTATGCCACAGCCCGCCATCCATTTGCACCGCGCGTTTAGTCTCGGATATGGGGGCGGCTACAGAAGCGTAGACGACATTGGGCAATGCTTCATCTGCGAACGCCACCGTGCGGAGGTACCTGTGATGATCTGCCCGCTGTGTAGGCTCGCATCGCACAAATCATGCTGCGATGAACTCGCGCTAGATGGCGCTAGGGCAGCTCCGCCCCGCGCCACGGAGTTGGTAAGCAGTTTCCTGGTTCGGATGAGAGAGGGGCCAGGGTCACTTTGCCCCGCGTGCGTCGCGCACCTGCTTTAGCGGGGTGGCGCGGCGGCCAGAGACTTGAGCCGGTTGGGCCGTCGAGCCGAGGAGGAGGCGAGAAGGAGATAATGGGATGAGGAGGACTGATATGGAGGGGGAGAGGAGGAGAGCTGCAGGAGAACAAGAGGCCAAGTCTGCACCCGATCAGAGCAAGCAGCGCGGCTGCGCGCGGACGCACGGCGCCGCTTCGCTTTCTCGCGCGGCAGGGTTCGTTGCATCGGCAGCGCATTGCAGCGGAGACAGCCGCTATTGCCGCTATTCCTCTCTCCTCCCCTCCTCCTCCTGGGTCCTGGGTTGTAGGAGGAGGCTAGAGGACGAGGAGGTCTTCAATCTTCGCCCTACCCGCCCTCGACGGCTCGATTCCGAAGTATCCCCAGTCGAGGTACGGAGCAGGAGGAGGAGGAGAGGAGGAGGAGGAGGAGGAGGAGGAGGAGGAGGAGGACGAGGAGGACACGAGGAGAGAGGAGGACACGACGAAAGAGGAGGATGAGGAGGGGGTGGGGGAGCAGCAGGAGGTGGTGGGAGAAGTGAGGTAGAGGGGGTATAGGAGGAGCGGAGGAACAGGATGAGAGGAGGAGCGCTCGTCGCCGTCGCCGTAGCCATTTGGGCTCCCAGGGCGGTTTAGACTCGCCCTCCGCGGCGGCAGACCACGCGGCAGATGGTCTCGTCTGCTTTAGCGGTCTCTTGGGCCGCTCACTTCGACAGCTATGTCGACCATGACGACTACAGCGACAGCCGCAGCAACAGGGACGCCTCCGGGGAGTACGACGAGTACGGCGAGTACGACAAGGGCTACGCCGAGGGCTACGCCGCAGGCGAGAACAAGGGCTACGAGGAAGGCTTCCAGGACGGCTGCCTCGCAGGGCACTTCTACCACCTCGGCTTCTCAGAGGGCCTCTACGCCGAGGACTACAACGCCGAGGACGAGTACTACGAGGACTACAACGCCGACGACGAGTACGGCAAGGGCGAGGGGCACGAATCCGACGACGAGGACTTCGCCGAATACCACCCCCAGTGGGGCCTCGCTTTCACGGAGGAGGAGCAGTTTGAGCAGCTGCTTAGATCCTACGGTCGATAACTGTTGGATAACGTAACGCCTCGTGACCCCGTTGGCACCCCCGTCCCGGTCGGGTGCGACGTGCTGACACCATCCCTGGAGGGTCCCTGGTCCAACGTCCTTGTCCTGGGCCGTTCATAAGCCACGCTATCCTGGAGCCTCGGGCGATGCGTTATCCAAAAGATTTCGACCGCTGAGAGCATTCGGGCGACGACGACTGCGCCAGCTCGGACAAGGACTTCGGCGTCGACGACTGCGCTTGCTCGGACAGCTCGGCTTGCTTGGACAGCTACAGCGACTGGAGCTGGGACTTCGGCGTTGACGAGGACCAGGCCGCGGAGAGCGAGGACGACTGGAGCTGGGACTTCCAGGCCGTCGAGGCCGAGCAGGCCGTGCAGGCCGCGCAGGCCGTGCAGGCTCCGAACAGGTGCATGAGCCCGCCGCCGTCGCCGAAGCGCCCACTCAAGAGGCGGATCGTGAGCGGCTTGGGCGGCGCGTGAGTGAGACTTGCGATCTCACGCCTGTTTTAGATTGAGCCTTAGTGGCTCCAAGGACTCCAAGGAGGAGGGAGGGAAGGGGAGGAGAGACCAGGAGGATAGGAAGGAAGGGGAGGGATATGGGGTCTGTCTTGATTTGGCGATACCGCCGCTGCCAATTCACCAATTCACGCTTTGAAAAGCCGCTTTGCACAGCCAGGCACGTCGCTGCGGGTCGCGCCGCGCTGGTCTGACTCGCTGGAATCTCCAAGCAGAATGTGCCTGCCTCAGCCCCTGGAGCCATCTTAGAGCCCTTGAGTTCCAAGGGGGCCATCGTTTTGTTCGTGTATGTACAGACTCAAGTACACAAGTAGGATAGTTCGAACGTTCGGTTCGGACAGCGTTTGTTCGCACGGGGAGATGAGATTCGGTCCGCCGCATCGTCAACATCGGCGTCGCCATCACCAATCGTCACATCGTCACATCGTCACCTCGTCATCGTCAGGTCATCGCGTCATCGCCGTCATCGCCATCGCATCGCCATCGCCGCCATCGCCGTCACGTCGATCGATCGACCGCCGTTACCCATCATCGCAAGGGTCTGGGGCAGAGCGTTGGATGCGCAACCATCCTGAGTCCAGACCCTGCCTCGTTCCTTCCTGCCAACGTAGATGCCGCCGATGCTTTGCGGCGTCGGGCGTGAGTGACAGAGACCCCGGG
Organism: Prorocentrum cordatum; assembly: GCA_963575745.1. NCBI lineage: Eukaryota > Dinophyceae > Prorocentrales > Prorocentraceae > Prorocentrum > Prorocentrum cordatum. The sequence continues at coordinate 400,193 of CAUYUJ010000803.1, forward strand.
TTCTTCGTTTCGGCGCTTCGACTGGATGGGACAGGATGGATGCTCAACCAAGGCCTGGCCGCGACGACGACGGCGGGCAGGCTGGCGTCGGAGAGCAGTTGGAGAGGAGGAGGAGGCGGAGAGAAGGAGAATCATAAGGAGGGAGCGGAAGGAAAAATAATCAGGAGGAGGAGGAGGAGGAGGAGGAGGAGGAGGAGGAGGAGGAGGAGGAGGAGGAGAGGAGGAGGGGAGGAGGAAGGAGGAGGCGGATGATGATGATGAGGAGGAGGAGGACGAAGAGATTGCATGTTCACCAACCCCTTCCCACCGCGCGGCGTTGGCTGCCCGGTCCGGCAGCGCAGCCGCTGCAGATGCCTCGGGCGCGGGATAGAAGAGCGGACAGTGAAGTGGAACAAGGAGTTTAGGAGAGGATGACAGGATATCAACATGATAGGATGACGAGTAGTAGAGTTGTGAAGGGGGCGTGATGAGTACCACAATGGGTGTTATAATCTGATTGGAGGTGCACGCGAATAATCAAATCGATTGGTTTACCACGACTGTGGAGTCTCCACACGCAAACCCTCGCAGTATGATCTGTGGAGACTCGACTCTTCACAGATGCCATGACAAGCATTGAGTGTGGAGAACCCGCTCTCCACAGCTCATCTTAGGAGGGCACTGTGGAGAATGGAGTCTCCACGCGTCAACCCTTCCAGGATGGGCTGTAGAGAATCGGCTCTCCACAGACGTCTTAGCAATCCGTGCCTGTGGAGAATCGACTCTCCACAGCTCATCCTAGCAGGGCATTGTGGAGAATTGAATCTCCACGTGACAACCCTTACAGGATGAGCTGTGGAGAATCGGCTCTCCACGGACGTCTTAGCGATCCGTGCCTGTGGAGAGTCGACTCTCCACAGCCCATCCTGGGAGGGCACTGTGGAGAATGGAGTCTCCACGCGCCAACCCTTCCAGGATGGGCTGTGGAGATTCGACTCTCCACAGACGTCTTAGGGTTCAGTGCCTGTGGAGACCAGACTCTTCACAGCCCACCCTAGGAGGGTACTGTGGAGACTGGATTCTCCACGCTCTGACCCTTCCAGGACGGGCTGTGGAGAATCGGCTCTCCACAGACGTCTCAGCGAACAGCGCCTGTGGAGAGCTGGCTTTCCACAGTTCATCCTAGCAGGGCACTGTGGAGAATGGAATCTCCACGCGACAACCCTTACAGGATGGGCTGTGGAGAATCGGCTCTCCACAGACGTCTTAGCGATCCGTGACTGTGGAGAGTCGACTCTCCACCGCACATCCTGGGAGGGCACTGTGGAGAATGGAGTCTCCACGCGCCAACCCTTCCAGGATGGGCCGCGGAGATTTGACTCTCCACAGACGTCTTAGGGTTCAGTGCCTGTGGAGACCAGACTCTTCACAGCCCACCCTAGGAGTGTACTGTGGAGAATGGATTCTCCACGCTCTGACCCTTCCAGGACGGGCTGTGGAGAATCGGCTCTCCACAGACGTCTCAGCGAACAGTGCCTGTGGAGAGCTGACTCTCCACAGTTCATACTAGCAGGGCACTGTGGAGAATGGAATCTCCACGCGACAACCCTTACAGGATGGGCTGTGGAGAATCGGCTCTCCACAGACGTCTTAGCGATCCGTGCCTATGGAGAGTCGACTCTCCACATCGCATCATGGGATGGCACTGTGGAGAATGGCTTCTCCACGCGCGAACCCCCCCACGATGAGCTGTGGAGAATCGATTCTCCACGCGCACCTCAGCACACACGGACCGTGGAGAATCGGCTCTCCACACGACGCCTGCGGTGATCAGCGTGAAGAGCTGCTCCTTCACAGATCGCCCATTCTTTTGCTCTCCTCCACTCATGCTGCCATTGCCATTTTGGCTTTAGGTGTGACTTACTGCCCAGTTGCGCCGCACTTCCTTTACTACAGTTTGTTGTTGCTGGTGCTACGCTGCGCAATGAAGCTGCCAGTTGCAACTTCCACTGGTGCCGCTGGTGACCAGGGCAGACGGGTCCGCATTAGTCGCAAGCGGTCCGCCGATCACATAAGACCGCCAGCTCAGCGTGTTCGGACTTTGAACGACTGCTTCAACTGGGTCGGCAGCGCCATAGGCGCGCTCGCCCCTGCTGCCGGGCTCGACGATGCATCAGCGGTCCAGAGGGTTGCCAGCTGTGTACAGAGCAGAACCCTTTCGACAGCTTTCAGTGGTATTGGTGCACCAGAGCAAGCCGTCAGCTCGATCGCATCCTGCGTAAGCTGTCGCTTGTCTACTCCATGCAGTCCGATGTCGTGCTTGTACGCTGTGGAGATCGAGCAGGAAGCGCGCAGGGAGCTTCGCATGCTTGCCGAGCCGCCTGCTCACATATTCGTTGACATGAACAACTTCTGGGATGACGAGCGGGCAGCTGCAGGCGAGCTCACGGTTGATGAATACATGGTTTTGGTCAAGTCGGGCAAGGGCTTCAGCCTGACGGGGTATTGCATCACCCACGACAGCTACTCTTGCGCCGCCGAATCTGCCGACGTTCACGTCGCAGGGCACCCGTGCCAGGACTGGAGTTCCCAAGGCCTGAGACAGAAGCACAACGGCCAAACGTTGGCGTGTACAATGGCGTGGGTTTGCCACAGGTATTGGTTGGGCGACAAGGTATGGGTGAGCGAGAACGTGCCATCTTTCGACCCCGCACTGATGCTGACGATCTTAGAGGACAAGTACATCATCCAGACCACAGTGCTCGACACTCAGGAGCTTGGGTGGCCTCAGCGACGCAAGCGCCGGATCACGCTTGGCATCAAGAAGGACCTGATCATCTCCCGCCCCTGGGACGCGATCGCTCCCGCCACCACCGCCCGGATCATTGACGGGTTGACCTGGCGCGACCTCTTCGTTGCTGAGCCGAAGGAGTTGCTAGACGAGCTTCGGTGGGCTTCTTCTCGGCCGTCCTCACTCTATAGGCATACCGACGAGGGCCTCAGGGCGGCACTTGCCGCTGGCAGGCAGCACGGTGGCAGCGGTCTCAAGAAGATGCTGAAGTACGCCGATACTGCCGCTGCCAACAAGGGCACTGCTCTTGTCGACGAGCTGGTGTCGTTGCACAGGAGGTCTGCATACACAAAGGCCATCCTCTCCTCCTCTCCTCCGCTCGCCTCCTCCTCCTCCTCCTCCTCCTTCTCCTCCTTCCTCTTCCTCCTTCCTCCTGCCTCTCTCCATCCTCCCTCATCTTATCCCTTGCTCCAATTCATCCTGCCTCCTTCTCCTCCTCTCTTCCTTCTCCTCCTTGAGGCCCTCAGCCTCTGGGAGCTGGTGAACCTGTATGGGTACATGGAGAAATACGGCGGAGATCAAACATATTTCCTGAACCAGAACTTTTTGGTGTGGCCACACCATGGCACGACAAACGTTCTGCCGACGCTCATCAGGAACATGTCGATGTTGTTCTCGGCCGTCCATGGCCGCTGGGTAACTCCCATGGAAACGTTGCTAGCGCAAGGGTTTCCAGTGATGGCGCCGTTCGGCGCGAAGGGTGACTCGTCATTCACGCGCGACAGGAACGACTTCCACATCCCCGATCGCAAGCGCAGTGAGGTGTTGCACCAGTCTGGCAACGCGATGAACGTCCACATGATCGGCCTGGCCTTGCTGTACAATTACTTGTTCATCACGGACTCCGCCGTCGTCGGCGTCGTCGTCGTCGGCCCTGCCCGCCCTGCCCGCCCTGCCCCTCAGAGAGAGAGAGAGAACAGAGATGGAGAGAGAGAGAGAGAGAGAGAGAGAGAGAGAGAGAGAGAGAGAGAGAGAGAGAAAGAGAGTAAGAGAGAGTTAGAGAGAGGGAGAGAGAGGCGAGAGAGCGACACCGAGAGAGCGAGAGGGGGGGCAGGGAGAGAGTGAGGAGAGAGATAGAGAGAGGGAGGAAGGGAGTATGGGGTTGATGAGGGTGCCCGCCCTCCCGCAGGAGATCGAACCGGCCGGAGCGGGGGCGGCGGCGGCGGCCGCGCCTCCTGTTGCCGCGCAGCCAGCTCAGCTGGGCCCGAACGGCGTTGACGTTGACTCCGACGCGGACGACGCTTGCCGCCGCCGCCACAGGGCGGCGCGCTGTTGATTTCCCACGCGGAACGTGCGCAACGTTGCAACCAACTGAGACCAACTGATGTTTTGGTTCCGAGGTCCCTTGGGCCACCGTTCTGAAAACTTGTTCCACCCCATCGCCTCCTTCCCTGGGGGCCCTGTGAGGCCCCGCTTCCACTCTTCCCTCGGACCCTCGGAGATGCGACTTGCCCACGTTGCGTTGCCCTTGGAAGTGTTGTTTTCTATTTCGAGGCCTGATCGCGCTGACCATAGCCCGCTGTCTCAGGGGCTGGCTGCCGTTCGGGCGAAGCCGCGAAGCCGCCGCGTGAATACGCAGCCGCAGCAGCAACCAGGGTCCAGGAGTCCAGGAGGTGGAAACCATCGAACATAATCAGTTCTCACAAGTTGTCACGTGTCCCGCAGCTCAAGAATCTATCTCAGGAATCCCCTCCTTCCTCATCCTCATCCTAAGTTCGCAGTGTAAGTTGAAAGCATAGCATAGCACAGCAAGCTTAAGCATAGCACGCATACCAACACATGCCGCTCGAGGAAACACCGCGCCTCAAGAACGCAAGAACCGCCGCAATCTCTAGGACTTAGTGACTTAGTGTAGGAGGGCAGGGTGAAGGAGGAGGAGGGAGGGAGAGGAGTCCCGAGGGGAGGAGGGAGGACGAATGCAGAGGAGGAGAATGAGAAGGAGGAGGGAGGAGAGGAGGAGAGGAGGAGAGGAGGGAGAGGAGGAGGAGCGGACTCGGAGGGGGACAGGCCCCTGCCAGTGCTGGCGTGCTGGCGCGCAGTCCTTGAGTCCTTGAGGCCCTGTGGCCACCATCCAACCCGAAGCATTTTGGCTGGAGTTTTCAGGCCCCTCCGGAGGGGGCGGCTGGGCGTCAGGCATTCTTATCTTTCTCTCTTTCTCAACTCAACCTCTCGGAGCCCCGATCCCCGAAGTCGAGCCAGATGGCTCAGATGGACGGCGGTTCCTTCGCGCCGTTGTTCGAAGATGACGACGCCGACGCCAACGCCGACGTTCAGATGATGGTCGGCCGGTTTGAGCCGTGCGAGAGCATATCGGTGCGCTACCCGGGCTTGAAGGGGAACTTGCTGCAGCAGAGAGTCTTCGAGGACTATACCATCGCACCGCAGGGTGCCAAGCTGGCTTTCTTCATCGGGCGCAACGCGTCCGACCAAGTCAAGGCGCTCGAGAGGCACAGGCTCAATGCGCGTGAGCACACGACAACTCGTGAGACTTATGTGCGATCAATACTTGCGACTGGGGCAATGGTTGGCGTCCGTGGGCAATGCTGGGCTGTGCCGAGCGGTGCCAATGATGGCAAGTATCTTCTCATGAGCTCGGCCACGCTGGTGGAAGCCGTATACGTCGCTTTCATGCGGGAACCGCGCAACAGGTATGTGCGGCGGTCTTTGTCGAACGGGGTCAGCAACTACTTGCTCTTCCACCAGGAGACGCCCGACGACGTGCTGATATACCTGAAGGAGCTGAACAATGCCTTTCACCGCGGAGCTGGAACGTCTTTCCTCGAGACGATGGACCGCGTCGGCGACGCGGACAAGTCGTGGAAGATCTACGCCAGGGAGAAGCGCATCACGTCAAGAAGTTGCCCGTCCACGGGTCCTGATACATATTTGCAACAATACTGGAAGCACGTATCCAAACAGTTCCCAGGGGTGTGGAAGAACAACTTCAGCTTCACGAATTCGAAGGTTATCGTCAGTGGGCTGGATCGCTTCAAAATGGGGAAACAATTCCTGGAAGCCATGTGTTCGTGTGTGAACTTTTGCCACCCGAGCATGAACACTGAGAAGATTCTGGCCTCCATTCGGGACGTGCTTGCAGAGATCACTAAGTCTTTCAGTGAGACTATCCCCGAGTTTCATTTGATTATCATCTTGACCGAGGCCTTCAAGTTTTGCGTGCCCAAGGTGCTGTCTTTCGAAGATCCAGACGATGACCCCACTTGGATCTGCGCCGACTCCGCTCAGACGGGCGACTTCATTATGAGACTTCAGCTTGACATGGGCGGTTCTGTGATGTTCAAGCCAAAGGCGAAGCCAAAGGGGAGGCCCAAGTCCAAGGCGAAGGCAAAGGCAAAGGGAAAGGCAGCTGCAAGGGCGGCAGCAAGGAAGGGGGCCGCCGGGGCCGCCGCCGACGAGGATCTCGACGACGAGGATCAACCAGACATGGCGGTTGAGACCATCGGCACCAAGATTGACTTGGCGGCCGAGGCGTTTGCAGGCTCTGACGAGGAGGAAGGGGCGACTGGGGCAACTGGGTCGGCGGGGGCGCAGGTGAAGGCGCCACAAAGCCGCGAGAAGAAGTTCTTGGACGAGCTTTACAGCGCCGTTGTCGCAGTGGTTCGCAAGGTTCCCGACGAGAAGCTCAATGTGGAGACCCTCCGCGATTGCTACAGGAACGGCATGCACTTCGCGGCGAAGTCGAAAGTTATCAACGAGCAATTGTTTTCCGACTGCGAGACCTGGACTGCGCTGCGAAGCACGATCCGTAGAGTCATGAGGCGGCATCACGGTCACGTGCTTGACTTGCTCTCCCCAGTCGACATGGAGGAGGCGGGAGCATCGTCGCAGGGCAGCGGCAACAGCGGCGATGTTGACGTCGACATCGACCTGAAGGACCTGAACGTGCCTGATGGTAAGGACCTGCTCATCATGCACTACAGAGCCAAGTTCACGGAGTCCGTGTCAAAGGAGGAGGTCAAGGCGCGCGAGAGGGCAAGAGAGGGCACGCAACGGGCCCTTTGGCAGTCTGGGGCCTCTGGGGTGGGGGTGGGATAGGTGGGGGGGGGCCCTTGGACCCTTCGACTCTTGGAGCTCTTGGAGCAGTCTCGTGGCCATCCTTCTGAAGGTTTAGGAACATCTGAGAACCTTAGACCTGCTAAGACCACAAGACAGCTAGCGAGTGAGGAGGCGAGGAGAGGACAGGAGCACGAAGGAGAAGGAGGAAGAGGTGGAGGAGGATGAGGAGGAGAGGAGGAGGGAGGAGAGGAGGAGTAGTAGGAGGAGGAGAGGAGGAGGAGGAGGAGGAGGAGGAGGAGGAGGAGGAGAAGGGGAGGAGGAGGAGGAGGAGGAGGCTGAGGAGGAGAAGGAGGAGGAGAGGCTGAGTAGAGGAGGAAGTAAAGAGGGCAAGGGTTTGCCGCTGCCTGCCGCCGAGGCAGCCGTGCGCAGCTTCGTGGACTCGTGTGACCTAGACCTGCCTGTGGATCTCCGGGACTACTTCGTTCAGTGGTCCCAGAGGGTGCTCAAGGTCATCAAGCCGAAGCTCGACGTCACGACCAAGCGCCTAGACATCTCTGCCCTGATTGAGTGCTGCGCGACCGCTTTCAAGAATGACGGTGGCGTCTTCCTGCATTTGGAGGGGCTGATGCAGCTCTGCGAATGCGCCAAGGAGGAGGAGGTGACCACGGTGACCACAGTGCCAGACTATGCGATACCAGAAATTTGGGGAAATGATCAGCGATACCTCGACGCCGTCAGTAACTTCCGTGCCACCATGATGATCGCTGGGCTACCCAAGTTCGCCTCCTTCGTGAGCCAGCACGACTCTCACCTGCTGTCCAAGATGTCGGGCGATGCCAACCTTGCAGAGCTCATCAGCAACGTCGATGTGTGGCTGCATTGGTCGAGCGAGTCAGATTCGGCAAGCTGGTCGAGTTTCTGGCAGGCGCTCCTCCGCTGTCCCGACATCAAGAAGGCACAGCAGTTTGCAGATGAACGGGCCAAAAGGATGCTATCGGAGTTGGGTGCCAGGGCGACGCAGCTCCACACCGAGGCCATTGCTGCAGCCAAGGAGAAGAAGCTAGCCGAGGTGAGAGCGGCAAAGGCCCAGGAGGAGACGAGCGTCGTCGCGGTGGGAGATGGCGACAAGTCGGAGCCATCTCAGAAGAGGCAGAAGACTGACCAGCACGTTTCCGTGGCATCTATCCACGCAGAGTTCGCCCAGGCTGTCCTCCAGCAGCTCCCGCAGGGCGAGGACCCGCACGCGCAGTTCATGCCGACTTACATCATGCTAGCGCTGAGCAAAGCTGAGTCGAGCCTCATGACTGCGGCGATCTGCGGCTCCTTTGCGGATCAAGCGTGGGACTGCCTCTACACGGAGCACTCGAAGGTTGCCGCTGGGGATGCGCACTTGTTCGCGTCGCCGCCCAAGAAGACCATTCGCTTGACCTTCGCGGGGAAGTTGCCCCTCCTACCGGCGGTGGGATCCATCCATGTCGGCACTCTGTTCAACGTGAACATGTACCTCCACCCTCCTGCCCTGAGAGTCCTCACAGGCACGTTCTTCATGCCAGCGTGGCTGGTCAGGACTTGCAAACTCAATGGAGACGGCTTTCCCTTGGAGACACCGACTTGCGAGGTGCACGAGAAGAAGATCAGCGTCGAGTACGAAGTTCCTGGGTTTCTGGGCGCTCCTGGGAAGTTGGTGAAGTTCGACATCAAGCACTTTTACGTCGTGCTGAAACAAGAGTTCGCCTCGGAGGTGGAGGCTGGCAGCGTGGAGATGATCCGCGCGCCCATGAAGGCTGAGTTGTGCGAGGTCTCGGATGCGTGGGCGAAGTCGCTCGTCGTGAAAGCCAGGGAGCGCAAGCCAGCGCCCAAGGCGAAGGCCTCCAAGCCGTCCCACACCGACGTGCAGCTATCCTGCAAGCACCTCCTGTCGTGAGGTCGCGATGCGGCTCGGCGCCGCCCTCTGCTAGCTAAATAAGGCAGGGGGAGAGGAGGAGAGGAGGAGAGGAGGAGAGGAGGAGGAAGAAGGGTGGAAGGATGGAGGGAGGAGTGAGGAGGATGCCAGGACGCGGACTCTGGCCTCTTGGAGCCCTGTACATACTGAGCTCGACTCGACTCGAACGCGCGGCGTCGGGGTAGCGCCGATTAGCGAGCGTGCGAACGAGCATCCAGACATCTAGCGAGGCGGGGCTCTGAGAGGGGCTCTCCTCCTCCCTCCCTCCCTTTCTCGCTCATCTCTCTCTTCCGACTCTTCCGATGCCGTCGCCAGCCGTCGCCCGGGCCTAGTGGCGGCAACGCGGCGGCCGGCGGCCACCGCCGAAGCGGCCGAAGCGACAAGTCGCCAAGTTTGTTTCGCAGACAGTTTCGAGCGCGCGAGCCCTGAGCTTCAGCAGCAGCAACAGAGATAGCGTCAACGTGGGGTTTGCGACACCGCTGCTAGGGAGCCGAGGATGAGGGGGGAGAAGAGGCGGAGGTGGAGGAGAGGATAACGAGGATGTCAAATCAGCAGCAGCTCTGCAGCAGTGTCGATCGCTCATTTTCTGTATAGCTTAGGAGTTCGATCTGGGCGCATTCCAGGCACGTTTTGGCTCGGCGCGGCCGACGCTCGAAAACAATCAATAAAACAATGACAACTGAACAACTGCCCAAAGGCCCAAAGGCTCCAGGATGGCCCGCTCGACCCACGAAGGCTCAGAGACATGCGCTTGCCGCTTCGAGAAGTCTCTTCCTCCTCCTCCCTTCTCCTCCTCCTCCTCCTCCTCCTCCTCCGCCTCTCCTCCTCCTCCTCTCCACCTCCCCCCTCCTCCTTCACTTCATCCTGACCCTGCTCTCCTCCTCCGAGGCTCATGGGGTCACGAGGGGCCCTGGGGGCTTCGACTTGCCCTCGAGCCCTCGAGTCGAGTGCCGACCAAGGGTTTGAGGATGGAGGAATGGAGGAGGGAGGAGAGGAGGAGGCGGAGGAGGAGGAGGAGGAGGAGGGGGAGGAGGAGAGGAGGAGGGGGAGAGGAGAACTGAGAAGGATGAGAGGAGGAGTATGGAGGAGGAGGAGGGAGGGAGGGGAAGGGAGGGGAGGGGAGGAGGAGGAGGAGGAGGAGGAGGAGGAGGAGGAGGAGGAGGAGGGGGAGGAGGAGGAGGAGGAGGAGGAGGAGGAGGAGGAGGAGGAGGAGGAGGAGGAGGAGGAGGAGGAGGAGGAGGAGGAGGAGTCGTAGGTCGTGTCGTTGTCAGTGTCGCAGTCGTCAATTCGTCAGTGTCGTCAGTCGTCGTCTCGTCGTCGTCGCTGTCGTTAACCTTCGTCGTCGTCTTCTTCGGCGTTCGGCCCAGATCGCCAGCGACGCCGCGGGAGGGGCCGGTCGCTTCCCCTGTTCCTCTGATAGGCCAGATGACGTTCTGCGCTGGAGCTCGGATCTGCGGGTTCGAGCCGTGAGTAAGCTCGCGCTCTCTGTTCACATGGGCTTTCTTGTTGGGGGGGGGGCAATGTGTGCGATTTGTGAAATGCGACGACGGTGATGAAATCCAACGCGATTCCAGAAATTCTGGATCTGAATTATTGAAATAGCAGGGTAATTCATGATATTGAAGTGAAATACGAGCTTTGAATTATTGCAATTCAGAAAGATTAAGGCTGTGAGTTCTTGAAATTCAGAAGGATTCAAGCTGAGAGTTATTGAAATTCAGAAGATCTAATTTCAATGCTTTCAAAGCCGCTGCTCTTCACGGAACGCCCGCGAGGAGCGTGAATAATGGTTTCGGAGAGAAAAGGTCGAACCACTGATTTCCTTACAACTTGCATCCCTGGCGATGCAGGAGCATGGCGTGCACGTCGAGGTGAACGCGGCCACGGCCCCCGATGGTGAGCACATCGGAGGGTTTCCGATCGCCAGCATGACGGATCGGAAAGTTCGGTGGAGGTTCGTGGCCACAGGTGAACCAGTACGAGGCTGGGAGAATAACCACCAAGGGACACCACCCCTGATGGTAGCGCGGTCGATGCCCAGCCGGGCAGCCTCTAGCCCCGCATCGGCGGAACAGCACAAACGAAAAGCGAAATTCTGGGACGGGCGGAAGGCGTTCTTCAAAACCGATTTGGAAGCGGCGATGTGCGCTGATCCAGGTCGGGAGCTCTGCCGACCAGGACGGAGCTGCTTATTGCTGAAGGCGGCAAATGGCACCGGGATCGCTTCCAAGATGTGGGGTGAGTTTTGCAGGATTGCGGTTGACGACGGACGCTGGGGGTGCTCAGCTGGGACTTCAATTGCGTTCTGCTTGCCAGCGACCCCAGGTGTTTTGGCAGATGATGGAGACGCTGCGGCGACGCGCCATGGCTACGACTTCCTGGCAGAAGGCTACGACGAGCAACTCGACAAGTCATACTGACTTTTGAGCCATCAGTTCGAGGTCACGACCAGCGCGAGGAATGGCCAGGGCAGCCAGAACAGACGCGGCACCTCAAGAAAATCATTGGTTACGCCGACACGTTGCCTGAGACGGAGGAGCCTGGGTTCGTCTGGACGGCGGATCCGAGGCACGTGGATTTCTTGGTACACTGCGTCATAAAAGATGCAGCTTGCCAGCACCTACTCCGGGCACGAAGGCCACTAAACAAGGTAAAAGTGAGGGCTCGGACCTACTCTCGAAGAAGCGCGTGAGAGATGCAGCTGGCGCAGGTCGTGCGGCTTTGCGCTTGTCATCTGACAGGCCAGAGACGACATGCGCGAGCATGATGGGGATGCAGCACGCGTCGAACCCCAGCGTCCTGAGGTTCTCGAGGGTGCAGCGGCTGGGACGAGGGGGAGCCAGTACTTGCGTGGCGCAATCAGCTCCACAACACCCCGGAAAGAACTTATCGCTTGGAGAAGTCATAGAGAAGGCACACAAGTGGCGGAAATATCCGGCATGGCGAACGCACTGGAGACTGCGGCACAGAGTTCGATGGCACTGGGTACGGGAGTCCGAGATGCACGCGGTCGGCAGTGCGACAGCGAGAGGACTCCAGTGCTGCATCTACCTCATCGAGACGCAGAATCCAAGCGAGTTGCATATCTATAGCGACAGCGCAGCTGGAAGGTGAATGTGCCAGAGAGCCGGCGCGGGCAAGGTGACGCCCTCGAGTGCGACTTCGAGCGTTCCAGCTGCTGAAGGAGCACGCGGGTGATGCGACGGCGGGCACCCTGACGCAGAACGGCGAGTGGCTGGAGATCTTAGCGCACGGCAGCTCCCTCAACCTGAGGTTCCAGGGCTTGAGCGCAGTTGCAGTTTCAATATCTGCGGCGCCGGCTGCTGGAGCGTCACGCGCGCAGGTCTGCGGGTGGCTGCGCGGCCGTTTGCCCCGCGCTGGCGTACAACGGCGACGAAGAGTCCACGTTGTTGTTGAAGGTCACAGTGGCGGTTTCTGTGTAAGTCTGCGTCCGCGGATGCCGCGGGAAGACGCTCTTTCGCAAGAGCCCGGGCAAGGTAGCGGCGAGACTCGCTCCGAAGGACGCGCTTGAAGCAACGGCCAGATGTGGAGTACCAGTGCACGGCAGAGTAATGCGTTCGACGACGGACAGAGGAGCGAGGCGCAAGTTGCCGATGACGTTTCGCGCGGTGAACGCGCAGGCGATCTTCCGAGCCAGGTGGCTCGCAGTGGCCAGGGCCCAGGATGACTCGGCGTCCAGGCTGATCGGCAAGGGCGAGATCCCGAACAAGAAGCAGGCTCAGGACGTAGAGCAACTACGCGTGGAAGCCACGACGCGCGGGCCGACGCCAGCACTGAGCCCGAGCGACCCAGGGGCTCAGGAGGCTGCGCGGAACTGGATTGAAGCGCCAGAGCAAGGAGCGCCGAGCCAGGCCCTATTTGATCCACGACGGGGACATGAGTGGTGGCCACCATAAGCAACGTAGCAGGCAGGACAGCCGAGACACTCGCGGCTCGGCGTTAATGACATCGGCGGCCTCGTGACCCCTGAAGGCGTCGAGGACATCGGTGACCGATTGTGCCCGGTGCGCGCGAGAGGGGCCCGGGGCCTGCTTGCGGTTAGTCCCGCACCAAGCGGCTCTAAGGGAGCGAGCGCAGCGACCGCGCAAGGCTTGTCCGACCTGGAAGGTTGCATCCGTCTCTTGCGCCCACGGAGAGGTGTTAAGAAAGTTGGTGCTGTACTTAATGATATGATGATCAGAGTGCGGGGGCCGAGCGGTCATTCACTGTCCCTGGGCGCGTGGCTGACGTGAGGTTCTGCGGTGCGGATTGTTGTTGTTGCCGTTGGTGTCGGGCTTGCTGTGGTTATGGTTGTTGGCATTGTCGTTGCCGTTGATGTTGTTGTAATTGATTGTTTTGTAGTTGGTATTGTTTTCGGCTGCGTTGTTGTTGTTGCTGTTAGTGCTGCTGTTGTTGTTGTTGGTGGTGCTGCGTTTGTGTGTTTGTTGGTGTTGATGCTGCTTTTGTTGTTGTGATGTCCATCACTGGTGCATGCTGTTCTTTCTCAATCAAAGTGTGCTCCTCGACGCTCGCACCTTGTTTTTGGACAGGGAAAGTCTTCCTGTTCAAACTTTGCCCCGAGCCCCCCAGATTACAACAACACCGGCTCCCGCCGGAGAGTTCTTCCAAGCGCACTCAGGCCCCCCGCTCCCGCTTGAGACGCCCTCGCAATTTATTCAGGATCGGCGGTCCCGCCTGTGACGCCCTCGCAATTTACTCAGGACCCCCGCTCCCATTTAAGACTTCTTCACGATTTACTCAGGAACGGCGCTCCCGCTTGAGACTCCTTCCCAAGTTGAGTCAGCACTTCCTCGCAATGGAATAAAGACACTTGCTCCCGCCAGAGAACCCGTAATTGTGACCCCCATGCAATTTATTCAGAAATCGCGTTTCGACGTTCATGAAACACGCTGCGCCAACGACGCCTTCACAATTTACTTAGGAATCGCGTTCTCGCCATACTCAGGCATCTCGCTTGAATGTCCCACCCGCCCGACCCGCCCGTCAGGGGATCGCCCGCCCGTCGTGGGCTCCCGCCCGAGACTTCCTTCAGGAACGGCGCTTTCGTTTAGGAATTCCTCGAACGTTCACGCTCTCACCTTCCTGCTCCTCCTCGCTCTCCCTCCTCCCTCCTCCCTCCTCCCCTCCCTTTTCTCTCCCCCCTCGCTTCCCTCATCCTTATGCCTCTCTGGCCTATCCCCTTTCCCTCTTCTCCCTCCTCCCTTTTCCCTCCCCTTTCCTGCCTCCTCCCTCCTTTTTTTCCCAACCATCCTGTGGTGTTGGGTCCTCGTTTTGAAGAGACGTCGCCCCGCGTTCTCCTCCTCCTCCTCCTCCTCCTCCTCATCCACCTCCTCCTCCTCCTCCTCCCCCTCCTCCTCCGTAGCCATTTTGGCTCAAGATGTTGAGTTCCGCAGGGGAACAAGTGGATACCGCTAGTCCGCGGCAGTGCCAGGGCTGTTCAGCCCGACACCCTCTCTCAGGACCTGGGCGGGGAGCTCCGCGCTGCCGTCTTGAGTCTCGCCGCTCTTAGTGCCTGCAGGTGCCCATGGGCGGCAGTCGTCATGAACGGAAGTCCCGCAAGGCAAAGGAGGAGCGACGGGCGCCGACGGCCTCATCACGTTCTGCCTCGTCCACTCCACGTGCCTCTTCTCCATCGGCGCGGCTGCGTGATCTTCGGGATTCTCACGGTGCTCCTGACATCCGTGAGCGTGATCGCATTCGGACGCGGGACCGATACCTCCCCGCCGCCAGTGACGCATCGGCGGAGGGCTCTCGGCGGTCCCGCAGTGCTGGCCGTGGCGCCTCTCCCGTCATCGTCGACAGCTCTTGTGGTACGCAGCATTTCGGCATCGCCACCCCCATCCCAGCCGACGAAGGGCAAGTCCCAGCTGGGGGTGCGAAGGCCTCGCCCTCTCCGTCCCCATGGCCGACTCCACCAGCTTCGAGGCCGTGGGCGACTCCTGGCACCCCCGCTGAAGGCCGTGCGCCTGATCCCTGGGCTACGGCAGCTATGTCCAATGGAACCACGCCACATGATGGAGGCAGCAGTGTTGCCCAATCTGCGGACTCTTTTCAGGCGGAGGCCATGCAGGCCTTCACACAGAAGGCGATGGAGACCATCCTGGCCCAGCTTCCTGCCGCGCTCAGCGCGGCCACAGTACCGCTCATGGAAAAGTATGAGGAGCGCTTCAATCAGCAGCTTCGACGTGTTGATGGGGAGGTCCATGCACAGCGTGCGCGTTCAGACCTTCTCGACAGCACCGTGGCGGGCCTCGCTCATCGTCTATCGCACTTGGAGAAAGAGCTGGACCTCGCAAAGACGAAGCCACGTCCTCCTGTTGTTCCGAATCCAGAGTGGGACAGGGATGTGGATCTCACCATCCTCACAGTGCGGGCATCATCGGCTGTCGCCAAGAACGCTGTGGCGGCGGCATTGGCTCCTTGGCTCTCCGAAGCGAATGTCCCTCTCGGGGATGGAGTGGAGCTTCACGGAGATGATGTCGCCAAATCCTTCACTCTCGCATTTCAAGGCCCCATGGAAGCTACCCGTTCTTCGAGAAGGAGTCAGGCCCAGCAGCAGCTCCGTCTGCCAAATGGGTCATGGCGCGCATTCCAGGTTGACGTGGGCACTGAGTCAGTACCGATCCATATTTCCGCGGACAAGAACAAGAAGATGGTTTCCACAGAAATTGCATGTAAGAAGCTGCAGAGGTGTCTCGCCGACCGTGGCATCCGCACTTTCCTCGACAAGGATAATGGTCAACTCATGGCCAAGTGGGAGCCCTTGGTGCGAGTGCTCCCACTACCTGCGAGCAGAACGCCGAAAGTGGAATGGAACCTCTCTGCACTCGCCGACAATTGCTTGTCCAGGGAGGAGGCCAATGAGCTGGCTCGCCAGGTCTTCGACACACGTGAAGTACGGTGGAGTGGGTAACGAGATGTTCGGCGTGGGATTTCTAGCTTTCACGACCTGGAACTCAGGGGCCCTGTTACACTACAGACCAGCGATTTTGAGCAGGAAGCTCAGCTATCTGAGCAAACTGTTGGGTGCTGGAAAAGTAGTGGCGATACAGGAGATCCACGGTGGTGAATATGCTATGGAGGAAGCTCTTCAGAGGATTCACTGTACTTCGCATTCATGCCTCGTTTCTGAGTCTGAGATGCCGCGGACGGGAGGCGTCGCCACACTCGTTCCCAAGGACCCACGCGTTCGAGCCAAGGGTAAGAGCTTTGTCGCTGGTCGGGTTCTTCTGGTCACTATCCATAATTCAGTGGTCGACTTCACCATCTACCACTGGAACGTGCACAATTTTGCCATCGACGCTGCTGGCCTGAAGGAGATCCAAGCATGTATAAAATCTCAGCTTCGGCGAGTGCGCGATGATCCGCTGAAGTACACGGTGATCCTCACGGGCGACTTCAACATTCCTGCGAAGCCCATCGAGCACCATCGGGGAGAGGATCACACCAGTACTCCATGTTCGTCAGGCCGTGGGGGGCAGGATTCAGCCCTGCAAAGTCACCACCCCACGGCCACATGCACTCCGAGTTCGGCGGCATCGAGGACAACACCGGCCACCTGCACACCACCTTCTGGGTCATGTTCTCCGAGTCCGTCCTCTTCTTCGGCTTCGTCTCCTGCATCCTCCCAACCACCCGCAGCCTCCCCCAGTACCGCGTCGACGGGGGCTTCACAGGGGAGGCAGGCCACACCTGCTTCGTCGCAGACTGATGGTGCCCAGCGGGGAGACTCCACCCTGCGGGTTGGCTCTACTCGGGCGTCCCGTCCTGGCGACTCGAGCTGGCTGAAGATCTTCAGGGAGATGACGGAGCTCGCCTCGGAGGCGCCAACCCACTGGCACGCCTCGACTGCATGCGAGTCCAAAATTGATCGTCTCTTTGTCGCCTCACCGCCATGGCTCCTGTGTCAAACTGCTCAGCTAGTATCGGTCCGTGATGAACCTCATGAGTTGGCCCATCGGGGCATTTCTGACCACTCGCCCCTGGCGGTCGTCTGGCGCCCACGGGATCACTCCAGAACGAAACGACAGAGGCCCCTCCCGCGTTGGGTGTACAAAGACAAGATTTACGCTCAGCTAGTCTCCCACATGGAATCCCAGGTGGGCATTGAGGATCTCGCTTTCGACCCGCCGCGCATGCTTGCTGCTGCTACCGCTGTCCGGCAAGCTGCTGGGCTTCTTGCACGCAATGCCATCTGCCGTGCTGCACCATCATCACTGACCTCTCGGGCTATGATTTCTCGTTCTGTTGCGCGATGTGTCTGGCGTAACGACGCCCGTCTTGCCCGAGTTCTCCTATTCCAGCACCCCTGGACGCAGAGTCTCATACGTGTGGATGGCGAGATCGTATCTTTCATTGATCCTGGTGGCTTCCATGATCTCCATAGTTTGTGGCAGCAGCAAGAAGCAGAATCCAGAAAGAAAGCTCTCGAGTCAGAGATCAACCAGTCGTCGTCGAGCACGGTCAGGATTCGTCTGGCTGGGCGTCGTCGTGCTATCATTAGGTCTGCACAGTTATGGAATCCGTTGTGTCGGCGTAAGTACTTAGCATCGGTCAAGGCGAATGAGATGGTCTCGGTTTCGGAGATGCTGGCGGGCGGCCCACTGACGTCGGAACAGGCACCTCCCTCCCAAGCCCCGATGGTGGACGCATTGGCATCCTATTGGGGCCCCGTGTTCTCCAAGACCCACTCCGTCCCCTCTGTCGCCAAGAAATACATAGACCGATTCAGCAGCTCAGAGGACTTCTCAGAGGTTCGCCCACCCATCCTTCGAGATGTGGAACGTGCGCTGAAACAGTCGAACTGGTCCGCTCCTGGCCCTGATGGGCTTCACTATGCGGCCTGGAGGTGTGGTTCGGGGTCGAGGGTCCTTCTCGAAGTTCTTCGCTGGATTGCTCTTGGGAACTACATGCCCTCCAATTTCACTGCGTTGCTGGCCGTCTTCCTCCCTAAGGACCCCAAGGCCCCTTCCCATGATCCCGACGATGGTGGTGTTGTACGGGCCCCTGGTGATACCCGCCCGCTCGGGCTCAAGAACTCCTCGAATAAAGTGGTGTGCAGTGTGCTGAACCAGACTATGAGCTGGGTGACGCAGAGGATCGGGGCTCCATCCCAAAGGGGCTTTATTCGGAGGCGAAATTTTCTGGATAATATTGTCGATTTGGACCTCTACGCTCGATCGGCCAGTATTATGTCTACTGCGTCCTTCCAGGCACCGTCGTTGATCGCGTTTGACTTTGCCCAGGCCTTCCCGTCGGTATCCCAGGAGTGGCTATTCCAATGTCTCGCCCGACTCCGTATTCCTGCCCCTCTGGTCCGCGCTCTTCGCTCCCTCTACCACTGCACTCCATGCTACTTCGTCGGCGACTCTCCGACGTACCTATACCACATGAACTCAGGGGTGCTTCAGGGCTGTCCGTTGAGTGGTTCGCTCTATGTGATCGCGAGCAACCCGTTCCTTCTGGACTTAGAACACTGTCTAGTTGCTCGTGGGCGTCTCTTGGGGGTGGTTCGTGCATGTGCGGATGATCTTGGGGCAGTCCTCTTCCACGACAGAGCGTATCCACGTTTGGCTCGAGTATTTCGACATGCTTCGAGGTTCGCTCAGCTACGACTTAAGCCTGCCAAATGCAATGTGATTCCTCTTCGTGACCCGTCTATGCCTGAGCACGGAACCCTACTTCGACACCAACTTGTGGGGGCCGACCCCGCCTGGGCAGATTTCGCGATTGTTTCAGCGTGTACATATCTTGGATTTCAGATTGGGCCTGGAGCCACTGATGATAGTCAATGGTCGACTCCTGTTCTCAAGCATGCCACTCGTGCTACGGCAATTTCTTCGCAGGGTGCAGCTCTCTCCACGGCTGCCGCTCTTTATCGTCAGAGAGCTGCTCCCACGCTGTCGTACGTGGCCCAGCTGGTTCCTCTTCCTTGGAGGGTCGGGCAACAGCAGCGCTTTCTGCTGGCTCGCATCATGCGCACACCTGCTAGTATGCTTCGGACTGGTGACTGCTTCGCGCTTAGCGCAGTGAACGGCCCGAAGTTCAGCTCTGTCTTCTGCGTTGCTGCTGCCGCACGGCTTCGAGCAGCTCTGATCACATGTTCGACATGGCGCGAGCAGCTGCAGCGACATCGGGATCTCCTCTGGGAATATGGCACGTTCTCCCAGGCTGCCAGTGACGTCTTGGCCCCGAGCTTCTGGATGGCACCACCTTTTGCTTGCCGCTTGGAAGAGGCAGCGAAGGGCTTCCCATCGTCCCAAGTGCTGAAAGAGGGTGGGCGAATGGCATTGAGTCTATGGGAAGGCGGCGACTCGTCCGTCCCCGCAGAGGTGATCGAGTTCTTCCGAGCTGAACCCAATCCTTGCCCGCTCCCATGGAGCCTCGCCCGTCGCGTTCCGGAGCCAGCTGAGGGACAAGGACTGCCGCGTTCCCGAGCACCCAAGTGGCAGGCGGCCTTCACCGACATCTTCCAGCGTGCAGTCTTCCCTGACAGACTTCTAGAGCTGCTCTCCGCCCGCGTGCAGAAGCACTTTGGTATTCGGGATGTGTGCTGGCCATCGGTCATCAACCAATTGCAGCTAATGCCCGCATCTTGGGCCTTCATATGTGTGAGGTCGCACCTAGGGGGTTGGATCACTCACCGACGTATGCAACGTGAGGCATGGTGTATCTATGGTTGTGGCGGCCCAGATACTATGCGACATTATTTGATGGAGTGCCATCGGTGCCTACACTTCGGCGCCCTCACTCTTCGAGAAGATCTCCCAGGTGAGATTCGGCATCGACTCGGGCTGTGGGGGCCGACTCCTGCCGCTCTCATCGCTTGCTACCACCACTATCGGCTGATGGCGGCACGGCACAGCTCCCCACCAACGTACAGGAGGGCGCTGGAGCTCGTCCCTGCTGCGCAGATCGCGCTGAGGCTCCCTCTTCGTGGACGACAGCAGCTGGCACTTCTTCGTCGACCCACCCTTCGTGAGTCCATCGAGGCGGCCCGCGGAGACCTCGAGGAGGACGGCCCATCGTGTGAGGCTCGGGGCTCTGAAGCAATAGGTCTCCCATGGCTGGTGTCGCCTCACCCACCTCTCTCTCCGACCCCTCATGATCCCCCCTCTTTGCTCGGACTCGGTCGAGAGGACGAGCTCGTCGAATTTCGTTTCATTGATTATGAGATGCCCCGCGACCCGAGTAGGGTCAGGGTAATCACTGCCGAAGAGCAGGCCTTGTATGCAAGCGGGCCTCAAACTCAGGCGCCGTCGGAATCGAATCCCCTCCCCCCTCGTTCCCCTCGCTCCGATGATGCCTCGTCCCCGCTCCACCTCACCCTCTTCCAATTTGTGGATTACGACATGCCTCGCAACTACGCTGCGATCAAGGTGCTGTCTGCCGAGGAGCAGGCCTCCCTCTCAGGCCCCCTGGCAGGTGAAGTATGCCATCGCGAAGGCCCGTGCTGCGTACTCTCGCAAGGAGAGAGGCAGGGAGGGCAGTGCAGATATGTGTAGATTGGGACGTGGGACTCCTTCAGCTACGCTCCGCCTCCTCCTCCTCCTCCTCCTCCTCCTCCTCCTCTCCTCTCCTCCTCCCCCGCCTCCCCCCTCCCGTCACTCCTCCCTCCTCCCTGCGTTTCACCCGCCCAGTACAGCGCTTCGTGGCCCGATAGGGAGCTCCACCGAAGGCGCCAGTGGAAGGGTTCGCATGGCGGCCTCGGGCCATTTCGGCACACCCCTCACGAGGATCGTGGCCCCACAGGGAGCTCCACCGAAGGCCCCCAGTGGCAGGGTTCGCATGGCGGCCTCGGGCCATTTCGGCACACCCCTCAAAAGGATCGTGGCCCCATAGGGAGCTCCACCGAAGGCGCCAGTGGCAGCGTTCGCATGGTGGCCTCGGGCCATTTCGGCACACCCCTCACGAGGATCGTGGCCCCATAATGGAGCTCCACCGAAGGCGCCAGTGGCAGCGTTCGCATGGCGGCCTCGGGCCATTTCGGCACACCCCTCACGAGGATCGTGGCCCCATAAGGGAGCTCCACCGAAGGCGCCAGTGGCAGCGTTCGCATGGCGGCCTCGGGCCATTTCGGCACACCCCTCACGAGGATCGTGGCCCCATAGGGAGCTCCACCGTAGGCCCCCAGTGGCAGGGTTCGCATGGCGGCCTCGGGCCATTTCGGCACACCCCTCACGAGGATCGTGGCCCCATAGGGAGGAGCTCCACCGAAGGCGCCAGTGGAAGGGTTCGCATGGCGGCCTCGGGCCATTTCGGCACACCCCTCACGAGGATCGTGGCCCCATAGGGAGCTCCACCGAAGGCGCCAGTGGCATGGTTCGCATGGCGGCTTCGGGCCACTGCGGCACATCCCTCACGAGAATCGTGGCCCCGTAGTTGTGCTGCTTCAACAGCCGCGCCTGGGCGTCGTACTTTGCCTTGTCGACGTGCAACGCCAACTCCTCCTTCATGGCTCCCAAGGCCCTCTCCTGCTTCTGCTCCTCGGTGAGAGGGGCGCCGTCTTTGTCGTCGTCGGCGCCCGCGAAGACGGTCACGAACGTGTCCTGAGCATGTCGGGCTCCGGCGGGAAGCCGTGGCCACATAGGGAGCGCGGGCGAAGATGGTATTCACAATTGCGGTATTCACAACTGCATATGGTTGGGTCCTTCGCCAGGCTAATGTTTTTTGTCTCTCTCTCTCTCTCTCTCTCTTTCTCCTCTTCTCTCTCTTTCTCTCTCTCTCTCTCTCTCTCTCTCTCTCTCTCTCTCTCTCTCTCTCTTACCTCTCTTATCTGTCTTTCTCGTTATCTCTCTCTCTCTCTCTTTCTCTCCCTCTCTTTTTCTCTCTCTCTCTCTCTCTCTCTTTTTGTTTCTCTCTCTCTCTCTCTCTCTTTCTTTCTTTCTTTCTCTCTCTCTCTCTGTGCCTCTAAGCAACCGCCCCCCTGTTTCGCTCCTTCTCTCCTGGCGTCTTCCCTCTATCTTCGTCCCTCCCCCTCCCTTCCTCTCACTCTCCCCCGTTATCCCCCTCATCTTTTTGCAGGGCCCACACCAATTTCAGTGGCGGGCACATGTACGCCCACGAAGGGCTTTTCTCCCGTTCAAGTTTGCCCGCCTATCTAAGCCCGCCGCCCCCCGCAAAAAGAGATAATCCCCCCGAAGGGGGGTGATCGAATATAAGAAAGGCGGGCGTCGAGGGTTTAGGGGATTCGTTTGAAAGGACATACCGGCAAGTAAGAACGAACAGTCTTATAATGATTGTGTCTGTTGTTTTTGCTGAACTCTTTCACTATTGAAGAGCAATATCATTGGTTCCCGCCCTCAGGAAACCATTATGTTTTCATCCGGGAAAGCCACTAAGCTCAAAGTGCGCCCTTGGCCCTGGGATTGCAATAACAACGGCTCCGGCCTGAGCCATCATCACAATTTAGCCAGGGCCCCCGCTCCCGCTTGAGACTTATTCGCGGGTTACTCAGGACTCGGGCTCTCCCTCGGGACTTCCTTACAATGTACTCGGGAATCGCTCTCTCGGCGCTTTGGAGTCGCGCTCTCGTTGGGGACTTGCTAGCAGTTTTTCAAGCATCGCGCTCTTGTGCTCTTACGGCCCTTCGTGGCCCCCTCGCTGCGCTTCGTGGCCCCGTTGCAGTCCTTCGTGGCCCCCTTCGCTGCCCGTCGTGGCCCCGTTGCAGCCCTTCGTGGCCCCCTCGCTGCCCTTCGTGGCCCCGTTGCAGTCCTTCGTGGCCCCCTCGCGGCCCTTCGTGGCCCCGTTGCAGCTCATCGTGGCCCCCTCGCTGCCACTCGCGGCCCCGTGGCAGCACTTCGCGGCCCCCTCGGTGCCCTTCGTGGCCCCGTGGCAGCCCTCAGTGGCCCCCTTGCTGCCGTTCGTGTCGGGGGATTCGAGCACGTTGTCTGCACATAGTCGGGGGAGAAAGGAGAATAGAGCCATATTGTGTCGCTGTGGAGGAGGAGGGGCAGTAGGAGGGAGAGGAAGAGGTCGTGGAGAAGGATGATGACGAGAAACGGGGCAGGGAGAGGGCGCATACACCCATCTTGGACCCAAGATGGTCCTGGCCAGGACCGGCGTTGATGCAGAGCTCGCTTCCTCCAAGGACTGTGGCGGGGCAGCAGGAAGGGATGGTCGAGCTCGAACGACAAGCCGTCGTTCGACTTCGGGCTGCCCATGCTCGACGACCTGAGCGCCTGCAAGGTGATCAGCTCTGTCGCGCCCTGCGTGGCGCGGAACGTCGCCGCGAGTCAACGTTGCTGCTGGTTTGGAGGTTACCGCCGGTCCGATGTTTTGTTTTAACTTCCGGTTGCAAAAATACATTCTGTAGAAAGGGGATCGCCCGAAACGACTCAGGATGAACAACGGGTCCCGGAGACAGCCTCGCGGTCCAGGGCCTTGATGCCAAGGGGGGCGGCCCTCCAGGAATGCAGCCGCCGTGCACGTCGCAATCTGGGATGTTCTGCAGGTGTCTGGAGGTTTTCGTCGCCACGGTTGGACGCGGCTTCGAACACTTTGCAGAGTTGAGCCCAGGAGGGGTCTGGCGACCGGGTTTTGAGTGGAATCCGGGCGAAGCAGGCGGTTTCTTAGAGGGGGCCGGATGCTTGTGAGACAAGAGGGAATTTAGGAAGCCCCCTGCCCCGAGCGAAAGCCCCCGCCTTGCCCTAGGCCTCAGCGCGCGCCGTCTTGAGGGGAGCGAAAGACTTTCAGCACGCTCGGCCTCTAGGGGCCTTCCCTGGCCCTGGTACAGTCAAAAAGAACGACTCCGTGGGAAGAGCTGGCTGAGAGGATACACCGCACTCACCGCATACAGAGTAGACAGGGCTTGCTTTCGTCAGCGCCTCTTTGGATCACTGCGAGGAACTACGTGGTTATGGAAGTGAAACAGAACCTGTGCGCGGAGGACAGGAAGGCAAATCTGAAGAGGTTCAGCTCCACCAAGTTCAAAAAGGTTGCTAGGGTAGCCGTGGGCGTGCCTCCCAAAGAGTACGTCGACAAGGTGCACCGGGTCATGCTCGAGCAGAAGCAAAGGAGGCTCGAGGCGGAGTGGAAGGCACGGAAGGAAGCCAAGGAACGCAAAAAGCAATTGGAGCAGAGGCGGAAACAGATCCTTGAGACGAAACGTAAGGAAGAAGAGGAGAAGAGTAAGGAGACTGAGGAGGTTTTGGTGGCCGCTAAGGCAGCAGAGGAAGCGAAGAAGGATGAGGACAAGGCTCAGGGCGGCGAGAAGACAGAGGAGACGGCGAAGGAGCCGAAGGAAGAGCAGGAGGACCCGAAGGCGGATGAGGCGATGGAGGTGAAGGAGGAGGCGAAGGAAGAGCCCAAGGAACAGGTCAAAGAGGAGTCCAAGGAGGAAGACGAAGAGGAGCCAGACGAGCCGATGCCTGTGGCTGAGCTCACCGACGAAGAGAGAGCGAGGTGTTTCCATCGGAATCCCGTGGCCGACCTCGCCCCTGGCGTGCTGTCGAGCAGCTTCTGCAGTTTCACGCTCCCAGACAAGAGCGAGGGCTTCGACGAGATCGTGTTCGAGTGGCAGCCAGAGGCGGCGAGCAGGAAGTACTTGAAGGACTACGTCCTGAAGAACAAGGTCACGTCTCGCATCGACGATCTGCAGCCAGGCGAGTGGTTCAAGACCGCGCACGCGGAGTTCGAGAAGCTAGCGGCGCAGTGCCAGGAGAAGGCGAAGCTCGAAGACAAGGACGACAAGCCCCTGCCTGCGGACGTTCACGGTGTCGAGGACATCAACGACACGGGGGACGGCAGGCCGTTGTTCAAGCTCTTCGGTCTGGAGGACTGGGCGCTGCTCGCCCTCCGCTGCGAGTTCTACCTCCTGGCCTCTGGGTACCAGAAGGATTCTGGGAAGGCTTCGGCCTGCGCACGGCCAGCCCCCAGGGGCCGTCTCAACACCTCAGCCCCGCATCCGGCGTCGTCGCCCAGGGCGCTCCGCACCCCAGGGCCGGGGTGTGATCCCGCCCGGAGCTGTCCAGGGGGGCTGCTGAGGCCCGCTGGGACCACCTACGGGGGTCAGCTGTACACAGCCGTGGGCCTTGCCAGAAAAAGGACACGGGGGACCCAGAGCGCCCCGGCATCCACCACAGCCACGTCGCCTTCTATTCAAGGGGCGTGCGTCTGTCCGCCGACCCCCATCATATATTTGAATTCGCGACGCTTCGTGCATCCCCACCAGACTGTGTGCAATTTAGGCTCCTGCTGGTTAGCTGTAGCTTTGGACGGCGCGCGGCCCTTCCGCTTGCGTTCGCGATCAAAAAAGTATCTCCACCAGCCCATCCAGAAACGATGTCCAGGCACGTTGCGGTGATCAGAGAAGTGCGGGAGCGAAGAGGTGGACGGCCGAACCGTGCGAAGGAGGGATGAGGATAATATGGAGGCTGGATGGATGGATGGGGAGTGGGGAGAATAAGATTGAGTATGCTGATGAGGATGATGCGGGTGATGATGATGATGTTGATGATGCGGATGATCATGCTGATGATGCTGATGATGATGACGATGATGATGATGATGACGATGATCAGGAGGAGGAGGAGGAGGAGAAGGAGGAGGATGAGGAGGAGGAGCTTGCGACGGAGCGCGAGGAAACTTTCTTGGACCTGGAGGCACAGCGGGGCGACTGCCCGCGGCTGTATGCGGACGTTACCGTCCGGTACAGCGTGCCTGGAGACGCGCGGGCCCTGGCGGCGGCCGCAGAGGGCGACGGCGCCGTCAACGCCCAAGCGGAGGCGGACAAACGGCGCCGCTACCACGGGCACAGGGCGCCCTGGCCCGCCGTCCCGCTTGCGCTGGAGACAGGCGGGCGCCACGGGAAGGCTGCGCTTCGCCTCCTGCGCTGGCTCGCCCGGGACCAGGCGCAGCAGCTCGGCGAAGGCCCGGCGGCGGAGGCGGCGGCCAGCGCGCTGACGGCGCGGTGGGGCGCGGAGCTCAGCGTCGCCCTTCAACGCGCGACTGCCCGGCAGCTGCGGTCATCCCTTGGGTTCGACCGCAGGGAGACCGCGGCCGGGCTGGCCGCGGGGCTCGCCGGCTAGGCCGGCTGGGCACCGCCGGGCGCGCGCTGGGCAGCTCTGGGGCGGACCGCAGGCGCGGAAATGGAGGTCTACTGGTTCGTCGTGGCCCCCTACATTTTCACCCAGGCGCTGGGCATGTTCAGGAGGAGGAGGAAGAGAAGGAGTATAGGAGGAAGGAAGAGCAGGAGGAGGACGGCGAGCAAAAGGGCCCGAGGTCTCGTGGATGCCTCCCGGGGCCTCTTGGGATATCGTTTTGGCGTTTCTTGGTGGCCTCTTGGGACGTATTAGGGGTCTTTGGGCGGTCCTGGGGGGCTCTTGGGCGTCTTGGGTGCCTCGGGGGGGCCTTTTGGAGCGTCTGAGGGGCATCTTGGGTGCCTCGGGTATCCTCTTGAAGCCTTTGGGTGCCCCTTGGGGCTCTCTTGGGGGCCTCTTGGAGGCCTCTTGGGGCTGTCTGGGCGCCTCTCGGGGCCCTCTTGGGGCGCTCTCGGGAGCTTCGGGGGCGCCGGGCTCAGCTCCAGGTTGCTGCCTGCCGCCTCGGCCTCGAAGTCCTTGTCTTCTCGGCCCCCCCCCCCCCCTTCCGAGGCGTCCAGCGCGTGCTCCGCGGGGGCGCCAGGCACCGCTGAGGTGGTGACGGCCTGGGGGGCCCCCAGGGGCGGCGGCCCCGGCGGCGGCCCGGGCGGCGGCGGCCATGGCGGCTCCGGCGGCGACCCCGGCGGGGAGGCGGCGGCGGTGGCGGCGACCCAAGGTCGCCATTCAGGCGACGACGACGACGAGGCGGTCGACCACGACCCGACTCCGCCCACCTCCGGGTCCCCTGGTGGCTGTGGTGGCGTCGCTCCTGGCGTTGCGTCTCCGGGTCGCGGCTAGGCGGCGCCCTCCCTGGTTTTCCTATTTCCCAACCATCCTGCGGTGTGGGGTCCTCGTTTTGAAGAGACGTCGCCCCGCGTTCCTCTCCTCTTCTCCTCCTCCTCCTCCGCCTCCTCCTCCCCATTCCTCTCTCCTCCCGTCATCATCATCATCATCATCATCATCATCATCGCCAGCATCATCATCATCATCATCGCCAGCAGCGTCATCATCATCATCATCATCATCATCATCATCATCATCGGCTTCATCATCCTCCTCATCATCATTGTCATCAGCATCGCGACCGTTATCATCACCAGCATCATCACCCATGTCGGCACACCCCTCACACGTTTCGTGGCCCCATAGGGAGCTGCACCGAAGGCCCCAGTGCCACCGCCCGCATGCGTCCCCAACACCCATGTCGGCACACCCCTCACACGCTTCGTGGCCCCATGGGGAGCTCCACCGAAGGCCTCAGTGCCACCGCCCCTCTGCGTCCCCCACGCCCATTTCGGCGCACCCCTCACAAGTTTCGTGGCACCATAGGGAGTTCCACCGAAGGTTCCAGTGCCACCGCCCGCATGCGTCCCCCACGCCCATTTCGGCACACCCCTCACAGGCTTCGTGGCCCCATAGGGAGTCCCACCGAAGGCCCCAGTGCCACCGCCCGCCTGCGTCCCCCACGCCCATGTCGGCACACCCCTCACACGTTTCGCGGCCTCGTAGGGAGTTCCACCGAAGGCCCCAGTGCCACCGCCCGCGTGCGTCCCCAACACCCATGTCGGCACACCCCTCACACGTTTCGTGGCCCCATGGGGAGCTCCACCGAAGGCCCCAGTGCCACCGCCCGAATGCGTCCCGCATACCCATGTCGGCACGCCCCTCACACGCTTCGTGGCCCCATAGGGAACCCCACCGAAGGCCCCAGTGCCACCGTCCGCATGCGTCCCCCACACGAATTTGGGCACACCCCTCACACGCTTCCTGGCCCCATAAGGGGTTCCACCGAAGGCGCCAATGCCACCGCCACCATGCGTCCGCCACACTCACGGTTTCAACGAAGAGCTCCAGACCTCTGGGGAGAAGGAGGAGGCGGAGGAGGAGGAGGAGGAGGAGGAGGCCCGCTCCCCTCCGTATGTATGTTGCTTTGCATTCACGGGAGATTCCACTCCACCAGCGAGGGTCTTTCCGGTGTTCTCGCTGTGGTCGCTGTGAACGAGCGGTGGAGGAGTGGCCTGGTGGATGTCGCCGTCGTCGTCTTCGTCCGGCGGCGGCTCCGGATCGCCCCGTGGCATGCGGGCTGGCGGCCGCGGGCGCGCCGGGGATCCTCCGCATCCGAAGGCAAGAATGAGGGCGACGACTGGTGGCTGGAGCTCTATGTGCTGCTCTCGCGCGCCACGAGGGCTTCTGCTCACGCGGGCGCCGCGCGTCGAGTTCTTCCTCGCAGGGCCGAGGGGGGGCTTGCGGAAGCAGGTGGGGCAGTTTGCGGCGCGCACGAAGCGGCGCAGGAGGGAGGCGACGGCCCTCGCCAGGGAGCTCGGCTTCACCGAGTGTATCCGCAAGGCATGACCTCAGGGCCCCCCCCGGAGCCGCGCCTTCTCTCGACTCTCGACTACAATTGGTTGGCTTCGCGCCGCGGACGACCCGCGCGCGTCGCTGGGACCCTCCCGGGGCGACTAGCGCGCTTCGCGGGACCTCCGCGCTGCGTTCTTCCTTGCGCCTCGCTCGACCGTCGTCGCTTTGCCCAGCGGTCAGAGCCTTGCCCGCTACCAGCCAGCCAGCAAGCTAGCTAGCTCTCTTTGCTCCGCGCAGCGGACGACCCGCGCGCGTCGCTGGGGCCCTTCCGGGGCGACCAGCGCGCGTCGCGGGGACTCCGCGCCGCGCTGCTCCCGCAGCTTTGGACTTTGGAGTGCGCGGGCAATCAGGGAGGAAAAGAAGGGAAGGAAGCGGGCGCGATCCTCGTTAGGGGCGTGCCGACATGGGCGTCGCGGCGCGCGGGCGGCGCCGCCGGGGTTCCCGCGGAAGCTTTCTGCGGCGGCCACGCTCAGCGTCACGAGTGCACAGACAGGCATACCCGAACCATTCACATTCAGATGTATTTACACGAGGCGTAGCCATGATCGCATTCGTACACATATATTCGCTCGCACGCAGGCTCATTCACACTTAGGTTCACTCGCGCTCAGATTCGCCCGCGCTCAGTCTTTCGTTATTATACCAACCGTTGTCCTTCGTGCTGCGTACCCCTTCACATTTCGGCGCGCCCCTCATGCGGCTCGTGGGCACCACCGAGGAAGATATTCACAATTGCGGTACTCACAACAGCATATGGCTGGGCCTTTCGCCAGGATAATTTTCTCGAGCGGTCAGGACACAGGCATCCTGCTGCTTTGCACCTGGTGGGGAACTTCAGGGGCGCTCTTGGGGCCATTTGGGAGGAGATCGATCAAAGCAGAGGGGGGCTTGTTTTAGCCTCCCCTCCTCCCCCAAGAGGCCAACATGGGGCCACAACATTTTGTAACACCAATGATTTTGGTTTCCTCGCCGAGGCCGCTTTGGATGCTCCAACTCGTCGCGGCCCCCCCGTCCATGTCCACAAGAGGGGTCAGAAAGAGGGGTTCGGCGACCCGCCCGCCCGCAAGACGCGCGGTTCACTCCCACCCGCCCTCCTTACACACAAGCAACACCCGAACCTGAGCGTGTTCAGCGGTCGTCTTTGGATGGGCAGCTACTGGGAACCAAAGCCGGCCCCAGGTGCGCGACGCTTGGGCGAGGTGTGCCACGCATGCCAGGGGCGCCACGCGCGCCAGGCACCCCTGGGGCCCGAGCGTGCCAGGCACGCCTGGTGCGCCAGATGCGCCACGCGTTCCGAGTGCGCCAGGTGTGCCGCACACTCCAGCCGCGCCAGGTGCGCCGCGTTCGGGGCACGTGCAGAGTGCGTCAGGTGCCCCTGCGCACGTGACAGCACGCATCGGGAAACATGTCGGCCCCCGCCAACTTTGTCGAAAACCGATGCCCATCATTGTGTCTGGTGGGCCTGCGCACAGCAGGCCACGCGCCACCACCCCCGCCGTCCCTGTCAAAAACCACCTGTCAGTGATCGCGGGATGGCCGCGCATGATCCAGATTTAGCCGCGAGTGCATGTTGCAATTTTCTGTATCAGGGGTGGTCGCCTAGCGCGCAGCAGGGAATATGCTGACACCGCCCGCCGCCCGTGTCAAGACAGTACCACGTGCTCGCGGGCCTCATGAACATGATCCGATGCCCCACCATGTACTTTGCATTTTTTGTTGGCATGGATGGCGGGGGGAGGGCCGCACCGGGATGGCCGATCATGTTCCAAATGCGGAGGCAGAGTGCGGTTTCTATTGTTTTTCCCCACATGTTTCGTGGGGTTCTGGTGTTCTTCCCTTCCGCGTCTCACCCGCGTCTCCTTCTTCTCCTTCTCCTTCTCCTCCCTCTCATTCTCCTTCTTTTTCACCTCACGCACATCGCAGCACGCACGCACGGCAGGCGCGCACATGAGACACGCGCCTGCCACGCGTGCGTAGCAGCAGTTTCTCGGCACCACAGGGTGTGCGCAGAGGGTGGTCCCCCAGCGCGGCCTCTATCCGTGACACGCTCGCAGATCGTGGCAGGAGTGGCACTTTCTCGGCACCACAGGGGGTGCGCAGAGGGTGGTCCCCGAGCGCGGCCTCTATCCGTGACACGCTCGCGGATCGTGGCAGGAGTGGCACTTTCTCGACACCACAGGGGGTGCTCAGAGGGTGGTCCCCCAGCGCGGCCTCTATCCGTGACGCGCTCGCAGATCGTGGCAGGAGTGGCACTTTCTCGACACCACAGGGGGTGCGCAGAGGGTGGTCCCTCAGCGCGGCCTCTATCCGTGACACGCTCGCAGATCGTGGCAGGAGTGGCACTTTCTCGACACCACAGGGGGTGCGCAGAGGGTGGTCCCCCAGCGCGACCTCTATCCGTGACACGCTCGCAGATCGTGGCATTAGTGGCAGACTGGCCCTCAGCGCGGCCTCTATCCGTGACACGGCAGGAGTGGCACTTTCTCGACTGCACAGCGCAGAGGCCAGCGCAGGCCTCAGCGCGGCCTCTATCCGTGACACGCTCGCAGATCGTGGCAGGAGTGGCACTTTCTCGACACCACAGGGGGTGCGCAGAGGGTGGTCCCTCAGCGCGGCCTCTATCCGTGACACGCTCGCAGATCGTGGCAGGAGTGGCACTTTCTCGACACCACAGGGGGTGCGCAGAGGGTGGTCCCTCAGCGCGGCCTCTATCCGTGACACGCTCGCAGATCGTGGCAGGAGTGGCACTTTCTCGACACCACAGGGGGTGCGCAGAGGGTGGTCCCTCAGCGCGGCCTCTATCCGTGACACGCTCGCAGATCGTGGCAGGAGTGGCACTTTCTCGACACCACAGGGGGTGCGCAGAGGGTGGTCCCCCAGCGCGGCCTCTATCCGTGACACGCTCGCAGATCGTGGCAGGAGTGGCACTTTCTCGACACCACAGGGGGTGCGCAGAGGGTGGTCCCCCAGCGCGGCCTCTATCCGTGACACGCTCGCAGATCGTGGCAGGAGTGGCACTTTCTCGACACCACAGGGGGTGCGCAGAGGGTGGTCCCCCAGCGCGGCCTCTATCCGTGACACGCTCGCAGATCGTGGCAGGAGTGGCACTTTCTCGACACCACAGGGGGTGCGCAGAGGGTGGTCCCCCAGCGCGGCCTCTATCCGTGACACGCTCGCAGATCGTGGCAGGAGTGGCACTTTCTCGACACCACAGGGGGTGCGCAGAGGGTGGTCCCTCAGCGCGGCCTCTATCCGTGACACGCTCGCAGAGCGTGGCAGGAGCGGCACGTTCTCGACACCACAGGGGGTGCGCAGAGGGTGGTCCCTCAGCGCGGCCTCTATCCGTGACACGCTCGCAGATCGTGGCAGGAGTGGCACTTCTCGACACCACAGGGGGTGCGCAGAGGGTGGTCCCTCAGCGCGGCCTCTATCCGTGACACGCTCGCAGATCGTGGCAGTGGCACTTTCTCGGACACCACAGGGGGCGCACCCCCAGCGCGGCCTCTATCCGTGACACGATCGTGGCACCACAGGGGGTGCGCAGAGGGTGGCGCGGCCTCTAGACCGTCCGTGCGCAGAGGGTGGTCAGCGCGGTGACACGCTCGCAGATCGTGGCAGGAGTCACTTTCTCGACACCACAGGGGGTGCGCAGAGGGTGGTCCCTCTATCCGTGACACGCTCGCAGATCGCGGCAGGAGTGGCACTTTCTCGACACCACAGGGGGTGCGCAGAGGGTGGTCCCTCAGCGCGGCCTCTATCCGTGACACGCTCGCAGATCGTGGCAGGAGTGGCACTTTCTCGACACCACAGGGGGTGCGCAGAGGGTGGTCCCTCAGCGCGGCCTCTATCCGTGACACGCTCGCAGATCGTGGCAGGAGTGGCACTTTCTCGACACCACAGGGGGTGCGCAGAGGGTGGTCCCTCAGCGCGGCCTCTATCCGTGACACGCTCGCAGATCGTGGCAGGAGTGGCACTTTCTCGACACCACAGGGGGTGCGCAGGGGTGGTCCCTCAGCGCGGCCTCTATCCGTGACACGCTCGCAGATCGTGGCAGAGTGGCACTTTCTCGACACCACAGGGGGTGCGCAGAGGGTGGTCCCCAGCGCGGCCTCTATCCGTGACACGCTCGCAGATCGTGGCAGGAGTGGCACTTTCTCGACACCACAGGGGGTGCGCAGAGGGTGGTCCCCCCAAGCGCGGCAGCTATCCGCGCGGCCTCTAACACGCTCGCAGATCGTGGCAGGAGTGGCACTTTCTCGACACCACAGGGGGTGCGCAGAGGGTGGTCCCTCAGCGCGGCCTCTATCCGTGACACGCTCGCAGATCGTGGCAGGAGTGGCACTTTCTCGACACCACAGGGGGTGCGCAGAGGGTGGTCCCTCAGCGCGGCCTCTATCCGTGACACGCTCGCAGATCGTGGCAGGAGTGGCACTTTCTCGACACCACAGGGGGTGCGCAGAGGGTGGTCCCTCAGCGCGGCCTCTATCCGTG
This sequence comes from Prorocentrum cordatum, assembly GCA_963575745.1. NCBI lineage: Eukaryota > Dinophyceae > Prorocentrales > Prorocentraceae > Prorocentrum > Prorocentrum cordatum. The sequence continues at coordinate 432,924 of CAUYUJ010000803.1, forward strand.
ACACGCTCGCAGATCGTGGCAGGAGTGGCACTTTCTCGACACCACAGGGGGTGCGCAGAGGGTGGTCCCCAGCGCGGCCTCTATCCGTGACACGCTCGACAGATCGTGGCAGGAGTGGCAGGAGTGGCACTTTCTCGACACCACAGGGGGTGCGCAGAGGGTGGTCCCTCAGCGCGGCCTCTATCCGTGACACGCTCGCAGATCGTGGCAGGAGTGGCACTTTCTCGACACCACAGGGGGTGCGCAGAGGGTGGTCCCTCAGCGCGGCCTCTATCCGTGACACGCTCGCAGATCGTGGCAGGAGTGGCACTTTCTCGACACCACAGGGGGTGCGCAGAGGGTGGTCCCTCAGCGCGGCCTCTATCCGTGACACGCTCGCAGATCGTGGCAGGAGTGGCACTTCTCGACACCACAGGGGGTGCGCAGAGGGTGGTCCCCAGCGCGGCCTCTATCCGTGACACGATCGCAGATCGTGGCAAGAGTGGCCTTTTCTCGGCACCACAGGGGGTGCGCAGAGGGTGGCCCCCCAGCGCGGCCTCTATCCGTGACACGCTCGCAGATCGTGGCAGGACACCACAGGGGGTGCGCAGAGGGTGGTCCCCCAGCGCGACCTTATCCGTGACACGCTCGCAGATCGTGGCAGAGTGGCACTTTCTCGACACCACAGGGGGTGCGCAGAGGGTGGTCCCTCAGCGCGGCCTCTATCCGTGACACGCTCGCAGATCGTGGCAGGAGTGGCACTTTCTCGACACCACAGGGGGTGCGCAGAGGGTGGTCCCTCAGCGCGGCCTCTATCCGTGACACGCTCGCAGATCGTGGCAGGAGTGGCACTTTCTCGACACCACAGGGGGTGCGCAGAGGGTGGTCCCTCAGCGCGGCCTCTATCCGTGACACGCTCGCAGATCGTGGCAGGAGTGGCACTTTCTCGACACCACAGGGGGTGCGCAGAGGGTGGTCGCGCGGCCTCTATCCGTGACACGCTCGCAGATCGTGGCAGGAGTGGCACTTTCTCGACACCACAGGGGGTGCGCAGAGGGTGGTCCCTCAGCGCGGCCTCTATCCGTGACACGCTCGCAGATCGTGGCAGGAGTGGCATTTTCTCGACACCACAGGGGGTGCGCAGAGGGTGGTCCCTCAGCGCGGCCTCTATCCGTGACACGCTCGCAGAGCGTGGCAGGCGCGGCACGTTCTCGACACCACAGGGGGTGCGCAGAGGTTGGTCCCTCAGCGCGGCCTCTATCCGTGAAACACTCGCAGAGCGTGGCAGGCGCGGCACTTTCTCGACACCACAGGGGGTGCGGAGAGGGTGGTCCCCCAGCGCGGCCTCTATTCGTGACACGCTCGCAGATCGTGGCAGGAGTGGCACTTTCTCGACACCACAGGGGTGCGCAGAGGGTGGTTCCTCAGCGCGGCCTCTATCCGTGACACGCTCGCAGAGCGTGGCAGGCGTGGCACGTTCTGGACGCCACATGGGGTTGCGCAGAGGGTGGTCCCTCAGCGCGGCCGCTATGCACGACGGTCGTCCAGGGCATAGCAGGCGTGGCACTTTCTCGACGTCATAGGGGGTGCGCAGGGGGTGGTCCCTCAGCGCGGCCGCTATGCACGACGGTCGTCCAGGGCATAGCAGGCGCGGCATTTTCTCGACACCATAGAGGCTGCGCAGGGGGTGGTCCCTCACCGCGGCCGCTGCACGACGGTCGCCCAGGGCATAGCAGGCGTGGTACTTTCTCGACACCGTAGAGGGTGCGCAGGGGGTGGTCCCTGACCGCGGCCGCTGGCTGGCTCGAATCTGTCCTCGATGGAGGATAGAAGGCTAGGAAGAGGGAGGAGGTTCAAGCAATATGGCGTTGGATGACACATAGGGGATCATTCGCGACGAGGGCTGAGAACGCCGAATTGCGCATATTTCATAAACTTAAGCAAACACATACTATTTAAATTAAGTATGTGGGATTCCTCGGTAGCGTAATTGAGAGGGATGGTGGGGAGCGGGTCGGCATGATGTCGGCATGGTGTCGGGTTGGCCCCCAGTCGCCTGGGGGAGGGGGTGTGTATTAATATGGAACAGTGATAAATCCTTCCCCGAAGTGGAAGAAAGGGGGTTGGAAGAGGAAACTCCCTAGACCAACTACGCTCAGAGGGCTGGTGGGATTCGTCAAAGAGTCGTGTCACCGCGCTTGGCCTGTGGATCAGGAGCCTCGGGGATGGTTACGTGGGTTTCTTGGGTTGCCTCGCAGGGGCCGTTTGGAGGGTTCTTGGGGGCCTTTGATTGGCTTGGGGGGGCCTCTCGGGTGCCTCTTGGGTATCTCTTGGAAGCCTCTCGGGTGCCTCTTGGGGGCGCCTCGGGGGTCACCGGGGGGCTCTTGGGGCCATCGCGGAGGGAAAGACTCGAGATGTCAGTTCGTATTGCTCATCTTGGGGCCCTCCTGGGCCGTCGCAGGGGCCCCCCAGGCTGTCTTGGGGCCGTCGTAGGCCCTCTTGGGGCTCTGTTGGATAGTCTTGGGTCCCTCTTGGGACTGTTTTGGGCGTTCCTTGAGCCGCAGTGGACGCTGAATAGCGCGCATCTCGTTAGTGTACCTTTTCCCACGGGAATGGGGACGATGTTTGCCTCTTTGGGGCCCTCTCGGCGGCCCTCTCGGAGCACTCTGGGCCGTCTCGGGGGCCTCGTAGGCCCTCCTGAAGCCACCTTGGACCGTCGTGGGATTAGCCTGGGCCGTGTCGACGCTTTCTTGGATTGTCTCGGCGCTCGTTGGGCTATTTGTCGGATCTTCGGAGGCTCCAGAGAGCCCCCGGTGAGCTCATACGACCCCCTAATGCGATGTTTGGCCCGAGGCGAGGGGGAAAGCGGGAAGGGGACATCGGCTTCCTCACCCCCAGCAAGCGGGGACTGGCGTGCTACAGCAAGTACTTCAAGAAAAGCCTTCTGCCCAAACTCTATGGGAAGGAGACGATCCTGGAGCTCTTGGCCCTGGTGAAGGACTCCAGGCCGCCTCTACGGTGACAGAGCAGGCGGGGCCGGAGGATCGCACCGCATCCTCTATGCGCCAGCTATGCGGCGCCATCCAGAGCCCGACCTTCTCCATCCCGACGTCGCCGATGCATCGGCGATGCGGTGCGACCCTCCTGTCCCGCCTGCGCCGGCCCCGCCTGGCCGTCCTCCCGAGGACACCGTTGGCATCGACGATGACAGCGGCGTGGTGGCGCTGAAGGTTGGCGAGGACAAGACCTTCGACTTCTTCGTGAAGAAGCAGGAGCTGAGATCCAAAGAGCCTAATCAAAGGAGGAACGTTCGGACGTCAGCGGCGAGCTTTTCCGCTGGCGCTGGGCCGCCCCCACGCGCCCCTGACCAGCGCGCGAAGATTGCCGAGGGGCCAGGGGTGTTGGGAGCGGGCCTGCATTTCCCCTCCCCACGCTTCTCCTTCCTCTCTCTGTTCTCTCTGCTGCCCTCCTCGGGGAGTTTGGAGGTCGTCCAGGGCATGTGTGGTCTCTTCCCTCTTCCCTTTCCCGCCTCTCATCCATCGTTCCCGCTTCCTCGCCTTGCCTCGCTCCTGTCCTCCTGTTGGTCCTCCTCGTGTCGCCCGCTCCGTGCTTTCCCTCGCCTGCGTATGGGTTCCCCCTTTTTCTGGCCGGATCGACCCATCTTCCACATCAATGTCCCCTCGCCCGGCTACTCGGTTGGTGAGGGCGAGCGGCCGAGGGCCTCGACCAGCAGCCGACAAGGCCCGCAGCGACAGCGACAGGCGGAGGAGGAGGAGGAGGAGGAATGACGGTGAAGCGACCAATCCAACATGCATCAACGACGCTACAAACACCTTCCCGTCCCAATCCCCCTCTTGATTATAGGGCGGGCACGCATTATTCTTCAGTGCGCGAGCGCCCCTTTTGGAAGACGGCCGCCCTGTGGGCCTGCAATTCCGGCGAGAGCTCCGTTTTGAAACAAGTGTTTCAAGGAGGTGCCCAGCGACAGCCCCGCTTTGAAAGAGTGTCACCCTCCATCTGTGATGCTACTGGTTTTGATCACTTGTCAGAACATGTCACGAAGACTCAAGCGAGGGCTCCGTATCGAAAGGAGGCACCCCCATCCGTGGTACCCCTGCACATATTTTCCTATGTGGTAGTGAATGCAAAGGCAATGGAAACCATTTTGAACATTGCTCGCCCTTCAGGAGCGTAAGTGCTTTTCTTTCGGGTCCCGATTGGCTTTGTTTGAACTGACTGTGTGCGGCGCCAAGGTGAGAGCCCCATTTTGAAGACGGCTCGCCCTCCATCCGTGAAATTGTTTGATGTGCTTAAAATCAAGACGTTTGTGCGCGTCGCCAAAGCGAGAACCCAATGTTGAAGTCACGTCGCCCTCCATCCGTACATCTATTGGTAACTTCAGGCTTCAAATTCGTAAACGGTGAGGAACTCTCAGGCGATACGCCCGCCCCGCCTTATCGACACGTCGGGTGGCGCGACTGGAGAGACTTCTCTATAAGGAGAAGAGATGCAGCAGTTGTTTTCCCGCTGAGGAGGAGTCTCGCCGCGAGAGGCAGCGCAGGATAGACGCGGGCGACGAGACCGCGCGGCTGGACTTTTCGGCGTTGCGGGCGCAGAAAGAGATAGCCGAGCAACAGGTTGCCGGCGGCTCGCAAACGGTTGACAGGGCGAGTCGTCATGAAGGAAAGGGGTCCTGAGGGAAGCGGATCTTGAAGTTTTTCGCCGTTTCGGACCTCCTTGGGCTCTCCACCTGCCCTGGAGGTGTCAGAAAACCCCTCGCGACGAAAAGGTCCTGTTTGCCTAAGGACCCGCTCGCTTCATTTGAAGCGAAATGGGTTGCCCATCAGGAGCATCGGCTCCGTACGTCGCCGTTTTGGTTGCTCCGTTGGTGTTTCCAAAGGCTTTCGTCTCCACGGCTGGACGCCCCTCAGACATCTTGCCAGGAAACACCCCAGGAAGGGCATAGGGAATGGTTTTCAGCCGTTGTTGGTCGGGGGCAGGGCGACAGATAGTTTTCAGGACGGCAAAAGACACAGACAAAAATGATTCTCGATTTTCCACTCACTCATGGAAAATATGGGAAGTGGAAAGGGAATACGACAATCGACACACTAGTGACAAATAGTGGGAGGCCCTGGGATTTCAATATGTATATCCATTCAAATAAATCCGTAAGGAGCTTTGCGTGTTGGCGAGGGCCCCTGGCTCCCCGAGCCACCCCAGGGAGCCCGAAACGGCACCGGAGGGTCCGCGGAGGGCCCGGAAACAGCTCCGGAGCTCCCCAGAAGACAGCCGAGACGGCCGAAGGAGGCCCCGAGACGACCAACGACAGCCCCGAGTTGACCCAAGACGGTCTTCCGACGGCCCAAGATGTTCCCAAGACAGCCCCATAACACGCCAAGGCGCCCCGATACAGCTCCGAAGGGACACCCTACAGGGCGCCAAGAGGCCGAAATCGTAGATTTCTGGTGTGGGTTTTCTACGGATTCTGAGATTATCGCCCTCTCGACCTGGACACCCAAGGCGGCCCAAGAGCCCTCCAAAAACGCCCCGAGACGGCCCAAGAGGCGCCCAAGAGAGCCCAAAGACAGCCCAGGAGGGGCCAAGAGGTCCCCAAGACGGCCCCCCAAACCCCCAAGAGAACCCCAAGATGGCCCAACACACCCGAGACAGGCCAGGAGGGCCCCTGAGTTTGCCCACGAGGGCGCCAAAATGGCCGAAGATGCTGTCAAGGCGGCCCCAGAGGGCCCAAGACGCCCCAAAAGAGCCCCACGAGGACCCCCAAGAGGGCCTGAAGAGGCGAGAATCGTCGATTTCACGTTGGTTGTCGATCGCACGCCGCAGCTTGCTGGCATTTGCGCACCACAGACAGAAGCGCGCGTCGGCAAACTTCGACTCACGCAGCTCCGTCGACTTAATCCACGGGCCCACACTGGTGTGTGTGTGTATATATATACACACACACGCACAAACCCCTGGGCACGAAGTGGGGGGGCCCAGGAGGAGGCCCCCGAAACTCCATGGCGGGACCGGGCCGCCAGGGACGCCCCTAGGCGGCCCAAGACAGCCCCAACACGCTTGAAAAGTACAGCGAGAGGCCTCCAAGAGGCCTCCAGTCGCGGAAATATCGTTCTAACACGCCCAAGATGGCCTACGGATGGCCCAACAGGCTTCCAACACGGCCCAAGGGGCCCCCAAGAGCACTCCCCGAAGGGCCCCAAGAAGCCAAAATCAAAGATTTTCGTTCGGTCTTTGGTGCATTCTACCTTTTCTGTCTGTTCGGCTTCCCGACGCACCAAGACGCTCCAGGACATCCACAAACCGTCCAAACAGGCTTCCGCCGGGGCGCCGAGACGGCCCAGGGCCGCCCCCAGACGGCCCACGAAAACCCCAACACCGCTAAAATGGGCCTCACGAGGCCTCCAAGAGGCCCCCCGAAACGTGGACATCTCGTTCGAAACGCCCCCCCGATGGCCTCAAGATGGCCCACAAGGCTTCCAACACGGCACACGGCGTACCGCAGAGCCCACCCAGAAGGGCCACAGGAAGCCAAAATCATTCATGTTTTTTTCGGTTTGGGGTTTTGGGTACGTTTCAGCGTTTCTGCCTGTTCAGTTTCCCAACGTCCCAAGCTGCTCCCGGACACCCACATATCGCCCCAACACCCAACAGGCCCCCACGAGAGCGCCGAGACGGCCCAGGGCCGCCCCCAGACGGCCCAAGACAGCCCCAACACAGTTGAAAAGGGCCGCGAGAGGCCTCCAAGAGTTACCACCGAACTATCGTTCTAACACGCCCAAGATGGCCTCCGGATGGCCCAAAAGGTTTCCAACTTGGCCAACGGGGTCCTCAAGAGCACACCCGAAAGGGCCCCAAGAAGCCAAAACTATAGATGTTCCTCCGGTTTTGATGCATTTTATACATTTTACCTTTTCTGGTTGTGCTGCTTCCCGACGCTCCAAGGCGATCCAGGACATCCAGAAATCGTCCAAACAGGCTTCCACCGGGCCGCCGAGACGGCCCAGGGCCGCTCCCAGACGGCCCAAGAAAACCCCAACACTGTTGAAAAGGGCCTCACGAGGCCTCCAAGAGGCACCGAAACGCCGACAGATTGCTCGAACACGCCCAGGGTGGCCTCCAGATTGCCCACAAGGCTTCCAACACGGCCCAAGGGGTCCCCAAGAGCTCTCAAAAGGGCCCCAAGAAGCCAAAATCATTGATTTCGTTAGGTTTTTGCATGTTTTGGCGTTGCTGCCTGTTCGGCTTCCCAACGCTCCCAGTCGGTCTCGGACACCCAGATATCGCCCCAACAGGCCCCCACGGGGGGGCCAAGACGGCCCAGGGACGCCCTGCCGCGGGGCCCGGGACGGGGCCTTTGGACGGGGGGGCCCGTGGGCCCTGCCGTGGCGCCAGGGGCTCTTAAAAATCGCCCGAAGACGGCCCTGGATCGCCAGAAATGGCGTTTCCAAACCGCGACAACGACCAATGACGACCCGAGATCACGATAGACGTAGCCCATGACTGACCAAGAGGCCTCCAAGAGGCCCCAGAGGCCTCCAAGATGCCGCCCAAGGAGCCCCAGGAATCACACTGAACTTATTTTCCCGTGTTTTTTTTGTGGTGGGGGGGATTTTCGAGTTCTCGCCTTTTCAGCTTTCCGACGCTCCACGACGGCCCAAGAGGTCCCAGTGTCCGCTCCAAGACAGCCCCGGAGGACTCGAAGACGGCCACAAGACAGCCCACGAGGGCCCCAAGACGGCGCCAGAGGCGCCCAAGACGGCCCGAGACCCAACACGGCCTCAAGAGGGAGCCAAGAGGAGTAAAACGAACCGAGAATCCGGGCCTTCCATCCCGAGAGGCTCTCAGAAGGCCCCGAGAAGCCCCCAACAGGCCACAAGAGGCCCCAAGAAGCGCCCCAGGGGGCCGAAGAGGTTCCAAGAGGCCTCCCAAGAAGTACCCAATAGGCAAAAATCATTATCTTGTCATAGGTGTTTGATTTGTTCTCGAGGTTTCAGCCTGTGGGCGTCCCGACGCTCCAAGACAGCCCAAAAGGCTTCCAAGATCGTTCCAAGATAGCCGAAGAGGTCTCCAACAGGGCCCCAAGACGGCCCACGAGGGCCCCAAGAGGGTGCCTGAGGCGTCCAAGACGGCCCGGGAGGGCACCAAGACGGCCCCAAGAGGGGTCCAAGAGGGATAAGACGATTCGAACATCCGAGCCTTCCACCCCGAGAGGCTCTCAGGAAGCCCCAAGAGGCCCCCATTAGGATCCAAGAGGCCCTCGAGAAGCTCCCCAGAGAGTCGAAGAGGTTCCAAGAGGCCTCCCAAGAAGGCCCAAAGAGGCAAACATCATTGTTTTCCGATTGGTTTTTGGTGAATGTTCGAGTGTTCAGCCTTTTGGCGTCTTGACTCTCCAAGACGGCCCAAGAGGCCCCCAAGACCACTCTGAGATAGTCGAAGAGGCTTCCAGGAGGGCCCCAAGACGGCCCACGAGGGCCTCAAGACGGTGCCTGAGGTGCTCAAGACGGCCCGAGAGGGCCCCAAGACGGCGGGATGTCCTGGAAGCACCCAGGAACGCTTTGGGAAGGCCTTGGGTACCTTAAGAAAGCTCCGAGAACGCCCAAAAGCCCCAAGAAGGGGAACGCGAACCTAACAGCATATCCTTCCACCCTTAGAGGCCCGCGGGAGGCCCCAAGAATCCCCAAGTGGTCCGACGAAGCCCCCCAAAGCCTTCAAAGAAGCCCCAAAAGGCCCCCAGGAGACGCGCAAGGGGCTCCAATATAGCCGAGCAGTGCCCTGGATGCATCAAAACTGCCTCCAGGAGGCGCCTGGGAGGCTCCCGGATTGCCTCAATGCGGCCCCAGGTGGCCTCAAGTCGGGCCTCCATGCAGCCAAGACGGCCAATGACGGCTTCAGGAGCCCAGGAGCCCCCAAGAGGTGTCTCCAACAACCAATTGAGGAAGCACGGAGAACCCCCGAGAAGCCCTTCAGATCCCCTACGAAGACCCATGAGGTTGACAAGAGGCCCTCAGGAGGTACCACTATGTCACGCGCCTGTGCTTGATAGCGTTGTCCGAGATAATCCAGCGCCCCCCCGGCCCGGGCTAGAACCTGAGCGCGCGCGAAGCGCGCGATTGTTCTAGCACGCATAATTTTACATACGTACGTATATCTATGTGTGTGGGTGTGTGTACGCGTGTGAGTGTATAGATATGTGTGTTTGGTGTGTGTATGTGTCTCCCTGGGCCCTTTGAGTAGAAGGGGACCTCAAACATCTATAAGAATTTCGTGGTTGCCAGGAGAGCTTATCAGAGGCTGGCTGCTTTCCCAGAAGGCTGCCCCCCTCGCCCTGCCAACATGCTGCGCTTTGCCGACTTGCTCCTCGCCTCTCCCTGTTCTGTTCAGCACTACTCTTAAATACTAATTCTATATGTGCGTCGCCCGCCCCCCCAGGGGCGACGCGCGCGCCGAGAATTCTTGCCGCATAAGCTCAGTGGCAGGCGCTGTTTGGCCATGTTGCTCGGAAGCGAGATACCACAATATGGTCATACCATATGTCCGGTTCGGACGCACGCCTCCAAGGTGGACATATAATGCTAGAGTGTCCTTGTGTGTCTCATTTCTCGAATCGAAGTTGGGTGCTGTGCCTCTGCTCCAGTGGCCTCTTCGGCTCGTTGCGTCCCTTCGCGCCCTCGGCCTCGCCTCGAGTTCCCTCGCTTCTGCTCAAAGTCTGGTCAGTTTTGCTCCCTGGAGGAGGAGGAGGAGGAGCAGGAGCAGGAGGACAAGAAGGAGGAGGAGGAGGAGGAGGAGGTGGAGGAAATGGGGATAGGGAGCCGCTCTAAACATGGCCTTTGTACTATGGAGAAATGTGTAACTTGTGACAGCGTTCCATGTGATAGAGCGTCGGGGCCTTAATTGCGCGCGGCAGCGGGCCGTCTAGTTAAATGTGCCACTCGCTTCCGTTTGACCTCTAGGGGGCCCTTTTGCCATTGCGCTAAAGCGTATCGTAATTACACTGGCAGTGGAGCTGCAACACGATCCCCGTATCGTACCACGTCGCGCTCGTTTCTCCAGAGAAAGCAGTCGCATGTCACTTAATTTGCTGAGCAGTTCCCCTCACTTGGCGACTGTTCGTTGCCGCCATGGCCCTGTCTTCCCTTCGCTATCGGTCGAACGCCGGCGCGTTGACACGGTCAGAGGCGAAGGGTGGCTTTTACATCTACGATGGCACGGCGAACGACTTCCACGAATGGGAATTCCGCACGGAGATGCGCATGAGCGCCGCCTGGCCTCGGTCGATTCCGAGACGAGAGAAACCCAGCAGCATATTGTCACTTCAGCCGTCCAAAAAGTTGTAGAGGGCCTCAGAGGCAGCGCGTCCGAGTTTGCCATGGGTATCGGTAAAAACGCGTTTCTAACACCGAAGGGAACCCATCAGCTCCTGTTGGCGAATCGTATTTCATTCTTTCCCATAGAGGTTCAGGAAGCCAAGATGCTGTTCCAGGTGGGCCAGAGACCTTAGGGACCACTGCCCCGACAGGGCGGTGAATCGATGGTTTCGTACACTTCCCGCAGGAAGCGTTGGTGGAAACGTGTCTCCAAGCTAGACCTTAAGCTTGTGATGAGTGACGACATGATTGGATCCCTTCTCTTTGACTGTGCAGGCCTTGCATATCCAGAGAACATGATGGCATTGACATATACAGGGAATGTGACAACCTTCGGCAATATCAAGGACGTGTTGATCCTCCAGCACGGCCGCATTCACATTCAGTTTAGCAAAGGATTCAACCCCGCGGTGTGGACGCACCACAGGCCCAGCTACCCCAACAGGTGCAAGGGCAACGGCAAGGTGCGCCACTGTAGGCCGCCGTACGCCTTCCACGCTGCAGACGAAAATTGGCACGAGCAGGAGGGGCACGACCCTGAGGATTTGAGTCCCTACGGATACTGCGCGTCCGGCTATGCACCAGAGCACGGCTGGGACGACGCAGCCTGGGACGACTGCGCCGAGGAGCACGCGTGGGGCGACGAGGAATCGCATGCTCACTGGGTTCGGTTCAGGGGGATGGCGAGCTCGACGTCGACGTGGTTGACGAGAAGGTCAAGGCCGGGTACACTGAGGAAGAAGTTTCCGACGTGATCCAGGAAGACCTGGTAGCCAACCTTGAAACCAAGGGAAGGAGCAAGGGCAAAGGAAAGAGCGGAGGCAAGGGCTACAACTACACGCCTTGGTCATCCAAGGGCGGCGGCAAAAGGAATGCCGAGCCTAGAAGGTCGCACGAACAAATAGCGACTTCAGGATATCAAGAAACGCTCAGAGTGCAAAACTTGCAACGAAGTAGGGCACTGGTCCAGGGGCCCTGAGTGCAAGGGCGAGCCCAAGACGGCGATGGGAGCGTCTACAGGAGAGCGACATATCCAGTTACGCGAGGACGATGACGAACAGGGGTTCGCATCTATCGGGGCCGTCGCTGTATCATCATCCATGCATCATCACGTTCCAGAGAGCAGAAGGGAGACGATGATTGTTGATCCTCGTGTTTCTCGCTTCTGGTATTATTTACCATCTCGTGCCGTGCGTCGTAGAGCATGCTCATGCGAGGAAGAGAGCGGCGATGGTCAGCGTAGCTTGCGGGGCGGTCGCGCGCAGAATCACGCCTGCAAGGGATGTCTTGAGCAATGCAAAGCTGCTTTGGTTCAGGGGCTTCCACAGAGCGACCCTCGGACCCTTCGGGGGGCTGGCGGGGGGATTCGCGGGTTCACGGCCGTTCGCTCGGTCGAGAGCCTCTGGGTGGCCAGCGTTTCCGACGAAGATTTTTAGGCGGAGGCTGCTCCTGATCCGACCTCCGCCCCTGGTCGCGATGCCGCGTTCGCCGCAGGGCAGCACCGAGGGCCCTCGCGTTCTCAAGACGGCGCCGGACTCCGTCGCGCGGGGTCGCGGGGTCAGGAAACCGAGCGAGGATTCGATTCAGTTTCTAATGTGGTTCGAAGATGATCTCACTCAGAAAGAGGGCGGGAACTTCGCGAAAACTTCTGGCACAAACGCTTCTAGTCGCAAAGTTATGCCTTCTTATTGTTCTTCTCCCCTGGGCTGGAAGCCGCCAGATCCGCCGTTGCCTCATCGCCGCGCCCGCGATTGTAAGGATATGTCGGGGACTGGCTCGACGGCTCGCTTCGCTGTTCGCGCGCGTAGAGTTTGCGGGCGCAAGACCAAGAAGGAACGGCGCGAGGCGGTGCACCCTCCGGGCGAGCGCCCGCGCGGCCGCGTGGACAACGGGGGCAACGCGCCCGATGTCTTTCGCACGTCTTGTTTCCGGCGCTCGACGCACATCGGCGAGCAGCCCGTGCAGCTCGCTCGGGACAAGAAGGCCGCTGCCAAGAAAGTCGGAAGCGCTTCCGACCTCCAGGTGGGGGCGATCGAGAAGACCACCAAGGGTGATCGCCACGTCACCTCGGAAGGGATTAAAGTTGCGCTGAAGACGTTCTCCAAGCGTGCAATGTCGATATGTCGCGGAACGACGACATCGGCGCAGGTGAGTTGAGCATTTTCTTCGCGACTGCGTCACCGAGGGTGCAGATAGTAACCTGGTTGTGTTCACGGCTCCAGCATCATCCGCATCGGCCGATGCATCCGCGGCATCTAAACTTCGCGCGACTGAACGAAGGTGCACGGGCTGCTAGACGAGGGTTGTTGTTCTTGACGCCGCGGTACAGCGCGGGCTCTTAACGCAGAAGATAAGTTCGAGAAGTCGGGTTTCTTTCCGACATGGGTTCGCAGAGAGCGCAACGCCTACAGTGGCATCGGGGGCCAGGCCGGTTGTTCGACAACAGGAAGGAACATTTTTCAGATTCGCATCGTCGTTCCGCATGGTGCCGTGATTGGTCGTTTGGAACCCCGTCCGATGAAATATTCGGATCGCGTTCCACTCTCGCTGTCTCTTCCAGCGCAGGCGCCTCTCGGCCTGGCGAAAGATCTCGCCAGAGGTCGTGCCATCCTGAGCCAGGAAGGTGAGGTTGAGATGCGTCGTTGCGCTCGTTCTGGTTGTCCTCTCATTCGCTTTGATCCGTTTGATTCAGAACGGATTGCAGAGTCTATCCGTCCGTTGCGCATCTCGCATCGAGCCGCCTGCAACAGCGCCGCGCCCCTCAGCGTCGTCGGTCACTCCAGCGACGGCGAGGGCGCCCGGGTCGCTGCCGCGGGGCCCCCCAAGGCCGCGGACGCTCCTCCGCGGCCGCAGGGCGCGAAATTAGCAGTCGACGCGCCACGTCGGCCGCCGCCCGAAGATTCTGAGCAATTCGGCTGACAACGTGCATCTCCCAGACATCGGATCACATCTCGAAGTCGCTTGCGAATTGTTCCCCCGCGGAATCGGCGCGCGTTGTCTCGATCTGCATGTCGGGCAGCCATCGCTCAGTCGCCGTTGACTTCGCTATCATGCACTTCCTCAGGGGCCGGGGCATCAACTGCGCTTCAGCCCGCCTGAGCAGCCGCGAGTGGGACGCGCTGACTTGCGGTGGAAGATGCGACAACTGCGCGCACATGCGCGGGAGGGCCAAGGACGCGGCGAACGACTGGGGCCACGCGGGTTCGTCGCGAGGCGAGGCGCTCCCGCCGCAACATTGACGATGGAGTCGACGACGAGGACATCGCAATGGTGATGAGAGCTCATCTCAGGACTGTCTGGATGGATCGCAGAGGCGACGAGTTTGACGAGGGCGACTTCGGGAAAATGATGGACAAGTACTTCGGTCGCGAACTGCAGTTCCACCTGCGCGCGCGCTACGAGGGCGGCCGCGCCCCCGCTGACTGCGCGAAGTTCGTCAGGAAGGCCAAGGAGTACGCCGCCGCTGGTCACTCCCCGAAGACTCCAGGCGCAGCCATTGAAGACGCGCCCGGCGCCGCTTCGTCTCCCGCAGGCCCGGGCCGCGCGGGGCGCGACGAGCGACCGGAGCGCGATCAACGCTTCGGGGCCAGAGCAGGAGGGCCCAGCTCCCAAGAAGCCGCGCCCGGGGACCACCGCCAAGGTCAGGTCCGAGGCGATCGCGCCCGGAACCGCTTCCGGCGCAGATCGGCCGCCCGCCGCCGCGCTCAAGCCCAGGTCGCCGCCGACGCCGCCTCCTGCGCATCTGATGGGCGAGCGCGCGCCGCCGCCGCCTCCTCCTGGGGCTCCAAAGAAGGCGTCGCCGCTGCCGCCTCCACCGCCGCCGCCTGCCGGCGCGGCAGGAGAGCGCCGCGAAGAGGGTGCCGACTCTGACTCATCGGGATCTCCAGACAGGGGCCTGAAGGTGACGGATGGGGCCGGAGATCCAGTCATGGAGTTCGAGCCGTTAGACGTCGGCAGTTCTCAGTTGGAAAGCGTGCTTGAGACGTCAAAGGAGCGCAACTTCATCGCGTAGATCGATCCGAAGAACACCCCGAACGACGGTTCGCTTGTTTGCGTCGAGGAGACCGGCAACCGCAAGCTGGCGCGCGCGAGTATCAATATAGTTCCGTACAACGCGCAGATCAAGCTCCCGCCTGCCTGGCCCGCGTGGAAGAAGTCCACCATGGGAAGGAAGAAAGATTCACCAGACTGGGTGAGCGTCGAGGGCAAAGTTGACATGACGTCGTCTGGCGATGCAGAGGCGCATGGTAGGTGGGCTATATTCGTGCAGCCGCGCACACTCGCACTTCCGATAAGACATCATTCCTGTGCGCTCCTCTCGCGCTGAGAGATCGCCAGATGAAGATGCTGGAGTCGAGGGCTCGCAACAAGTATTGCGCGGGGCTCAAGCATATTGACGTTCAGGATGAGCTGATTTCGGCATGCGTCGCAGAGCCGATTTTTTCCCGACGTGGACGCCACGGACAAGGAAATCGTCGAGGAGGCGATCAGGAACGCCGATTCGCGCCGCGGACGGGTGGGCACCGACCTGGCGGGGGCGTTGCTCTACGTGATCGGCATCGCGTTCGCCTGCCCGGTCTCGGGCGCCGCGGCGGTGCGTCCCGAGTGGGAGAGCGGAGTGGAGAATGACATCGTCGAGCGCAATCCTGATTTCAATTACAGTGCAAGTAGTGAGCACTTCTCGGCATTGGCTCAATATTTGTGGAGGACGATCAATGGAGAGAAAACATGTTGCCAAGTAATTTCCATATGTCTAAAACATGTTAAACATGGCTTAAACTGTTTGGAACATGTGTTCCAGCATTTCAAACACATTTGACATTCAATGATCGAGCTGTTCAGGTGCCCATTGTCGTGGCATCCACAACTCGAGATAATGGCCCTGTAACAGTCACGCTCGGTTATGGGTCAACTTGCTCATACCTCGAGGTCACCAACGCTATGAACTCCAACCTAGAGTCAGATGCGGACATCGCGAGTCAGAAGTTATTGGACTTCCTCAGAAATCATGGTCGCAAGATCAGACTGGACAGGATTGTGTTCGCAGCTTTCCCTGCCGAAGTTGCGGCGGAGTGAGGTCGCAGCAACATGGGCGCGACCATCGATGATGACGACGCCGCCAGTGCACCGGCAGAACGCCTGCGCGACGAAGAACAAGACATCTTGGAGCATCTTAACCTTCCAGGAGAACCGAAGCTCGAGGGGGCAAGAAGGATAACATTGTTACATATATCCCTCTCTGCACGAGGATCGAAATCAGGTGACTCCGCGGGCAGTTCGGACATATGCCGAACCGTGTTCTGGTCCAGATGTTGCGGATCTCCAGAATGTCTTCTGAGTAGACATGAAGCTGCTCAGAATTGAGATGTGAGCATTGGGAACATCATAAGCCGATAGCGGGGACGCACAAGGTAGCTCTGCCTTAGAAGGTCTGCTTCTATCATGAGATTGGCATCGACTGCTTGGAAGTAAAAGACAATGACGGAGAAAGATACACCTTCTTGAATATCGCGCACCAGTTGACCACGCTTCAGTGTGCCTTTTTCGTTATATAAGCAGGCAGAACACCATCTGCACGACCATGTCTCGCAGCATTCCAACAACACTGGCGTGCGTGTGCAGGCAAACCAAAGAGGCTGGCATTGGATCGTGGACTACACAACCGAGGCGCATTCTTGCAATGGGTGAAGAGTCAAGGGGTCGACCTCCGCGATGCTGGAGTCGAATCCACAGAGCAGATCGACCGCGCGGAGAGACGCGGGGGACACTGAAATAAGAACTTCAAGAAGGTTGCGCACGATGAAAACGTCGCCGGTCTCGACGAGGTTATCTCGACAGCGTCGGAAGTTGATGACACTAAGCACGAGATTGCACGAGTTGGTGGTTCTGTGCGTTCTCAGTGGGAATGCCTCGCGTGCCTGGCAGCCAGTTTGGCGACGAAGAGGCGTTCGACCTAGGTGCATTAGCAAACGTCGCCGAGGACGGAGCCGACGAGTTCTCTCGTCAAGCTGCGATCCGCATTTTTGCTGGGAGCGCGTTCGCACGGCACGACGTCGGGAGTTGGGCCGCACGGGCCGCTCTCCAAAAAGCAACGCCCGTGGCTGGCGAGCACCAGGTCGGTGGTGCAGTCGGCTATCGCATGGGGCCGACAGACGGCGAGGTTCACCGCCAAGTGGAGCACTATATCACGGATCGTTGGTTTTGATTGTAAAAACGCATGGGGGATCACCGAAGGAGCACCCGTTTGTGCAGCTACCGGCTTCGACCGTGCACGGCGGCGGAAGCGTTGACGTATCAATGCTCTTCTAGACATCGCGACGGAGGAGTCGACAGGCATGCGCCCCTAGACGGTGAACAACAGTCGTTCATAGACAAATGACAGATGGCATGCTACCAGGAATGGGTTATCGAGGATGCATTTCGCCAGATGGAAGAAGACGATGACCATGAAGACGAAATGGTCGCTCCCGCGCCGCCGCCAGCGCCGGGGCCATCACAAGCGGCAGGAGAGCAGATAACGGAGAAGGTACAACGGGAAGAACGTCAGATTTAATGTCAGAACCAGCACCCGAACCAGCGAACCCGCTGTTCGAGCCCATGCAGTGAGCAGGCGCATCGGGACCAGGTATGGTTCTTCTCGAGAGCAGACAAGCTTTGATGGCGGTGAAGCCACATGAATCACTTGTTGGATTCTTCAAAGAGCCTGCAATCAACGAGACAGAATCGAAGAATAAGCTGACAAGTGCCAAAAACCTGGTGCGCCATCTTGAGTCTGAAGGCGATGAGAGTGGGTTCAGACTTGCCACACAAAACGAATCGGGAACATGGCGGAAGTTGTTCGAAGCTGCCGCGCCTCTAGGTCCCGTGGAACTACAGAAGCTCATTGACGAAGGATATCGCGTAGTACCAACCCAATGGATTGATATTGACAAGAGTGAACACCTCCGCAGGCCGGGTGCACCACCTGTTGCGCCGCAGTGCAAGAGTAGATTTGTTGTACGAGGAGACTTAGAAGAATCGCTGGGCACGCGTGCGGATTCGCCAACATGCCAATTTCAGGGCCGAAGGTTGATTGCATCGTGGGCCGCAGGATCAAAGAAACGCTTAAGTGCGCGGACATGACATCCGCCTACTTCCAGGATTTTGACCGCCCCATGTTGCTCAAGCCACTTCCCGACGGACTCTACGGAGCGCTGGATGGTGGAGCTCCCGTCGCGCGCGCGCCTGTCTACGGCGCGCGCAGCGCGGGAAGAGGTCGATGGGGAAAATCCAGAAGGGTCTGGAAGCTTGCGGACTCAGAGAGAGTAGTACGATGCCAGCCTTATTCAGTATACAGGAAGGCAAGACTGAAATCAGTTGTCTGTTGGGAACACACGTAGATGACATTCGTTGGGCTGCAGGCGCCAAAATTCAGAAGATCACTGATTTCGTGTCAGCAGAATTTGATACTCGCGAAAGCAAGTCGAACAAGTTTTTTAACTGCGGATTGGAAGCTGTTCAAGAGGCAGATCAGATTGTCAGTATATCGGCAAAGGATAACATGGAGAAAATTGAAGTTGAATCCTATCCCAGGGACAGATCTCCCTCTAGGAATTGCAACGAAGGGGAGGTATCTCAGCTCAGGTCAGTTGTAGGTGCTTTGTCTTGGGTTGCGCGACAGTGCAAACCTGAACTGTTGCATCGCGTGGGCCGCATGCAGACCGCTGTGAGCCACGCGAAGGCAATCCACCCCGAGGAGGCCAATCGCGTCCTGGAGGAAGCCACGCAGCCCGCAGATCGCGGGTTAGTGTTCAAGGGCGTTGCTGTGTCATGGGGTTCAAATGTGATGGTTCTTACGATTGCTGACGCCAGCTGGGCAGGTGAAGATGATATAGTCAAGGGAAATGTCGAGCCGCTCAGGTCGCAGAGGGCCAGGTTCAACGGACTTGCCGGTCGTGGATTCATCGAGGGGAACAGCGACAGCGTCCATCCTATTTGTGTGTCAAAAGGTCATCAGGCGAGTACGTAAGTCAACGCTTCAAGCACAGATATTGGCATGTCTCTGGGGTGCGGAGTCTGGTGCACGCATTCACGCTGCCATCGCCGACGCGCGAGGCATGCTTGGTGCCGGGCGTAAGTTGCCAAACGATCGGGGAGAAAAGGGCAGTCATGACGATGAGACATTTGCGGATGACTGATTGCTGATTGTAAAAAAACCTCGGGGAACATTTGACAGCCCTACTATGGGGAAAACAGAAGACATACGTATAAGCATAGATCCAAGTAGTGTGAGGCAAGACATACGGACCAAGGGTCATGAAGAAGTTGAAATACTAAATCCACGTTAGTTTTGTGATAGAATCAGATGGATCGACACGAGTATAATGTATGTGGGATGTCTTACAAAAGCCATGTCTACTGATTCTCGGGTAAATATATTGCGTGCAGGATCGTATGATTTGAGTCCAGACCCAGAGCCGACCTTGACGAATGTAAAGAAGCAGCTGGCGAGGGCCAGAGTGAGCACTATCCCGGCAGGGAAGTCATGTTACTGCGCACCTTGCTTGCTATCCCGACAGGGGATACTCTGCCTGGCGCCTCTAGAGGTTCACAGGGATCACCGCGACTACGGGATCCACCAGCTAGTTCGTGACAAAGTTCCACGGGTGTGATATGAAGCATGCGTCACGTGTGACAGCGTTCATTTGATAAGTGTCGGGGCATTAACTGCGCGCGGCAGCCTGCCGTTTACGCAAATGCGCAGCTCGCTGCCGTTTGACCTCTAGGGGCTTCTTTTGCCATTGCGCTAAAACGCATCCGAATCACAGCTTCTGAAGATGTAATGCTGGCGCGCTGGCACTCCCAGCGGCCATCCTGGCCTGTGATCCGAGCTGCGTCCAGCCGTGGTGGCTTGGGCCCCCCTCCCCCCAAGGGCCATCATAAGGAGGAGCGAGGGGGGCGCAAGGGGACCGTACGAGAACACAAAAAATTAGATCCCTCTTTCCGACGATGTCCCACCCCCAGATTGAAAGTTGGCACTTGGCGTCGGGCGACGCAGGCGTGAGAGGACACACAACATGGAACCCCGAATGCCCGCGCGAGTCAAACGCCAGCTCTGAATCTGGGGGCAGAGGGGCAAACACAAGGTCGAACATGAAGGGTTTCCGCTCCCTTGTCCTTCTGCGGGAAAAGGAGAAGTTGTTTTCTGTGCACGGTCCTGGTGCGTTACCTGTTCCATGCGTGGCCACGACGACGACGACGATGACGACGGCGACGACGACGAGGCTGCCAGCCGGGCCGCGGCGGCTGCGGCGACGGCGGCAGCCGCCGCCGCTGGACCGCTGGCCGCGGTGGGCAGAGTTTTGGAGGCGCCGCCGAGGCTCGCCGTGAAGGAAAGGTATCCTCATGGAAACTGGCTTCGAAGATCGAGGGCCGATGTTTTTGAGAAGTTGCGGTTGCCGTTGCTAGGCCTCCTCGTCATCACGGTTGGATCCGCCCGACGATTCTAACCAGGATGCACCCCGGATCTGGTTTTGGGAGAGATTCCCCCCCCTACCAGGGTCGCGATGAAGGACACCGGTCCTCAAGGTTTTTCTTTGGCTGCGGGTTCCTAAAACTTCCCAAGGAATGCAGGACCGCCAGCAAACTGTCTGGATGCGGAAGCCGATCCGTTTTATCCAGGACCGGTGTTATCCAGAACTCGTTTTCTCTGTACCGAATTATGTGTGTGTGTGCGTGCGTGCGTGAGTGCGTGCGTGTGTGTGTGTGTGTGTGCGTCTGTGCGTGTGTGTGTGGGTGTGTGTGCGTGTGTGTGTGTGTCTGTGTCTGCGTGTCTGTGTGCATGCGTGTGTGTGTGTGTGTCTGTGTGTGCGCGTGTGTGTACGTATGCACGTGTGTGTCCGTGTTTGTGTGTGTGTGCGGTTTCGTGTGAGTGTGTGAGTGTGCGAGTGTGTTTGTGTGTGCGTGTGCGCGTTTGTGTGTGACTGTGCGTGTGTGTGTGTGTGTATCTGTGTGTGCGTGTTTGTGTGTCTGTGTGTGTGTTCGTCTGTGTGTGTGCGTGCGATCAGTGTCTGTGCGTGCGTGTGTGTGTGTGTGTGCGTGTGTGTGTGTGTGAGCGTGTGTGTGTGTGTGTGTGCGTGCGTGTTTGTGTGTGTGTGTGTCTGTGTCAGTGTCTGTGTATATGTGTGTGTGCGTGCGTGTGTGTGCGTGCGTGCGTGTGTGTGTGTGTGCGTGCGTTTGTGCGTGTGCCTGTGTGCGTGTGTGTGCGTGTTGGTGTGTGTCAGTGTGGGTGTCTGTGTGTGTGTTTGTGTGTGCGTCTGTGTGTGCGTGTGTGTGTGAGTATGTTTTTGTGTATGTGTTTGTGTCTGTGTGTCTGTGTGTGTGTTTCTGTGTGTCTGTGTGTGTTTCTGTGTGTCTGTGTGTGTCTTTGTGCGTGCGTGCGTGTGTGTGTGTGTGCGCGTGCGTGTGTGTGTATGTGTGTATGTGTATGTGTGTACGGGCGTGCGTGTGTGTGTGTGTGCGTGTGTGTGTGTTCGTGTGTGTGTGCGTGTGTGTGTGTGTGTGCGTGCGTGTGCGTGTGCATGTGTGTGTGTGTCTGTGTGTGTGTGTCTGTGTGCGTGTGTGTCTGTGTGTGCGTGTGTGTGTGTGTGTGCGTGTGCGCGTGCGTTTGTGTTTGTTTCTGTGCCACCGCCTGCTGCCTGGCAGCCTGCCATGCCGGCTTTCCCTTCCCCAGCCGCCGCCGCGATGTTGCTGGCCCCCGCCCCTGGCGCCTCCCCGCCGGCGCCTGGCCCCGCTCTGAGCGGGCCTGGCTTCCGTCCCGCTCCCGCCACCGCCGGGCGCCTCCTCGTCTCCCCCTCGCGCACTGCGGCTTAATGCCTAACAATGCTTTTCCGCCAAGCGCAGTCACTCTGTCTAGCCGCCGACGCAAAAAGTGTGTGTGTGTGTCTGTGTTTGCGTGTGTGAGTGTGTGTTTGTGTGTATTTGCGTTTGTGTGTCGGTGTGTGTGTCTGTGTGTCTGTGTGTCTGTGTGTGTGCGTTCGTGTGTGTGTGTGTGTGTGTGTGTCTGTGTGTGCCTTCGTGTGTGCGTGTGTGTGTGTGTGCGTGTGTGCGCGTTTGTGTGTCTGTGTGTCTGTGTGTCTCTGTGTCTCTGTGTCTGTTCGTCTGTGCGTGTGCGTGTGTGTGCGTGTGCGTTTGTGTCTGTGTGCGTGTGTGTGTTTGTGTGTCTGTATGTCTGCGTGTGTCTGTGTCTATGTCTGTGTGTGTTTGCGTGTGAGTGCGTGCGCGTGAGTGTGTGTGCGTGTGTGTGCGTGTGCCTGTGTCTGTGTGTGTGTCTGTGTGTGTGCGTGCGTGTATGTGTATGTGCGTGTGTTTATGCGGGTGCTTGTGGATGCGTGGGTGTGCGTTTGTCTTGTCTGCACGTAATTATGTCTGTGAGTGTGCCTGTGTGTGTGTCTGTGTGTCTGCGTGTGCGTACATGTGTGTGCGTGTGCGTGCGTGTGTGCCTGTGTGCGTGTGTGTGCGCGTCAGCGTGTCCGTGTGTCGGTGTGTGTCTGCGTGCGTGTGTGTGTGCGCGTGTGTGTCTGTGTGCGTTCGCGTGTGTGTGCATGTGTTCCGTGTCTGTGTGTGCCTGTGTGTCTGTGTGTGTGCGTGCGTGCGTGTGTGTGTGTGTGGGTGATCGTGTCTGTGTGTGTGTGTCTGTGTCTCTGTGTGTCTTTGTGTCCGTGTGTTTGTGGGTGCGTGTGTGTGTGTGTTCGTGTGTGTATGCATGTGTGCATGTGTCTGTGTTTGTGTGTGTGTTCGTGTGTGCTGCGTGTCTGTGTGTGTTTGTGCGTGTATGCGTGTGTGTGCGCGCGTGTGTGTGTGTGTGCGTGTGTGTGTGTTCGTGATTGTGCGTGTGTGTCTGTGTGTTTGTGTGTGTTTGTGAGTCTGTGTGTCTGAATGTGTGTGCGTGCGTGCGTGTGCCCGTGTGTGCGTGCGTGTGCGTTTGCGTGTGTGTGTCTATGTGTCTGTGTGTCTGTGTGTCTGTCTGTGTGTGCGTGCGTGCGTTCGTGTGTGTTAGTGTGTATGCGCGTGTGAGTGTGCGTGT
Organism: Prorocentrum cordatum; assembly: GCA_963575745.1. Lineage (NCBI taxonomy): Eukaryota > Dinophyceae > Prorocentrales > Prorocentraceae > Prorocentrum > Prorocentrum cordatum. The sequence goes on from CAUYUJ010000803.1 coordinate 455,352, forward strand.
GCGTGTGTGAGTGTGCGTGTGTGTGCGTTTGTGTGCGTGTGTGTTTCCGTGTTCGTGTGTCTGTGTGTGGGCGTGTGTGTGTGTGTGTGCGTGTGTGTGTGCGTGTGTGGATTTGCTTGTCTGTGTGTGTGTGCGCGTGTGTGCGTGTGTGTGTGTGTGTGCGAGTGTGGTTGTGTGTGTGTGTTTGTGTCTGTGCTTCTGTGTGTCTGTGTGTGCGTGTGCGTGTGCGTGTGTGTCTGGGTCCGTGTGTGCGTGTGTCGCTGTGTGTGCTCTTGTGTGTGTGCGTGTGTGTGTGTGTGTCTGTGAGTGTGTGTGCGTGTGTGCGTGTGCGTGTGTGCGTGTTTGTGTGTGTGCGTGTGTTTTGCGTGTGTGTATGTGTCTGTGTGTGTGCGTGTGTGGGTGTGTGTGCGAGTGCGTGTGTGTGTGTGTGTGCGTTGTTTTGTCTGTGGCTGTGAGTTTGTGTGTGTGTCTGTGTGTCCTTGTGCGTGTGTGTCGGAGGTGAGGGGGTGAGATCGAAGTGGAACGGAGAGCCCCCCTACCAGGGAATCAATTTCGGTTTCGTGTTCGTGCGTGCCGTGCGTGCGGACGAGGCGAAGCTGCGTGGGCGGGCGAGAGAATGTTTCCTGTGGGTGAGGCGAGGCTGGACCAAATGTTTGGCGACCGCCCGCCGGTGTCCCGCTGGTGTCCCGCCGGTGTCCCGTCGGTGTCCCGATGATGATGATGATGATGATGATGATGATGGTGATGGTGATGGTGATGGTGGTGATGATGATGATGGTGACGATGATGATGGTGATTGTGATGATGACAATGAAGATGATGAAGATGATGATGATGATGGTGATGATGGTGATGGTGATTACGATGATGATGGTGATGATGATGGTGATGGTGATGATGGTGATGGTGATGATGGTGATGGTGATGATGGTGGTGATGGTGATGATGATGATGAAGTTGATGCTGATGATGGTGGTGATGATTATGATGATGAGTGTGATGATGATGATGATGCTGATGATGATGGTAATGGCGATGATGATGATGGTGGTGATGGTGGTGATGATGACTATGGTGGTGATGATGGTTATGGTGGTGATGATGGTGATGATGGTGAAGATGGTAATGATGGTCATGATGATGGTGATTGTGATGATGGTGATGATGATGGTGATGATGGTGATGATGGTCGTAATGATAATGATGATGATGATGATGATGATGATGATGTTGATTGTCATGATGTTGATGATATTGATGACGTCGATTGTGAGATCGATTGTGATATCGATAGTGAGATCGACAGTGAGACCGAATGTGAGATCGTTTGTGAGATCGATAGTGAGATCGATTGTGGGATCGATAGTGAGATCGAATGTTAAATCGATCGAATGAGATCGATAGTGAGATCGAATGTGAGATCGCTAGTGAGATCGATTGTGATATCAATGGTGAGACCGATAGTGAGGCCGAATGTGAGATCAATTGTGAGATCGCTAGTGAGATCGATAGTCAGATCGATAGTCAGATCGATTGTGAGATCGATCGAATGAGATCGATAACGAGATCGATAGTGATATCGATCGAGTGCTACTGATGATGGTGATGATGGTGACGATGATGACGATGGTGATGGTGGTGATGATGATGATGAGGGTGATGATGATGGTGATGATGGTGCTGATGAAGATGGTGATGATGGTGGTGATGATGGTGATGATGGTCATGATGGTGATGATGGTGATGGTGATGATTGTGATGATGGTGATGATGGTGATGATGGTCATGATAATGGTGACTTTGATGATGATGCTGATGATGTTAATGATGATGACGTCGATTGTGAGATCGTTAGTGGGATCGATAGTGAGACCGAATGTGAGATCGATTGTGATATCGATAGTGAGATCGATTGTGAGACCGATAGTCATATCGATGGTGGGATCGATCGAATGAGATCGATAGTGATATCGATAGTGAGATCGATAGTGAGACCGAATGTGAGATCGATTGTGACATCGATAGTGGGATCGGCAGTGGGATCGATAGTGAGACCGATTGTGAGATCGATAGTGGCATCGATAGCGAGATCGATTGTGAGATCGATATTCAGATCGATTGTGAGATCGATCGGCTGAGATCGACAATGAGATCGATAATGAGATCGATAGTGAGATCGATCGAGTGCGACGTTGGTCTCTCCTCCCTCCTCACCTCCGGATCACCCGAAGGGTGGTCGTATAGATATGTGTCTATGTGTTTGTGTCTGTGTGTGTCTGTGTGTCTGCGTGTGCCTGTGTGCACGTGTGTGTGTGAGAGTGCGTGTGTGTCTGTGTGCCTGTGTGTGCGCGTGTGTGTCTGTGAGTGTCTCTGTGCCTGTGTGTGCGTGCGTGCGTGTGTGTGTGTGTGTGAGTGTGTGTGTGTGTTTGTGTATGATTGTCTGTTCATGCGTCTGTGTCTCTGTGTGTGCGTGTGTGTGTGTGTGCGTGTTTGTGTGTGTGCGTGTACGTGTGCGTGTGTGTATGTGTGTGTGTCTGGGTGTGTGTGTGTGTGAGGGCATGCGTATGTGTGTGTGTGTGTCTGTGCGTGTGTGTGTGTGTGTGCGTGTGTGCGCGTTTGTGTGTGAATTTTCAAATCTCATGGTTTCGGAGCCACGCCCTGGTCCACTGAGGCGTGGTGGATTCGGTTGTCTGCCAGCCCGGTTTGGGCGTCTCATCCAGGACCCGTTGCATCCAGGACCCGTTTCGCCCAGCACCCGTGTTCTTTGTGTCAAGAGGCCGCAGCAGTGGGGCGGCGGCGGGCAGTGGCAGCAGGGCGGCCAGCAGTGGGGCAAGGGCGTCGGCAAGGTGCAAGCCTTCCACCGAAACAACAGCAACAACAACAACTGACAAAACAACGCATCAACACACGCAGTGGGGATGGATCTGTTTGTGCGCGTTGTGTTTGTTGTGTTGTGCTGGGTTTGTTGGTTTTGTTGTTGCTGTGTGGTTGTTGTTGTTGTTGTTGTTGTTGTTGTTGTTGTTCATGTCATGCTGTCGTGTCGTGTGCTTGCTTTGTTGTGCGCGCTTCTGGTTTGCGGGGGGCCTCGAATCCCCACATCCAATACGCTTTTCCCCGCATCTCCGCCTTCTCCTCATCCTCCCCACCAACCTTTTCTTTGGCCTTGGGGGAGTCCCCTCGCCACCACAGCTAGACGCAGCTCGAGAAACGGGCCAGACTGGAGGACCCAGGGAGTCGTTCAGCTATGGGTTTTAGCAAAACTTCTAGCAGACCGACGTTTCGAAATAATTCGGCGTAGGGGTCCCCATATGTGCATGTATGTTCTAGCGTGCTCCTTTTTGCGAGCCTGAACATAGAACGCGATGGTCAAGCGCGTCTACCACGCCAGCACGGCTATCTTGCTGCTTGCGGCAAGCGCTGGCACCGTGTCGGCCCAGCGTTCTGGATGGCGATGGTTCGGGGAGGGGGGGGGCACGGGAGGCTGTCACGTGTGACACCTCGCGTCTCTTGGCTTGAGAGAGTCGTGATGAGGATGATGAAGATTCTGAGAATGATGGCACAGGTAATAATGGTGGTGGTGGTAATGTTGATGATGAAGCTGATGGTGCGATGGCGACGCTGCCGATGGTGATAACAACGGTGGTGGTGATGGTGATGGCGATACTAAAATTTCTATTATGATACCGGAGAAGAGCTCCACACAAAGTCTTTTTAGGGCTATAGGGCGATGGGGCTGTGGAGCTATAGGGCTATAGAACTGTAGGGCTATAGGGCCATTTCGCTTTAGGTCTATGGAGCTACTGGGCTCTTGGGCCATAGGGCTATAGGGCTGTAGGGCTATAGGGCTATGCGGCTCTGGGGCTACGGGGCGATAGGCCTACAGAGCCCTGAGGCCATGAGTCTATAGGGCTATCGGGTTGTAGGGCCATAGGGCTACAGGGACATAGGGCTATGGGGCTATAGGGCTATGGGCATATTGAGCTATAGGGATGTAGGCCTATAGGGCTATACGGCCATAAGGCTAAAAGGGTATAGGGTTATGGGGCTATAAGGCTATAGGGCTATAGGGCTGTAGGCATATACAGCTAAAGGGCTATAGGCCTATAGAGTTATAGGGCTATGCGGCTATAAGGCTAAAGGGCTATAGGGCTATAATGATATAGGGCTATAGGGCGACTGGGCTATTGGGCTAAAGGGCTATAGGGCTATGGGCTATGGGGCTATTCGGCCATAGGGCTATAAGGCTATGAGGCTATAGGGTTATAGAGCTGCAGGGCTCGAGGGCGATAGGGCTATATGTCCATAAGCTTATGAGGCTATGAGGCTATAGGACCATAGGGCTATGAGGCTGGGCGGTTGGTTTTCAAAATGTGGCTCTCGCCTTATCGCCGCGCACATTCGTTGTAAATAGGGCTATAGGGCTAGAGGACCATAGGGCTATAGGGCCATTGGTTTCTAGGGCTATAGAGCTTTAGGGCTGTAGGCATATAGAGCTATAGGGCTAAAGGGCTGTAGGGCTATCGGGCTATGAGGCTATGGGACTATAGGGCTATAAGGCTATAAGGCTATAAGGCTATAGGACTATAGGGCTATAGGGCTCAGGGCTATAGGGCCATAGGGCTTTTGGGCCATAGGGGTATAGGGCTCTTGGGCTATAGAGCTTTAGGGCTCTAGGGCGATAGGGCTATTTGGCTATAAGGCTATAAGGCTATAGGGCTGTAGGGCTACTGGGCTATTGGGCTATGGGGCTACAGGGCTATAAGGCTATAGGGCTATAGGGCTAGAGGACCATAGGGCTATAGGGCCATTGGTTTCTAGGGCTATAGAGCTTTAGGGCTGTAGGCATATAGAGCTATAGGGCTAAAGGGCTGTAGGGCTATCGGGCTATGAGGCTATGGGACTATAGGGCTATAAGGCTATAAGGCTATAAGGCTATAGGACTACAGGGCTATAGGGCTCAGGGCTATAGGGCCATAGGGCTTTTGGGCCATAGGGGTATAGGGCTCTTGGGCTATAGAGCTTTAGGGCTCTAGGGCGATAGGGCTATTTGGCTATAAGGCTATAAGGCTATAGGGCCATAGGGCTGTAGGGCTACTGGGCTATTGGGCTATGGGGCTACAGGGCTATAAGGCTATAGGGCTATAGGACCATAGGGCTATAAATCACCCGGGCACCCAAGCCCCCCAGCACCTGGACACCCGGGCACCTGGGCACCCGGGCACCCGGTCACCCGGGCGGGCCGCGGAAATCGGTGGCAAACCTCACCTAACCATATGAATCCGCCAGGGCCCTTACAGAGGCAAGCTGTTATAGGGGAATAACAGCAATAATGCGAGTCATGTTGATGCTGATGATTGTGATGGTGATGATGATTATGATGATGAGTGTGATGACGATGGTGATGATGATGCTGATGATGATGATGGTGATGGTGATGATTATGGTGACGGCGCGTGATGGTGATGATGGTGGTGATGGTGATGATGATGGTGATGGTCATGATGATGATGCTGATGATGATGATGATGGTAATGCTGGTGGTGATGTTGCTGATCTGGATGTTGACAGTGGTGGTGGTGATGTTGGTGATGATGATGGTGGTGGTGGGTATGGTGATCGTGATGGTGATGACGATGGTGATGGCGATGGTGATGGTGATGGTGATGATGGCGCTGGTGGTTGTGATGATGATAGTGGTGATGATGGTGATGACGACGACGATTCGGAGGATAAACAGGAAGAGGAGGAGGAGGAGCAGGGGGAGAAGTAAGAGGAAGGCCGTCATATGTGGCACCTGTCGTGTTCATTATGTAAGGAGGCTTTGGGTCCTCTTGCGCTGTCTTGAAGCTCTCTTGGCCCTCTTTGCCGTGTGGTGGGTGTCTGGGGGCCGGAGTGTGGCCGTCTTGGGTCGTCGAAGGGCCTTCTAAGGCCGTCTTGGGTCTCACGGGAGGCACTATTGGGCAGTTTTGTGCCCGTGTTGGATGCCTCTTGGGCCATCGCGGGTCCTCTTGGGCTATCTTGGGACCCTTTTGGGAGGGCTTCTTTAGCACTGTTGGGACCATCGTGGAGGATTCTTGGGCCGCCTAAGGCCAGACGGGGGGAGAATGTGAACGTCATTGGAAACGTAGGGACCTCAATGAGTTTGGCTTCTTCGGACCTTGTTAGAGGTCGTCGTGTGGCCCTTTTGGGTACTCTTGGAGGCATCTAGGCAGTCTTAAAGAAACCATGTTCGGCCGCCTCGGGGCCATCTTGGCTTGTCTTCGAGGCGTAGTTGTGCATGGGCCGTCTTGGAAAGTCGGTACGCGGACCCGCCTTGATTGTAAGATGGATGGTGGCTTCGGGAGCGCGGACCAAGCTTTTCTTTGTACGGCGGATCTTGGCCCCAGAAGTACGGGGCATGCACACAGATGTCCTCGATTGGAGGAGGGCCCCCCATATTATAATACAGAAACCTACAAGGCAGCGGTTGGCATTCCATCGCGCGTCTACATGCCAGTGGGCACGGTGACGGATTCATTGGGAAACTGAGATGCCTGCTACATCACGACGACCATGGGCTCTAAAACGACACGCGTTTTTTTTCCAACACGTGCGTTCCACCTGAAAGATCCTGGCAATTTGGGCGCGAACGAGCGCGTGGAACACCCTTGGTGGAGACCCCGATGGGAGGCCCAAGTGCGAAGCTTGCTACATCGCGGTCGTCATGGGGCCCTGGAAGTACACACGCTCACTTCCCCAAACGGGCGTTCTAGTTGAGAGGTCCCAATTTTTTGGGCGCGAGGGGTTGGGGAGTGAAACACCTTTGGTGGACACCCTTTTGGGAGCCCCAAGCGCGATGCGTGCTACACGCGGCCGCCATGAGGCCCTGGAAATACACACGCCCATTTCCCCAAACAAACGTTCGAATTGGGAGGTCTCGATCGTTTTGGCGCGAGCGGGCGCGCGAAACACCCCTGGTCGCCACTTTTTGAAGACGCCCGTGCGCGATGCCTTCCATATCGCGGTGACCATGGGCCCCTGAACCGACACGTTTTCTACTTGAGATGTCCAGGCAATCCGGTGCGAACGGACGCGTGGAACACCCCTGGTCGGTTCCCTTTGGGAGGCCTTTTGGCGTGGACCGCTTGTTCTCTAGTACAATCTGTTTCATTGTCTGACTAAAGGGGGCACGGGTCGCAGTCGGCACCTCGCTGGCGGATGACGGGAAGCCTCTTTGAAAACCTCAGGGCCCAAGTGATGCGTTATGTCGTACAGCGTGCCTTCGTGGGTCGCAAGTCCTACTCGCCCTTCCCTTGTTGCAGCCACTTGCTCACACGTTCGTGTAACGAACTTCTGACGCGTGTGCCTGCGATGATGTTTTCCTGGGTGATTAGGTGCGGAGGCGAGCGTTGGGGGACGGCACGATCCTCCTGGAGCCTCATGCCGAACGGAAATCGACTTCTTCGAGGGCTTGGGCATCGTGGCTAGGCTACGCAGTGAGGATTTTCATCACGGCGGAACATCACACTTACGGCTGCTGCTACAGGCGAAATGCATTCGGCAACCACTGTTAATGGGACGGGCCGCTATTTCATGCTGTGGTTCTCGTGCGCCTGAACCGGGGCTGGCGCTTGTGCTCTTCTGGCCAATTCACAGGACTATACAGTTACGTGCCGTCTGAAGTCTACTTCGTCCTCTGTGAGTCTGCTTCCACCGATGCGCCTCTTGTCTGGTTTCCCACGCCCGCACCTCAGGGCGCGTTCAAAACACAGGCCACGGCTGAGGGGGACCAGTTCCGACGTTGAGCGCGGGCAGTTGCTTTTGTTTTGTTTTCCAGTTTTGTGATGTCCTGCGCACTTGCGAGCACACGCCTACTCCTCGCTTTCACCCTCAGGGCCTCGTGCTGCCGCGGTGATTTTGAGGTTGGCTTGGCCCCCGCAGCGCCGTTGCAGTGGTGACTTTGATTTTGGCTCGGCCCTGAAACCCGCAGGTGGATTGTCGCATTGACTGCCTGCTCGCCCGCTCACCCTGCGTCAGCCAGGAGCGTTGCCGACTGTTGCGCGAGCTGGTCAGGGCGGCTCCTGCGTGACTTACTCTGTCATTGTCTGGGCTCGCTTGAAGTGCGCGCTGTTTTGAGTCCCGCAGCTTGCCGCCAGTCCCTCGGCCAGAGGACCGAGCACTGACGCGCGAAGCCTCCCGCCAGAGGGTGGTCGCCTCGCGCGCGGCGCCCTCGCGCGCGCGCGGGTCGGCCTCGCGGCTGGCCTCGCGAATGCTCGCAAGACCTTTTGATTTGGGGTAGCGGTTGAAAAAAACGTCTTCGGGGAGCGAGCGGCGAGCTGGGCGCTCTGGCTGAATTTGTTCAATACCTCAACCGTAGTTGCACGCATAATGTTCGAGGTGCAAAGAGGTCAAACCGTGGCGGGCCACGGGGGGCGAGCTCAGACTCGAAGGGTCGCGCGATGGCTGTTGCTAGCAACCTGGGAGGACAAACCACGCCTGCATCGATTTGGGGGGGGGGCAGGAGGGGCAGGCTCGGGAGTGCCCCTGAATTCTCGCCAGGCAGATGGCAGGAAGCGCGCTTGGGGGACTCTGGCTCGAGCGATTTCAGGCGACGCTCGCGGGTCCGCGGGGTCGGAGGCCTCCGCGCAGCATGCGCAGTGAGCAAGGGCGCAGTCATGTGCCCCGCGCCTCGTTGTGCTCGCCATCGCCATAGAGCTACTACCTTTGCCCCGGAGAGCCGAGCGCTGGGAGGTGGCGCGGCGCGCCTGGTTTCCCAAGAATTTCAAGAAGTAGATGCACCGAGGCGAGCTGGCGCAAAGCACCAAGAGTTACCATCGCGCCTTCTCACACCATTCCCGCCGGAGGGCGGGCCTGGATCGCGGGCGACGTCTACCAGGGGCAGGACGCATTGGCGAAACACTGCAGACTGAACCCGCGCGGCGATGTCATTCTCTTCCAGTCACTTCTACGCAATCCCATGGACGCCCGAGGCGTGGGTTCCTCAAAGTGCGGTCCAACATCGCGGAGACCCTATTCGTTCCGATGCTTCCCGGATCGACGCACTGGCCCCCCGGCACGACGTTGCCCATCGAACGCCACTGGGAGATCGAGCTTTTCATTTCCACTCCGTCGCCCCGCTCATTTCGTTTTCGCAAGGATGGCATTGAAATCGTTATACGTAAAAGAGATACTTATCGGCACGATGTCAAAGTTCATCCCGGATGGCAGCTGAAAGGGGGCATGCAGGGGCTGCGAGATTTCCGTTGCAGCTCTATCGGCTTCTACGTGCGAGGTGGCCGCGCCCCCACTGTTGGCCCTTGAGTTTGTCCCACCGCAGCCTTCGCCTTCGCAGCGTTGGTGCGCGACGAGGGCGAGCTCCCCGACGCCGTCAGCAGGGCGACGAGCGTTATCTTTTCACGGCGTTCAATCGCGCTCGCCCCCGTCAGCAATGATGGCACGGCTCGGCCTCCTCCTGAAGGTGGCCAGGTCAGCGCGCGCAGTAGCCAGAAATTCAAGTGGACGGATGACTGTCGGTGGCTGCAGGAAGCTCTCACACTACGCGGCCTTGGGGCCTTCAGCACCTTGGATGATGATGTTGGTGATGATGACGGGGGCGATACGAATGATGATGCGGATGATGAATGAGATTGTGCTGGCGCCGCAAATGGTGCGGAACCGCTGCTTATGACAATGGCATTGATGATGGTGGTGGTGGTGGTGACGGCGGTCATTATGGTGAGGGTTGGTGCTATTGCTTGCGATTGTACTGTCAAGTGCAATATTGGCCTATCGTCTTCGCTCGCGTTGCGTGCTCCGCCACGAATTTCGGCACGCCCCTCGCACGGTTATCCTCATCTTTCCTTCCTCCTCCTCCCTCCTCCTCCCTCCTCCCACTTCCTTGCGTTTCACCCACCCTGCACAACGCTTCGCGGCCTCATGGGGGGCCCACCTAAGGCTCCAGTGGCGCCCGCATGTCGCCGCCGCCCCATGTTGGCACACCCATCACACTTTTCGTGGCCCCCTAGGGAGCTCCCTCTAAGGTCCAAATGGCGCAGCCCGCATGTCGCCCTCGCTCCATTTTGGCATACTCGTCGCACTTTTCGTGGCCTCGTAGGGAGCTCCATCTAAGATCCCAAATGGCGCATCCCGCATGGCGCCTTCGCCCAATTATGGCACGCCCCCCGCGCGTTTCGTGGCCCCAATAGGGGGCCCCACCTAAGGTCCCAGCGGCGAAGCCCGCATGGCGCCCCCGCCCTATTTTGGCACGCCCCTCACACGCTTCGCACCCCCGTAAGGAGCTCCATCTGAGGTCCCAGTGGCGCAGCCCGCATGGCGCCGCCGCTCCATATTGGCACGCCCTTCGCGCGCCTCGCGTAAGGTCCCAGCGTTGCAGCCCGCGTGGGGCCGCCGCTCCAATTCGGCACACCCCCCACGCGCTTCGCGGCACCATAGGGAGCTCCATCCAAGGCCCCAGCGGCGCAGCCCGCATAGCGCCGCCGCCCCATTTCGGCACACTCCTCACACGTTTCGCGGCCCAATAGGGAGCCCAATCTAAGGTCCCAGCGGCGCAGCCCGCGCGGCGCCTTCGCCCCATTTTGGCACGCCTCACACGCTTCGTGGCCCCATAGGGAGCTCCATCGAGGGCCCCAGTGGCGCAGCCCGCACGGCGCCGCCGCTCAACTTTGGCACACCTCGCACACGCTTCTTGGCCCCGTAGGGAGCTCCACTTGAGGTCCGAGCGGCGCAGCCCGCATGGCGCCGCCGCCGCCGCCTCATTTTTGGCACACCCCTCAAATGTTTCGCGGCCCCATAGGGAGCCCCATCTACGGCCCCAGCGGCGCAGCCCGCATGGCGGCACCGCCCCATTTTGGCACACCCTTCGCACGCGTTGTGGCCCCGTAGGGAGCTCCACCTAAGGTCCCAGTGGCGCAGCCCGCATGGCGGCGCCGCCCTATTCTGGCACACTCCTCACATTGTCTCGGCCTCGCGGACTCTCGCCCGCGGGCCGTCGGCTGTCCGGCGCGCCGCCCCCTCGGCCGACGTCGCCCAGGCGTGATCCTAGACTGCGGCCGCCACGAGGTGGGGAACGACAAAAAACGAGGACGACGGTTGGCGGCTGGAGCCCTACGCGCAGCTCTCGCGCGCCACGCGCCACGAGGACCTCCTGCTCACGCGGGCGCCGCGCGTCGAGTTCTTCCCGGCAGGGCCGCCGGAGGAATTGCGGAAGCAGCTGGAGCAGTCTGCTACGCGCACGAAGCGGCGCAGGAGGGAGGCGACGGCCCTCGCCGGGGATCTGGGTTCCACAGAGTTGATCCGCAAGGCTTGACTTGAAACGCGACCCGCCCGAGCCTCGTCGTCTCTCGACGGTCTGATTGTTTGGCTTCGCGCCGCGGGCAACCCGCGCGCGTCGCTGGGACCCTCTCGGGGCGACCGGCGCGCGTCGCGGGAATTCCGCGCTGCGCTCTGCCCAGGGCCTCGCTCGCCCCCGTCGTCTCTCTGCCCAGCGGCCATGGCCTTGCCCGCTATCAGCCAGCCGGCTAGCTCTCTCTGCTTCGCGCAGCGGACGACCCTTGCGCGTCGCCGGGACCCCTTCGGGGCGACCAGCGCGCGTCGCGGGGATTCCGCGCGGCGCCGCGCCCGCAGCCTCGGACATGGGCGTGCACGGGCAAAGAGATAGAAAAAGCACGGGAAGGAAGCGGGCGCGATCCTCGGGAGGAGCGTGCTGACATGGGCGTCGACGTTTACGCACGTAGACTGAGTCGCACGCAGACTCGCTCGCTCTCAGTTTCTCGCGCGCAGACCTGTCGTCTTCGCTCGCGCTGCGTGCCACGCCACGCATCTCGGCGCGCCCCTTCGCACGGTTCGTGGCCCCATAGGGAGCGCGGGCAAACATGAGATTCAGAATGGCTGTATTCACATATGCGCCTGGTTGGGGTCCTTCGCCAGGCGATTTTTCCGAAGTGGAAGTTCTACTCGGGGGTCCGACGCATCCCCTGACACCTGGCCGGCACCGCGCCTCCCGGCGTCTTGGGGAGACCCCGAGCCGCCGAAGGACAGCCCATGACGACCCCAAGAAGCTCCCAGAACGTAAAGCACGGCCCAAGGCGCTCCCAAGCAGCCCAAGTCAGCCTTCCGACGGCTCTCGAGGCTCCCAGGTGGCCTCCAAGAGACCCCAAGAGAGGTCCGAGAGGCGTCCCGGGACGGCCCGAAGAGGCCAATGAGTTAGCCGATTGAGCTTAGCTAGAACTTGAGCGCGCGCGAAGCGCGCGCGATGGTTCTAGTATGTATGTATGTATGTATATATATATATATATATATATATATATATATATACATACGTATGTATGGCCCGAAGGGGATGCCTGCTACATCAAGGTGGGTTTAGGGAGTAGAGAATCTGAGCATGGAAGTGTGAGCGCGAACGAGGCTAGTCACGAGTCATAGTGTGGACGAGTCTGAGTATGGGCGAGTCTGCGTACGAGCGGGTCCGAGTGCGAATGATGGGTGCGAGTGGGTCTGAGTATGAGTGTCTCCGAGGTGAAGCGCGTCCAAGTCAGAGTGCGTCTGGGGCTTGTGAGTCTGAGTATGACCGACCTCAGTGGACGGTAAATTTAAGCAGGAATACGTAGGTGATCAAACGCAGATATGGGTTCTAGTTATTGGTGATGGAAGGGCGGAGGCGGGAGGAGGAAGGTGAGGCGGAGGCGCCCCACGAACAAGATGGGGAAGGTCGAGGCGGTCGGTCTGGATAACATTGAAAACGTTTCCAAGGCCAGCAGTGGTCCCCCTCCACATTCCTGCCCCTCCAACCTTCCTTCCCCTCCATCCTCAAACTCATCCCCTTCCTTCCCCCCATGCCCTCCAGGGTGCTGCGGTAGGTGAAGCCCGGGGCGCGCGGCTGCGACTTCAGCGGGTTTGTGCTTAATGGGTCGTTGTTCCGTTTGTCTGTTTTGGAAGCAAAGGATTCAGTCCACTCCTAAACTCCGCGCGCGCAAGGGCGGCAAGAGCTGGCAGCAGAGCGGCGGCAAGGGCGGCAAGGGCTGGAAGCAGGGCAGCAGGTTCGGCCACTAACAGAAGTGCCCCCTCTGGCCCTGGGGCGCCTCCAGCAGACAAGCTGCAACGGGTGCAAGTCGTCTTCGCCAGCGGTCGTCTTCATCAGCGTAGGCGTCTGGTGCCGCCACAAATCGGGAGCGGTGCTTCTTGCACGCTTGAGGAACCCATCGGCTTCATTTCCCCTTTCACGAGGTCGTCGGCACGATTGGTTCCCGCAGGGGGGTTCAGGAACAGCGCTCCCTCAGCTGTGGTTCTTGTTGGCCCTGCCCCTTTTCTGCGCCTCGTGGGATTTGAAGACTTGAGTACTGCATGTACCAGAACTGACAGAGGTATGCGCTGATTTCTTGAGGCGGCGCATGACCACTATCCCTGCAACCCCTTGGCGGCACATGAGTGCCGCTCCGGCGCGAGGGGTGTGGAGAGGGAGGTCTGATGCCGACCCCAGAAGTCCGCGCGGACCTCAGGAAACTAGTGTTTGTGATGCTTTCTGCTGTTCTACCTCTATGCCTCGTGGCACGCGTCTGGAGACGCTAGGGACCTCACTGGGATCACCTGGGGCCACCTCGGGCCAAGGTCACACTTCCGACGTCGCGACTTCTTGCAACGCGGGACCTCCAGCGAGGTGGAAACCCACTGCTTGGGGACAAGTTTTCGACCCGGATCGTTTTTCAGACGGCCTCGGAGCTCGGAAACGGCTTCTGGTCGCCGAACATTGCGCAAAGTTGTTGTCTCGATTTTTCCAAAGCGCCAGTGGCGTGCGGGGGGGGGGTTCCGCCCAGACCACGAAACTAATGACAAATTCCCGTCTCGAGTCGTCCACTTTCAGACGGACGGCAACGGAGGGCAATAAACGCGAGGGGACCGAGGATTGCTCGAAAGCTGCACCCGTTGACGAACACCCGACATACGCTGAGGGTTAGGGGTGGGGGGGGGTCATCTCGGGCACTGCCCCCCAGGTGGTGACGCGGCAGCGGCGGCGCCGCAGGCTTGGTGTCTCGGCCGCGCGCGCAGCGGGGGCAGGGTCGGGAGAGGGTTCAGGGTCGAAGCCTTGGGGTGCTCCAGATCGGGTCCCGCCAGAGGCGGCCCTGGCCCAGCGTGGCACGCTTTTCCGGGGAGGCGCAGATGGATAGGTTCACAAAGTGCGAACGAAGCTGGGGACACCTTGGGTTAGCCGCTTCAGGCAACACCCGACCAGATGTCCCCGGGAGACTTCCGATGGCGCTGGAGGGGAAGCCTTCCGAAAAAAAACCTCTTTTGCGTCTTACAGGAGGCGCGCGCGTGCCCTTCTCGGATGTCCTTTTTCCCCCTCGACCCTCAGAGGGCTCTCGGGCCCTCTGCTCCTCCTCTCCTTCCTCCTCCTCCCCCTCCTCCATTCCGTAGCCATGTTGGTTCAAGTCTTCCTGTCGCCCTGCGGCAACGCGGACGCCGTTGGTCCGCGGACATTCCCTGGTGCGCTCTCAGCCATGTCGCCCTCGGCGCGCGCACCCGCGGTCGCATGCCCGATGATGATGCCGCCCCCACCGTCCTCAAGCGGATCGGCAAAATGCCCAAGGTTGGTGGCAAGGTCCCCAAGAGGAAGAAACTTCGCGCTACTGCTGACGGTGGTGGCTCTCACGATGGCCATCGTCCAACAGGTGTTCTGGCTGGCCCTGATCGCGCTGCTCCTTATCCTCCCTATGGTTCCTCACCCGGCTGATGATTATGAAGGTGGTGAAGATGAAAAGGTTGAGCTGGCAAGCGACTGCGAGAAGGCCTACGACACCCATGTCCGACGGTTGGCCGCCTTGGAACTCAGCTCGAAAATGTTGGAACATCGCGAAACAAATCGCTCGTTCGGGATCTCACCGCCGTCGTCCAACAGACAGCCCCCGACCAGGTGAAGGAGTTCGCGTCCCAGCTGGCTGATTATGCTGTTTCTGCTACCAGTTGGCCGACGGCGTCGAAGCTTTCTCCACCATGGCCCGCGACGCCTCTGAAAAAAAGAGTTCTGGGCCGACAACACGGGCACCTTCCAGCACAGATCCAAGAGCAGTTCGACAGCCACGCCATCAAGCTTCGCGCCTGCGAGTCCTGGCTGGACGAGCACGACGCAGTCCTCAACATTCTGCGCGACCAGATCCAGGAGTTGCGGTCCGCTCTCGCACTGGCCAACACCCTCCAGGCGCCTCCTCCAGCCAGCGGCGCAGGATTCGATCGCGACGTCGACGCCGCAATTCTCCGCGGCATGGCCTCCGAACCCGTCAAACTCTCAAATGTTCAAAAGGCTTTCTCCGACTGGATTGGCGAGATCGGCATCGAGGCTCTCAACGTCATCTCGGCGCAGGAGGTCAGCAGGCACTTCGCGATCCAATTCGCAAGCGCCGCTGGCCGCCGCCCTCCGAGTCACTCGCGTGCTCGGCGCCCATTGGATCGCTCCTGGCCAGTGGCAACGTTTCGAGACCGCCGCCATCGACGACCTCCCCGTCCGGCATGCCCGCGACCGCGTTCTCTCCGACGCCCTCGCCAGCGCGTTTCTCTGGTGCCACGGCGCACGCGCCACAGCGAGGCTCGGCGACTTCGAGCGACTAGACCCCTCGCGGGGCGTCGCCGCGTTGCAGGGGCCCCGCCAGGACAAGAAACAGTTCGTCGACTTCCTCTCGAAGGCGGCCCCGCGGGGCCGCATGTGCACCAGCCGCTGCGAGGGCTCGGCAGATGGCGGCGCCGTGGCTATAGTTCCCCCTGCTCAGCGCGAAGCCGAAGTTCATCCTCGAGCGATCGTTCCATGCCGTGCGCTACGAGCGGCTTTCTGCGAACGGGCCCCGCATGCGCCATGTTGTCGTGCGCCACCGCGACCTGTCCATCAGTCAGCCCAACCCATGTTCGATATGTTGGGCTGCTGACTTCCAGGTGGCGCTGCCTGACCCTTTGCATCATCTTATCGTCGTTCATGGAGACCTCAGCGTTTCGTCTATTGCCCCTCTTCTTCTCTCACCGCCTCATCGGCCTCTCACGCATGGGAAAGGACATCGCCCTCGCGCGTCTCGATGGTAGAAGGCCAGTCAGAACGCGGCGGAGATCGCGTCTGAGGGGCCCGCGCACTATGATCGAAGTCCACGCTCGGCTCCCATGCTGGACAGGCTTTGGGCCAGTTGGCCCGGCTGGATTCTCGCTGCCCAACTCGCCGCGGCGCCGCAGCGAAGGGGTGCCCCGAGGACCTGGCCGACAAGTTCATCGGCGACCGCGCGGCGCATATGGCCAGGCTCAGCCAGCGCAGCAGCCGAAATTTTTGACGCACCTCACGTTCCATCACATCTTCGAGCCCAGCGCCCCCCGCAAGCAGCTCAAGACCGCGGCCGCGCATTTCAGCTGCCACGACAAATGGCCGCCGAGGCAGATCGAGACGCGCAGGTGGGCTATCCTGGAGGTTGCGGCTGACCCTCGAGATAGCGCAACTCACAGAGCCCCAGCGCCCGCCACGCCACGACGCCCCCATTGCCGGCAAGGCACATGGCGCATGCCATTTGGCGCAACGGTTTTGCCGAGAAGCGGCCCCTCACCATCGCGCGGCTTGCGAATTCCTGGAGGTTTGCTCTCGCCGAGCTCACCTTCGCCATCCTGCCCCTGTCCAGCAGTGGTCTGAGAAGGTGCAGCGTCGCCATGCCGATCGCCTCCGCTCGCAACTTGAATCTCGGATTGCGCGGCCGCGGGCCCCCAAGCGCCTCCGACGCCAGCTTCGGGCCATCGAGCGGACGTCCGCGATCTGGTTGCTGCTCAGTCGTCGTCTTGCTCGCCGAGCGGCGACGGCAGCATGGCCCCCCACCCGATAACACGCCCGACCATGCCATCATGACCGAGCGCCTGATCGATCGATGGGCGCCCATCTTCGCCGCCGAAGACATCGGCATCGACCCCGCCACGCGCCGCGTCGCCGAGCGCGCGCCGTCTCTCGACCTCGCCGCAGCCCCGCCGCCGACCCCTGAGTTCCCGCGACGCGTCGCCGCCCAGATGCAACACTCGGAACATGGCCTCGACTCAACCACGCGCGCTGCCTGGGCGCCCAGCGGCATTGGCCCCCCGGCGCTGGCCGACGCCGCGAGGCGGATCCTGCGCGGGCAAGCCCTTTTTGACGCATCGAACGACGCGCTCTTGGCCTGGCCCCCACAGGGCGAGGAGGTTAAAGGCTCGCTGGCAGCCGGGCGCGCCCGCGCAGCGAGCTCGATTCGGGTTTTCGGCCTCGGGAACACCGAAATCAAGCTTGTCACCGCCACCAGCTATGTCCAGCCCGGCCTGCTTCTCAAGCAGTTGGCTCCGCGCTCTCAGCACGGCTTTACATCCGAGAGGAACTTCGGCGTCAACGTTCTCGGGCTGGACGCAGCCGGCAGAGTCTAACCGAACAGCCCCACCGTTGCCGCCAACGCGCCCGCCTCGGTTGCCCTGGACGTCGGCGCGGCTTCCCCGAGCCTTTTTCAATCGATCAGGATTCGCTCGTCTGCCGCCAGATGGGGGCGCCCTTTGCGTTCATGGCCGTTCTCGAGCAGTTCAACCTCATCCTTGACGCGGCTGTTATAGTTAATGTTGTTCCCGCGCATGTTTTGCGGGCCTCGTCTGGCATCGCCCAAGGCTGCTCCTTGAGCGGCTCCATCGACGCAGCGGTTGCGGCGCGCGTCCTCTTCGACGTCCAGGAGCGCCTGGAGGGCCCGACCATGGAGTCTCGTCGGCGGCCGCCCTGGGCGGCTCCGGGCACTTCTCGCGCGGGTCTGCGTTGCTGCAGCTCCAGGATGCGCGTGCCGACGTCCTGCTCGAGGTGCTGGCGAGGCCCGGGCGCTTGCCCGACGTCGACGCCGACGAGCGCAAGGCCTGCGAGAGGCGAACTGGCAGGCCCTCCGGCAGCAGAGCGGCTTCGCAGGCGGCGCTGGCATGGCGGCTGGGGCGCGGGCTAATGGGCGCTGCCGCCCATCGCCTTGGAGATGCTGTAGGTGGCTTGCAGGGGAGGCCGAAGCGGTCGTGCAAACGCCAGTGCGATCGAAGGTTTCCGCGACAATTTCCGCGCGCCAGAATGGCGGGCATGGTCGCGATGTCGCGTGTGCTCGAGCAGTGTGTTGTTGGCGGTCAACGCGAAGGCTCCAATGCTGAGGGTCGCTCGCGAGGAGGCCGAAAGGACCGCCTGCTCCGCGAAGTTGAAGCCGCGCGGCGATGGAGAAGACGCCGAGCGGCGCGCTAAAGACGCGCGAAAGTGCGATCAGCTCCTCGGGCAGGAGACAGCTGGGCATCAGTCTGCACTGCGCCGCGCGCACGAGGGCGACCCTGGCAGCGTAGTTGGTCGCCACCCGAGAGATGGCCATCGGGATGGAGCCAGAGTGGCGAGTGCGCAGCCTCACCTTGATGGATGGTGCTCGCCAGCAGGCACTCTCATCCGCAGCGGGGCCCAAAACGAGACCAAGGAAGACCGGCGCGCCGACGATCTTGATGCGCGAGAAGGCAGGCGCGAATTGGTCCAAGGCGGCCCTGACCTCCGCGGCGACCGCTGAAGAGCGGGGCGCGCAGCGGGGCCAGCATGCGCTTGGTCAGCTTGAGATTGAGAGTCGCGACGGCGGCGGTAATCTGCATGTTTTTTTTGCGGATATGGCGAGCGCCTCCAGCTGCTTGACATCGCAGCCATCGTCGTCAGCACAGGCGCGTGCGAGCCCGCGCTGCGCAGTTGGAGCTGACGAACCAGTCGGAAACGCGCTCGACCCCTTGGGCTGGCCCAAGGAAGGCCCCCCTCTGGGCGCGCGGCCAGCCCGGTTCCCCGAGGGTGCCTGGCTCCATCTTGAAGTCCGTCTGCAGCAGCCAGGGGGGGCCCACCGCGAGCATCTCTTTCGGGCCCAGGGAGTCCTGGAAATACATGGCCGCGACCAGCATCACGAACCCTGAGGCCGCTGCGACCGTGACTCCGATCATGCGGTCGGTGCTTGGGTTTAGAGGGGACCTGCCGCTTCACCTCGGCCGCCTGGGTGTCCGACCGCGCGAGGGCGGCGACTCCTCCCGAGTGCGCGAGCGGCCCTTCATTGCCCGTTGGGGCCGCGGGCTGCAGGAAGGCCGAGAAGCCCAACCCGCGCTCGCGGCCGCCGATTTCCACAAGTAAATACAGGGGAATGCGGGCCACCCCGGGTCTCCTGCAACGTCACCAAGCGCGGCCTGTACCCGCGCTCGCTGCTGAAGGCCCCCAGGACCTCCATGCTTCGGCGCCAGGTGATCCCGCTTACCCCGAGGATCTCGATGCCGCAACGGAGGGCCTCGACAATTCCGGGCCGCCCGCCTGGCCCCTGCTGCTGGCGGGCCGCCGCCTGCATGCCGAGGGCTCGAGGCGGGGCGCCAGCGACGCGGGCTTCGTCCGCGGCCCGCGGGATAAACGCAGGGCGGCCCTGTTGCTGCTGCTGCTGCTGCACTTCCTCCGCTTCCGCCGCTGCTTCGCTGCGCAGCGCTAGCAGACGGCGGGCGCTCGTCCGCGGCCTCAGCTATCAGCTCCTTCGCACAGGCCGCGGAGACGCGGGGCCATCTGCCTCTCGCGCCCCCCCGGCGCTCGGCCTGGCCGCGCTCTAGCCCTAGACGTGGGCCCCAGAAGCCGCTGGCCTTCGGCTCGTCGGTGCTGTTCTCGCCCTCGCTGCGCAGGCCCTCTGGGCAGCTCTCGGCCCGCGGCCCGCTTCAGCCGTCCTCCGCCATCTGCGCGAGGATGGCCGCCCACGCGGGCCCGAAATCGTTGTTCTGCCACGCCGCGCGCAACCCCTCAAGCTGGGCGGGGGCCCTGGCGCCTGACTGCTGCCCGCCCGAGCCGACGCTCGGCGGCGCGCCTCCGCCTCCGCATCGTCGCGGGCCTCGTCCTCGAGGGCGCGGAGGTCGCGGATGGCCGCCTCCAGCTCCCCGTCGAAGGTCGCGAGTTCCTTCTGGGGCAGTCGGGGGGCGTGCCTCGGCCCTGTCTCGGGCCGCGCGCTTCTCCCCCAGGCTCTTGCGGGCCGCATTTGGCATCCTCTCAACGCGGCCTGCGGCCCATGCTTCCTTGCGCACGCGTGCCGCCCTCGGCAGCGTCGCCCACTTGACTTCGGTCGCGGCCTGGCTGGCCTGCTCCAGCTCGCTGCGCCCGGTCGCCAGCTGGTCGGCCGCCATGTCGGTGAATCAGTTGGTAGCGCCCTCTGGCGGCGCGGCGCGAAGCGCTTCCTGCTGCCGGAGCCGCTCGATCCCCGTGGAACCCGCGCTGGGCGACGGCGCGCTGCCCAGCCAGTTGCCCGTCCCAGCGCTGGCCTTGCTGCGACTGCTTGTCCCCGGGGCCTGGGGCGCGGCCCCGGCGACGCATCGCGCCTGGCGGCGGCCTCGACGCCCCCGCGGCTGCTCCGCCCAGCCGTCGCCGTCGGCCTTGGGTTTGCCCAGTACCTGCTCCCGCGGCGGGCGGCCGAGGAAGGCATGGCACCTGCCGCGCAGACATAGACGCGCCGAATCACCATGAGGGACGCGGGCGAGCAAGAGGTGTCACTTGGCCCAGAAGGACCCTCGCGCAAGAAAGGACCCTCGCGCTCGGAACGCCGCCGACGACTTGCGGTCGTCGGGTGCCCCATGACCTTGAGCCGACATTGCTACGAGTGCTGGTCTGCCCCGTTTGCCTTCCGTGCTGGTCTGTCGTGTTGCTGTGGTCTGCTGTGCTCCTGTGGTCTGCCGTGCTGGTCTGCCGTGCTACTGTGGTCTGCCGTGCTGGTCTGCAGTGCTGGTTTGCCGTGCTGGTCTGCTGTGCTGGTCTGCCGTGTTTTTGTGTTATGCTATGTTGTTGTGTTGTGCCGTGCTGGTCTGCTGTGCTGCTGTGGTCTGCTATGCTCCTGTGGTCTGCCGTGCAGGTCTGCCGTGTTGGTCTGCCGCGCTGGTCTGACGTGGTGATGTCGTCTGCGCTGCTCCCGTGATCTGCCGTGCTGGTCTGTCTGGTTCTGGCTCTGCGGGGCTTATAAAGGCTAGAGGGGCACCACGGAGGCGCCAAAGCCCGAGGCCTCCACTGGGCCTGTCCCAGAGGGTCTACGAGGGCCGCCCCCGTGCAGGGCGTGCGCGGCGCAGCGCGCGCGAGCCCCAGGAGGCAAGAAAAGCGGGCGGGTCGCTTCGGGCCCAGCGCCACCCAAGGGCCTACCAGGGCCGTCCCCAGGCAGGGCGGAGCCCCAGGAGGCAGAAAAGGGCGCGGGCCACCTCGGGCCTCGCGCCTCCCCAGCAGGGCCAAAGAGCCCCAGGGGTCAGGGAGCGCAGTCGGCGCGAAGCGCTAGAAACAGCACATCACCGACCAACTCACAGAAGGAGAGCGTCGCAGCGGACTCCCCGGGCGGGGCACACGCGCCCGCTCAGTCACGATCTCCATCGCCGTCGCGGGGCCGCTTCCTCCGCCTCCTCTCAGCTTGGGTAGCCTCGCCCACCTCCGCCCAGCTCTGCAGCGCCGCCTCATCCAGGCCGCGCGCGTCGAGCCAGGCCTGCCGCGAGCTGGCCGCGCGCCCGCTCGCGCTTGCAGCGGGCGCCGCGCTCGGCGCAGGGGCGGCGGCGGCCGCGCCGGGGCAGCCCTCAGACCCGCCAGCTCCAGCAGGCTCGCCGCCCTCGAGGTCGCTCGGCTGGCCTGCCCATGGCCATGAAGAATCAGAAGTCCCTGCGGGAACGTGGCCTGCATCCTGCCGGCAAGGCCCGCAGCGGGAACTAGCGGGCCAATGAGTCGGAGGCCCCCCGTCTTCGCAAGGAGGCGTTTGCCCCCACGGATGCCAAGATCCGCTTCCGAGCCTAGCGCAGGCGCCGCAGTTGGCGCAGGCCACCAGCTCCTGCTCCTCGTCTGCAGCACCGCATCTGGCGAAGGAGAGGGCGCGGCCAGCGACGGAGAAGGCCACCGCTCCGAGGGCAACTCCACTAGCGCTTGCAGCCGAGGCCAAGGCTGCCTCCATGCCAGCGCCGCTTGCAGCACCCTGTCCACTTGGGCGCCGCTGGCGGCCCAGCTGCTCCACCACGGGCTCCGCGAACGAGACGCTCCGCCTCTCGCTCGCCTCAGGGAGACCCTGGCAATCCTTGGCCTCGATGCACTGCCAGATGAGGGAGGCCTGCGCAATCCAGCGGGTGAGCTCCAGCACCACCTCCATCGCGCCGAAAAAAATTCTCCTCGCGATGGCGCTGCACCTGTGGAGGTGCGCACCAGCCTTGGCCCAGTGGTCCGCGTGGGAGTTGCCCCGCCAGACCGCCTCCGAGATCCTGCCCTCGCGGACGTCCTCGACACTGCAGTGGGCCGCCACCTTCGTGACCGTGAGCGCGTCGAGGTCGAGCGATGCATGGGTGGCCGACCATAGGTGCGCGTCCGGCTTGCCCGTCGCCGTCGCGCGCCTGCGGCCGAGCTTGAGGCAGCTGACGGTGGAGGCGCAGTCGATGCAAAGCTCCTCCACGTTGGGCCCCGCGAGGCGGCTCAGCATCCAGACCGCGAAGTCCTCGCCGTCCTTGGGCGTCTGGGACTGGCAGAGGTCCATGCGCACGGTGCCGTAGACCGCGGCCTCCAGGTTGGCGTCCGCGTCGCATTGCACGATGCACCAGCCCGCTCGGCGGAGGCTCTCGTGCTCGGGGTCAAGGGCTGACCCGCCCAGGAAGAGGCGGCCTCGCAGAAGCCCGCCCTCAGGTCTACCCACATCACCACCATGTCGTCCGAGCGCCGAGCAGCACAGGGAGGGCAAGGCAGCCGGGCACGAGCGAAGTTCTCGCCAAACGCCTCACTGCGGCCCCTGGCCCGACGGGCGCGCCTCCGAAGACGATCCGAGACCGAGTCGCGGCGCGCCCCATCGAGGACAGGGCACTCGAAAAGCTTGTGCCAGAGGTTGCCGCGCGCAGCACCACAGGCGCAGCACCGAAGGTTATCCCGCTCGCCAGCGGCATGCAGGCGGGTCTGCGGCCAGTGCGCGTTGGAGAGGTAGCTCACGACTGCCGCTCCCTCCCGCGCATCTAGCCTGCTGCGCGGGCCGGAAACCTCCGCAAGCGCCTTCCAGAACAGCGAGCGGCATCGGGGGGGCCGCTCCGTGCCCCAGGCGCGCAAGCTCAGACCTGTCGGAGGCCCTGCGCGCCCCCGCCGCCGCCAAGAGACCGAGCTCACGGGGCCCATGAGAAGGAGGTCCATGGAGTTGCCGTCCTCGGAGAGCAGGTTGCGGCCGTGGATCCTCCAGCCGATCCTGGCCAGGGAGAGGATCAGCGCGCCCACCGGTGTGCGGCAATGCGCCCACGGCGCCGTGGCGCTGGCGCGCCTCCTGGCAGCCTCAGCCTGGCAGACCTCAAACATCCGAAGGCGGGCCTCGCCTGTCTGCAGGAGGCTGGCCGCCATCTGGACTGCCTGGCGCGCCAAGGCAGGGCTGGGGTCGAGGTCGTCGGACCTCGAGACCTTCGCCGCCCTGGGCCGCAGCCCGAGCGAAGCACTTTTTGGTACCTTCCCAGCGGACCTGGCCGCAGCAAGGCGCCAGACATGCAGCTCCCCGCCTGGCACTCCCGCAACGGTCCGCCCCCGCAGCATTGCAGCCCCCGCGCGGTGCACCACGACAACAGGCGCCCCTGCCGACTGCAGGACACGCAGCCGCCTGGCACGGCTGAGGGCCCCCACTGCCCGCGCGGTTGCTGGCCCCGCTTGAAGAAGAGGCCGCGCGCCCCCCATGCCGCCGCCAGGCCTTTGGCAAGCTGCGGCGACGAGGCGAGGAAGACCGTCTTGCTCTCGTTGAGCGAGAGGTGGTTGGCACGCAGCAGGCGGACCACCTCGCAGCTGGAGCCCGCCAGCTGGTCCAGGACGAGCCGCTCCGAGCCCGCGGCCTGCAGCTAGATGTCGTCGCCCACGTTCCGAGGGGTGACCAGGGGGCGCTGCGCCCCAGCCTCCAGGAGGGCGCCCAGCACGGGCAGCTTCGCGACCGCCGTGGCACACGCACAGCCCGCGAGCACCGTGCCCCTGGTGCTGAAGGCTGCAGAAGCGATGCCTCCAGCGAGGACGGGCCGCGGCGACTGGTAGACCGTCAGGGGGCCTCTGAGTAGCTTCAGGTTGAAGGGGAAGCGCTGGGCCGCGGCCCAGAGTACGTCGTGGCGCACATGCTCGTAGAACTTGGAGATGTCCAGGAAGACGCCGGCCGCCTCGAACAGGGGGGGGGCATTGCGAAGCCCGCGAAGCAGTAGTGGGAAGTTGTGCTCGGCCTCCCAACGGGCGCAGCGCGGCTGGCGGAGGCGCGACCACAGCCGCAGGCCCAGCGGGAGGAGCGCAATGGGCCGAACCCCCCGTCCGCCTTGGGGATGAACACCATGAGCGTCACTTGGTCGTAGCGGGCGTCTCCCCGCCAGGATGTCGATGAGGCGGCACTGCAGCGCCGCGGGCAGCAGGAGGAGCTGGCGGGGGCGAAGGTGATCGCATCCCAGGCCAACCGGGGGGCTGAAACGCCAGCAAGCCCCCTGAAACTCCTCGAGCGAGATGGGCGGGGGCGTCCAGGGCCCGACGCCCCATCTGCTGGCGCCCTCGCCACGAGCGAGGCCATCCTGAAGCCAGAGACGCTGCCGCGTCTCGGTGAGCTGGCCGATCGCGGCCATGCCGACGAGGGGCTTCCCGCTGACGGCATCCCTGACCACGGGCGGGGGGGTCGCCTTGGAGAAGCGATGGGCCAAGCGGCCGCCCTTCTCCACCGCCGCCTGAGCCCAGCTGCGCCAAGCTGCAGCGCTCGCAGCCGCATTGCGCCTCTGCGAGGCGGCCAGGCACGACTGCAGCTTCGCAATGGCAGTCGGGCAACCGCTGGTGCCCGCGTGGTGCACGAGGTGACCCCACTGCGCGGCGGCGATGCCGCGAAGCGCCTCGCTGCCAGCCGCGGCCGCCCCCTGGGCGGCCTCCGCCAGGAGCCGCGCCCTGGTGGCTGCCTCGCGCTCGTACCAGCCAGCATGACTGGGGTGCTCCACGGCCAAGGAAGCGAGCCAAGTCGGCAGACTGCACCTCATGGATGCCAGCGAGGGCGCCCTCGGCCACGCCGATCCACTAGCGGAACGCAGTGGAGAGGTTGGTGGGAAGCCCCCCCGCCGCCCAAGACCACGAGACGTCGAGCTGGGTCACCTGCCCCTTCTTGCCGACCTGGAAAGCCTGGAGCGAGGCATCCTCTCGCGCTCGAAACTCGTCAGCAGCGGCGTCGGGGAAGCGGGCGGGGCGCGAGGGGGCCTCCACCAGCGCGCCCCCTCGCACGTCCTGGAGCCGAAGAAGCGCAGGACTGTGGGGGCACAAGCCAAACCCCTCCAGCGTCGTAGCACAAGACGCCGTGCAGGTGGCCAGGGCCGACGAGGCAACAAACCAGTCGTAGATGTGCTCCGCGCCCTCGGAGCAGCAGGTCGACCCAGACGGCCCCAGGACCTGCCCGCGCAGCGCTGCGGGCCAGCCAAGCTCCTGCAGCCCGTCTGGCTCCATGTTGAAGTGCGCCTGGAAGACCCACGGCATGTGTGACGAGAAGCCCACCAGCTCTGCGAACGATGCGAAGATGTCCAGGTTGATGCCCCTGGGGCCCAGGGAGTGCTGGAAGTAGCCAGATGCCGCCAGCAGGCGCAGCCCTGACGCCGCGACTACCTCAACCCCAGTGAGGCGATGGCGCAACGCTGCTGGCACCTGGAAAAGCGATTCCTCAGCCTGCAGACCGCCGTGCACCAGAATCTCTAGGGCCCCGACGCTCTTGCCCCAGGTGTTGCCGTTGCAGCCGAGCACCTCGAGGCCCGCGCGCGGGCGCTCCGAGGGCCCCCGGCCGCCCTGCGCTGGCCGGTAGCCGATGACGGCCGCGCGAGCAAGCAGAGGCTTGGCCAACTCCTTGGCGCCCTGCACCTCGGGCCCGGGAGCCGCCTGGACCTCGGCCGCCGCCTCGTCGCGCAGGGGGCGCCCTGCTGCAGGCTGCGGGGCCTGGCGGGCTCGGAAGGGCGATGGGGGCCATCTCGCCGTCGGGGCCAGGAGCCGCAACGACGCGGGGTTGAATCCCGCCGCTCCTGACCCCTGACTGGCCGTCGGGGCCCGCCGCGGCGACCCCGACCGCGCCAGCTGGCTTCCGTGGCCCCGCTGCCGAGCCCGCGCGCGCCGCTGCCGCTGTCGCGCAGGAGGGCGCTTGCGCCACCGCGCACTCCTGTCGCTGCGCCCCACCCGCCGAAGCCCGCGAGGGGCCGCCGAGGGGCGGACAGCGCCAGCCATGGCGGGCCACGACACAGCCCTGGTGAGCTCCGCGCCTCCACGAGGATCACCCGCGGCGCGGCCCATAGCTCCCAGCAGCAGGAGCAGCCAGACCGCCAATTGTGGCCAGCGCGTCGTCGTCGACCATGGCCGCCCCCGCTTCCGCCAAGGACTTGCGGAGGCCGATGTCGGGCTGCGGCCAGGCGCCGAGGGTGGCCCCCCCTGGCCACGGGTGGCCGCTGGCCCGTACGGCCCCACAGTAGGCCGCTCTCTCCCCGAGGGAGTTGGCGCGGGGGCCTACAAGGCACGAGGGACTGGGGGCAGGGCCTCGCCGCTGGGGCCCTCAGATGGCTGCTGGGAGTCGCCGTCGAGGTCGATGACGAGGCCGTCGTCGCCGAGGCTGTCGCTCCAGCGCGGCTTCGCCGAGGCACGCGACTCCAGTAGCCCCGCGACAGCCGCGCTCTGGGTGCTGAGGTGGCCGACGATCTCGACCAGCCTGGGGGGGGGGGGGCGCCTCGGAGCCCAGCTTGGGGAGGTCCGCCAGCCCGCTGACCTGGATGAGGAGTCCGCGCGCCGCCGCGTCGAACTCGCCCTGGGAGCCGCCGAAGACCTCGTTGACCCTCCGAAGGGCCTGCGGCGTGGCCAGCCCCGTGGTCTCCTCCAGCTTCGCGATCTCGTCGCCAGCCTCCTCAATCTCGCCCTCCAGGCTAGACAACCTCTCCTGCATGTCCGCGATCGAGTCCTTGAGGGTGCCTGCCTCCTGCACCTTGCGCCCCCGCGTGGCACGGGCCTTGACCAGCTGGCGCTCCGCCTTCCGGGTGGCGTCGGCCTCGCCGCGGAGGACCGCGCGGGGAGGCCGCTCGACCCACTGCGCCTTCTGCAAGGCAGACTCCAGGGCCAGGACGCGGTCGCGTTCAGCCTGCAGCGCCTCCTCAGCCTCGCGCCAGAACACCTCAGAGCGCTCCGCGAGCCCTGCAGCCTGCTGGAGGAAGCTGACGCGGTCCTTGGCCTTCGCGAGCTGCTGCTGGAGCCCCTCCAGCTGGGACCGGCCCTCAGACCCCGCCTGGCCGCCGCCCTTGCCGCCTCCCTTGCCGCGCGCCCTGCTGCTGGGCGTGCTGCCGGGCGCGGCGCTCGCGCCTGAGGCCGCCCTCGGGCCTGCAGCGGTTGCGCGGCGGGCCGCCCGCTGCGCCAAGCGCCCCCTGGGCTGCTGGACGAAGCCGTCGCCGTCGGCCAGCGGGCCAGGGACTCCACGATACGGCTTTGTCCAGGGAGGCGCCTGGGAGCCGCGCCTCTTGCAGGTCCACCGTCTGCAGTAGTTCCACTCATCGCACGGGCAGACCCAGTACGCCTTGTCCGCGGCCCTCCCCCGCCATGCCGCAGCCACCTGCCCAGGGCCAGATCCCGCCACGGCCGAAGACCAGCGGGGCGCGCGGCGGGGGGCGCGCACAGCGGCCGACGAGAGGACCTCAAATCCCACTTCAGAACTTGGCCCGCTGCGAGGAGGTCCTCGCGCTCTGAACGCCGCGGACGACTCGCGGTCGTCGGGCGCCCCATAGCCTTGAGCCAAAATGGCTACGGACCGTGCTGGTCTGTCGTGTTGGTCTGCCGTGCTGGTCTGCCGTGCTCCTGTGGTCCGCGACGCTCCTGAATTATGCTGTGCTGGTCTGCAGTGCTGTTTTGCCGTGCTGGTCTGGCGTGCTCCTGTTGCCTGCCGTGTCGCTGTAGTCTGCCGTGCTGGTCAGCCGTGCTGGTCAACCATGGTTGTTCAGCCGTGCTGGTCGGCCATGCTGCTGGGGTCTGGTTCGTTCCTGTTATGGTCTGTCGCGCTGGTCTGTTGTGCTCATGTGGTCTGCCGCGTTGGTTTGCTCAGCTGGTGTTCTGCAGTGCTGGTCTACCGTGCTGATGCAGTCGGCCCAGATTGGTAGGTCGACCCTGCCAAATCAAGGGTGTCCTTGTGTCCTTTGTCTCGCGACCTATGCTTCCTACATTCCTGTGGCAATGTGGCCCTCGGAGGGGTATTGTTTCCTCGCGCGTGTTCTGTCCAATCGAGTCCGGCTGCACTGATACTGTTGGGGCTTACAGCCTAGAGTATGAGAGAGAGGGAGAGAGAGAGAGAGAGAGAGAGAGCGAGAGAGAGATAGCGAGCAACAGAGAAAGAGAGAGAGAGAGAGAAAGAGAGAACAAAAAAAAGGCGGGCCCCTGTGGACCGCGCCCCAGGGAGGAGCCACAACGGGCCCCACCCCCCAGGCCAGGCCGAGGGGCGGCGGGAGAGGGGCACGCGCCGTCAGGCTACGTCGACGGGGCCGATGCATGCCCCATCCCCAGCCTCCGCCCCGCGGGGGGTCGCCCAAAGGCGCGACGAACCCCTTCGCGACAGTCGGGTGCACAAGCTGCAGAGCGCAGACAAACTACAGGAGGCCACTCCCGCAGCCCGATTGGCGGGGGCACACACTGCAGGATACATACGACTACAGGAGGCCACTCCCGCAGCTAATACGAGCCTCCCAGGCCCACATGGGGTCGCCTAGCGGCACGACGAGTCCCTCGCGATTGGCGGTGGCACAAACTGCAGAGCACGATCATACAGGTGGCCACCCCAGCACAGCATATATGAATTTAGGGTTTGCGCCGCAGCGCTCCCCAAAGCTTCCCGCAGGGCCCATTCGCACACCTTCCGTGTAGGGTGTGCGCCGCCGCACTGCCGAGGGCCTCCCGCAGGGCCAACATTAACGTTTGACCAAGCAAAGAGCGTTCATCCGTCCGTACCGAAGCGCACAGCTTTCTACACCGAAGCAGTAAGTACAGGAAACACTCCCTCCTCACGGCCATCAAGCGCGAGCGCGATCAAACCTCGCTCATCAGTCCTGCCGCGGGCTGCACGGGCGGCAGCACGGCCCCACCGAATGGCCGCGTCCGCGGCGCCTTCGCACGCCTCGCTTCACGTAGAAGGCGGATACCGATGGATTCTCACCAGCGCACATGTGCCGCTCTCCGTTGGCACGTGGCCGACCCTACGCGAATCGGCGAGGCAGACCGAAGGCCTGTCCTGTCTGTTTAGGGTTTGCGCCGCAGCACTCACCAAGGCCCCCCGCAGGGGACACACCCGACGCTCGTTAAGGGTTTGCGCCGCAGCGCTCCCCAAGGCCGGCCTCCCGCAGGGCCCAACGCAAACCTTCGCCAATCTCCCCGCTTCGGCAAGGGCGCGATCCAGCAGCCGCCTCTTGCCAGATATGCAACCCTGCTCGGTCAGGCGCGTGCCCCCCCCGCTGCGGATGAGGGCGAGGGCGGCGGCCGAACTCTCGTAGCCCTCGACGGCACCGCTGGTCGCTTCGTCCTCGGACACACCGCACGAGTCGCCGCTGCCCTCCGACTCGGAATCCTCGTCGGGCTCATCGCCAAAAGGGTCGTGCTCGTCGAGCGGCTGGCTGGTCCCATCCACGTCCTCCTCGCTCTCGCGAGAGTCGTGCTCGCCAGAGTCGTGCTCGCTCTCGCCAGGCGCTGGCTGCGAGCGCCCTCGCCCGCCACCAGGCAGCGCCCGACGCGTCATGAGCGCCGTCGGCCCCCTCTCCACCGCAGAAGAGGGCCGAGGGATGAGCAAGAAGACGCCCCGCGACGGCCTCGCTGCGCTCCGAGGGGGCGGCCGCGGCGGAGCAACCCGTGGCCGCGTCGGCCTCGCCGGCCACGATGGATCTCCAGCCGCTCTCCTGGTCATCATCTTCGGCCTCTCGGCCTGTTGGCGGCGGCGCTCCCGCGCCTGCAACGCCGCCCTCGCTCTCCAGAGCGTCACCAGCAGCGGCATCGCGGCCAGGCGGTGGCAGAGTCACGGCGCTGGCAGCACCACCCATACTCGCGAACATACCCCCTGCTGATGCGTAGACCACGGCTCCACAGGTGCAGCGGAGGCCTGGCCAGCCTTGCTTCTCCTCGCGCTCCGCGGCCGCCACGCCGAGCTCTTTGACGCCCTGGGCGCCCAGCAGCACGTCGACGCAGGCGGCGGGAGGGGCGCAGGGCCGAACGCTGGACCTCAGCGGCGGCCACCGGCGGGGCAAGGCCACCGCGGGCTCGGCCTCGCAGATGGCGACGATGCACTCGGCCGCCGCCTGCTGCCGGGTCTCCAGGCGAGGCCCGCGCTACGCGAGGCGCCACTCCTTGGGCGGAGCGTCGATCGCTGGGCAGCGCTCGGCATGCCGAGCGACGTTACGCATCTGCTTCAACTCACGAGGCTCGACGCGCCCACGGACGCGCGCCACCAGGGCGGGCCTAGCGATGGCCTCTCGCCCGTTGGCCTCGTCGAGAGCGACGTCGCCGTGCGAGCTGCATTCCAGGTTTGCCTCGAGCAGCTCGCGGAGCCTGGTGGCCTCTCGGGCCTCTTCCAGCTCGCGCACGAGTCGCTGTATGAGGCGGTCCGCGGCGGCGCGCGCAAGAGCATGGCCTTGGCCCGAATGGCTACGGAGGGTCTGCCGTGCTGGTCTGCCATGCTGCTGTGGTCTGCTATGCTCCTGTGGTCTGCCGTGGTGGTCAACCGTGCTGCTGTGGTCTGCTATGCTTCTGCGGTCCACATTGCTGGCCTTCCGTGCTGAAAGTGAAAGAGAAAGCCGGGGCCTTAAAGGCTCAAGGAGGAGCCCTCCAATACACACAAAAACGGGGCGGCCCCAAAGGGCCAGGGCAGGCGGAGGCGGGCCAGCCGACAGGCGTGACTTAGGGCCCCCCCAGACGCCAAGCCCCCCCCCACACTCACGGCATTCGGGTACCACGAAAAACCGTGCACAACCAGAACGAGCAAGCGAGCTGACATTGGACAAGATCTGACTCTACACTCGATCAAACTGACAACCAGAACGAGCATGCGAACTGCCATCGGAAAGAACAGATAATACACTCGATCACACAGACCTGAACGAGCACGCGAACTACAATCAAGGACAATAACATATAATAAACTCATTCACAAACTATCCTCGGACCTGGCTCCGAGGGGGTTGGTGCGGCGGCGCACCCTCATCAACCTGTGGACCAGAGCGAGCATGCGAACTGCCTCTGGAGAACAGATACTACACTCGATCAAACTCGCCAGAACGAGCAAGCGAACTGCAATCGAAGAACGGAACAGATACTACACTCATTCAATCAATCGCTATCCTCAGCCCTGGCTCCGAGGCGGTCCGTGCGGCGGCGCACACGCCTGCGCTCGACCGCGCTGACGGCGGCCGCGCCGGCTGCCAGCTCGGCCTCACTCAGGCCGTAGGCCGCCAGGAGGTCCTCGCGAGCCCCCGCTCCACGGCCGCCTGCCGCCGCAGCAGAGGCCTCAGGCGCAGGCTCGCCGCTGGCTCCAGGCGCCCTGTCGCCGCTGCCAGGCGAGGCGAGAGCGTCGGCAGCAGCCTCGGCGCGCGGGCGCTCGGCCACCCGCCCGCTCGCTCCTGCGGTCCAGCTGGGGCTGGCCGCGCTGGCCTCCCCGCTGCCTGCCGCTGGTTGCTCGGCAACGACCCCGAGCCGCGCCAGGTGGCGCTCCTGGGCGTCCGCAGGCACTGGCCCTTGCGCGCGGAGGCCGGGGATGGCCAGGTCCTTCTGGCGCTGCTTCGCCGACCTCGGCCTTCCTCCTGGGTGGAGCCCGCGCTCCCACAGGCTGCGCTGCTCTTGTCCGTCTTGTCGGCCAGGCAGGGCCCCTTCAGCCGCGGCTTGGCCCCCGAGCGGCCACCCAGCACCATGTAGGCGCCGCGCTTGGTGCACGCCACCAGCTCCTGGGTCTGCTCGCCGTCGCCACTGCAGGCGTAGCTGAGGACATGCCCGAGGATGCTGAAGGCCGCCGCGCTGGCAAAGAGGGCCGCGGCGCTGCCGGCTGAGCGGGCGCTCTCCAGGCGCGGCCTCTTGGGCTTTGGGCCCTCCTCCTCCTCCTGGTCGGCGGGCGGGGCCTGCGAGTCTGGCGGCGCCTCGAAGCGCACCTGCCGCCGCTCGCCTGCATCTGGAAGGCCCTCGCTGTCCTTCTCGCTGGTGCCCTGCCAGATGACCGCGGCCTGGCCAATCCACCGTGCTAGCTCGTGGACCACCTCGGCCAGCGCATGGTGCTCGCCGACGGCCTGGCTTTCCACTGCATGCAGCCTGGCGCCCATCTTGGCGAGGCGGTCGGCGTGGTCGTTCCCGCGCCGCTGGGCTTCCGTGAGGTGCCCGTCCAGCACGGCTTGGCGGTTGCAGTGCGCTTGCATCTTCCGCATTGCAAACGAACCAGGCTCGAAGGCCGCGTGGATCCTGCTCCAGAGGTGGGCATTGGCCCTGTTGGGCGCCGCGGCGTAGACTCGGCCCCGTAGGAGGCAGGAGACGGTGGAGCTGCAGTCGACGTGGACTGGCCCCGCATAGTTGGCCAGCACCCGCACCGCAAAGTCCTCGCCGTCCTTGGCCGTCTGCTGCGGGCAGAGGTCCCGCCTCACCGTGCCGTAGACGCCCGCGACCCGGTTCCTGTCGTCGTCGCACTGCGCGATGGCCCAGCCAGCTCGGCGGAGGGAGCTGAAGTGCGGCTCGAGGGCCGAGCCGTCCAAGTACAGCTCCCCAGTCAACGTGTCGTCAGGCGGCCTTCGGATCCACCACGCGCCCATAGCATCGGTGCGGCGGCCCCGCGGAGGGGGAGGCGCTGGCAGCCAGCAGCGAGCGAAGTTCTCTCCTGCAGCCTCGCCCGGGGCACGAACCCGTTCAGCACACCTAGCGAGTCGAGGAGGCACGCTGTCCCTCCGTTGGGCCGCCAGCATGGGGCACTCGAAGAGCCTGCCACGCGCCGCCCCGCAGCAGCGGCACCTGGCGTGGCCGCGCTCCCTGGCGTCGTACAGCCTGGCCTGCGTCCAGTGCGCGTTGGAAATGTGGGGGATCAACGCATGCTGCTCTCGCTCGCCGAGGTCCCCCCCCCAGGTCCGAGCAGCGGCGCTATGGCATCCCAGAACAGCGGCCCCTGAGAAGCCCTGCTGTGGGCGCGCGCCGCGCCGCGAGCCCAGCCTCGAACCCCAGCTCGCGCGGGCCCAGGAGCGTGAGGTCCAGCTGGTCCCCGAGGTCCGTGACGAGGCATCGCTCCGACTCGAAATGCCAACCGATCCTGGCCAGGGTGAGCACCGCTGCATCCACGGGGGGCGTGCAGTGCACCCACGGCGACACTGCCTCGGCGCGTCGGGCTGCTGCCGCCTCCAGCCCACGCCTCAGCATGCGCAAGGGCAGCCCCCCCGACTGGAGCGGCACCGCCAACATCTGCACCGTGTAGCCCGCAGCGAGCACCGCAGGGTCCAGGTCGCGCCGCCGCCGCAGCTCCGCACATCGCAGCCTCAGGCCCAGGGCAGCGCCGTTTGGCAGCCGACCAGCACTGCGGCACGCCGTAAGCCGCCAGCTGTGTAGCTCCCCGTCCGCGATGCCCGCCACCGTGCGCCCCCAGATCATGATGGCCGTCGGCCCTGCCTTGTGGGTCAGGTCGGCCCCCACTCCAGCAGCCTCGAGGCAGCGAAGCCGCCTGGCGCGCTGCAGGGCTCCAGCAGCACGGGCTCGACCATCATGAACACCACGCCTCGTGATGCTGGCGTCCGCGCCGAGGTTCCTGGCCTGGAGGGCCCGCTTGAACTCCCAGCCGTGCGCCTGCCAGCGCCCCCCAAGCAGCCGTGCCAGGCCTGGGCCGGAGGCAAGGTACGACGTTTTGGCAGCACTGAGGGGGAGATGCTGCTCCCCATGGAACTGTGCAACTTCGACCCCAGCGCTTGGGCGGCCACCAGCCTCTCAGTGCCAACGGCTTGCAGCGCGACGTCGTCGACGACGTTGCGGGCCACCGCCAAAGGCCTGCCGCTCGCCAAGTCGGCGCGAAGTGCCCCAAGCACAGGCAGCTTGGCTACTGTAGTGGCGCAAGCGCAGCCCGCCAGCACTGCGCCCTGCGTGCAGAACACCTCTGAGGCGAGGCCCACGAAGCTGATGAACCTCGGCCTCTGGTACATCACGAGGAGCCCACGCAGCAGGCGGAGGTTGAAGCCATGCTCGATGGCGCAGCTCCAGAGCACGTCGTGCCGCAGGTTCTCGTAGAACTTCGTGATGTCCAGGAAGCGGCTGGCCGAGGCAAACCCGCTCGCGCGGGCGAAGGCCGCGTACTCGTTGTGGAGCCACCCAGCCTTCTCGCAGCCTCGGTCCGCCTTGCCCCAGAGAAGCCGATAGTCGTGCTCCGCCTCCCACAGCGCACAGATGGGCTGCATGAGGCGGCTCCGGAGGCGGCGGAGGAGCGGGATGAGGGCGATTGGCCGTGCCCCTCCGAGGGCCTTGGGGATGAACACCATCATGGTCGCGAACACCCCCAGCGCCTGAGGCCGCCCCTCGAAGGCGGCGAGGCGGTCCAGGCACCTCAGCTGCAGGGCCACGGGCAGGAGCACCAGCTGCTGCGGGTGCAGCTGGTCGGCTCCCAAGCCCGCAGTCGGTGAATAACGCCTGCAGGCCACCTGCAGCATGTCGAGCGTGAGGAGAGGCATCTCCCAGCCCTGGATGTCCCAGCTGCCGACGCCTGCACCTGCGGCAAACCCGTCCTGCTGACACAGCTTCTGCCAGTTCGCCTCCAGCTGATCGACGGCCAGCATGCCCGCCAGCGGCCTGCCCGTGGCGGGGTCGACGGCCTTCGGGAGCGGCACTGCCTTCGCGAACCTGTGGGCCAGCTCCTGGCAGGCTGCGGCGGTGGTCTCCTCGAGGAGGTGCGCCACGCGCTCGGCCTGATGGACGTGCCAGCACTCTTGGGAGGGGTGCCACCTCTGCGCCCGCTCGGCCGTCAGCCGCTGCAGCGCCAGGCCCAGCGCCTGGCGGATGCTGTGCGTGAGCGCCGAGTGCCGATGGCGGTGCTCGCGCTTCACCACGGCGCTGAGGGGCTTGAGGACAAAGGCCTTCCGTGCTGGTCTGTCGTGCTGTTGTGGTCTGCTATGTTCGTGTGGTGCGCCGTGCTGGAACTGGAACTGTGGGGGACAGACCAACACGACAGACCACAGCAGCACGGCAGACCAGCGCGGTAGACCACATCAGCACGGCAGACCAACACGACAGAACTTCGCGGCAGACCAACACAATGATCCCATGGATGTTGTGTTGGTCGTCTGCGATTCGTTTCGTAGTTTCCGTGACGTTCTCAACCCGACGTTGTCTGGCAAGCTTCGTGAGCAGAATTGCCCTTCCCGTTCTTGTCCGGTCAGGTTTTTCTATTATACTCTGCTCTACACTGAATGCTGAATGCACTCTGCTCTGTTCTGCTCTACTCTGCTTTTGCTATACGTCTATTGTACTCCACTTCTGAGTTTAACGAGTGCTGGACGCTTGTTGGGACGCCACTGGAATAGCCATAGGAAGCCTGGCAATAGCAGAGGAAGCCATTGCGGGAGCATTGGGCAGAATAGAAGGGGGAGCAGTGGGCCCGTTTGCTGTGTTTTTAGCAGGACTCCTATGATCAAGCCTATTTTGAGAACAACGTGGACCAGGTCTGGACCTTTCCGCAGGGAGCAGTCCTTCATCCCGAGCAAGTTTGTTGACGGCCCTGGGGCCCAGCAAGGGCCTCCATGGGTTGAAAGCCGGCTGCTTGTAAAAGAGACACCTCGCCGGAGTGACCTCGGGGAGCGCCGCTTCCAGAGGGGGCTGAGGAGCAAACCCAAGCACGCAGGCCGCTACCGTCGCACCGCATGCAACGATCGGCCAGCCTCACACCAACGGACGCCCTTCTAGCCCAGGGCCCCTCTCGCGTGCAACCGTGAAAGCAGCGAAACACCCTCGCGCCCTGATTCCTCCCACGACACACGGAGGTCCGCGATTCTCTCTCATAAATCGGCCCCTGGACCTGTCATCTGTCGCGTTCCGGCCAGAACCCCGCCGCGGATCCAGCCGTGGCGCCGAGGGCGAACCAGGCCCAAGAACGCCAGAAAACCTCGATCGTCGAAACTCGATCTTCGGATCTTGATCTTCGACCCTCGGTCCCCGAATCTCGAACCTAGATCCTCGAATGTTGATCCCAAAATTCGGCTTTCGATCCCCGAACCCCGAAGCTTCGATCCCCGATGGCGCCACGGGCCAGCTGCTGCCCGCGGCGCGCCGCTGTGCCGCCGGGCGACGCCGCCCGCGCGCGGCCGCCGGCCGAGCCCCACCGGCGGGGCGTCCGGAGGCGCCCTCGGAAACGGAGCCCAGGAGGCGTACGGCGTCGTCGTCGCCCGTCGTCGCCTTCGTCGTCGCCGTCGTCGTCCGTCGTCGTCGTCCGTCGCCTGTTGTCATGACGACCTCTGCAGAGATGTTCCCCTGCGTGTTCGTGCGCGCCTGTCTTCGTGTGTGGGGCAGTGGCACATGTCGGCACACGGTTCCCTTGCCGCTATGGTAATGCTCCGTTTTGCATGGAAGAGGGTGAGAGAGAAAGAGAGAGAGAGAGAGAGAAAGAAAAATTAAGAAAACAACAACAGCAACAACAACGACAACACCAACAACAACAACAACAACAACAATCAGTTTAAGACTGTTCTCTCTTATCTGCTCAGGTGTCCGTGAACGCGTATTTCCCAAACCCTCGATACCCGCCCTCTTCGTCTTCGATCGTTCCGTTTTTGTGGGGTCGACCTTTCTTCCCTGCAGGCCGGGTCCTGGCAAGCGGCGGGGCGGCCGCGGACCGTCGGCTTGGCCAGCGGCAGCGCTGATCGGCGGCAGCCCGACCCTAAGAGGGACGGACAGGAGACCGACCACGACGACGACGACGACGACGACGACGCCGACGACGACGACGACGACGACGACGACGACGGCGACGACGGCGACGACGGCGACGACGACGACGACGACGAGCGAAAGCGAGAGCGAGAGAGGGAGAACGACAGCAGGGCCACGACGAAAGGCACGAAGTAGGCCACGAAGGGAGACTGCGGGGACACGAAGGGAATGCTTATGTGGCCACGATCAGCGCGAACGAACGGGGGCCACGAAGGGCAGATAATGCGGGGCCACAGAATGGCAACGACGGGGCCACTGAGCGTAGCAATTGGGCCGCGAAGGGCAGCGAGGGGGCCACAAAGGGCGACAGGGGGGCCACGAAGGGCATGCACGTGGGCCTCGACGGGCAAGAACGAGCGGGGGCCACGAAGGGCATGCGTACATTGGGCCGCGGAGGGCAAGGACGGGGCCATTGAGGGCGACAGCGGGGACACGAAGGGCAGCGAGGGGGGCACAAGTGGCTGCAACGGGGACACGACGGGCAGCGAGGGGTCCACGAAGGGGCGCAACGTGGCCACGAAGGGCAGCGAGGGGGCCACGAGGGGCTGCAACGGGGCCACGATGGGCAGCGAGGGGGCCACGAAGGGCTGCAACGGGGCCACGACGGGCAGCGAGGGGGCCACGAAGGGCTGCAACGGGGCCACGAGGGGCAGCGAGGGGGCCACGAAGGGCGACAGCGGGGCCACGACGGGCAGCGCGGGGGCCGCCACGAGTGGCTGCAACGGGGCCACGAAGGGCAGCGAGATCCCGATTCCTAAATCATCTGTGAGGGAGTCCAAAGCGTTAGCGCGACTCCTGGGCGCCTGAGTGTCGGGAGCGCGGCGAGTCAATTGCAGGGGTTGCAACGCAAGGGCGCTATTCTTGAGTAAATTGCAAGAGAGGCTCCAGCGAGGGCGCGACTCCAGAGCGCCGAGAGAGCGATTCCTGAATAAATTGTAAGGATACCCCAAGCGAGAGCGCGATTCCTGCATAAGATTCGAGGAAGTCTCAGGCGGGAGCGGGTATCTGGCTAAATCGTGAAGAAGTCTCAGGCGGGAGCAGTTGTTGTTGCAACCCGGGGGCCAACGACACAGTTTGAGCTTCAAGAATTTCCCTCATAAAAAACCGGGTGCGAGCGCTGGAAGGGGCATTTCAATTGAAAAATACAGAGTGCAGTGGGCGGGGGGGATCAACAATAATTGTTCTTCAGCAGTGAGAGTTCAATCGTTTTAGGACTGTTCGTTCTTACTGGCACGCGTGTCTTGTATTCTGTACACCCCAACCTTCGATGCCCGCCACCCTCGTGGTCGATTGCACCCCCTTTCGGGGGGAGTATCTTTTTTGTCGGAAGTGCGAAGACATCTACAACGAGAGCACCGATCCTGAATTCGGGCGCCTCTCTGGCCAGGGGCTTGCGGAATACCGATGGAGAACTATCGAACGGGAACCCTTGTCGCCGTGTCCGGGCGTCCACCCACTTGTTTTAATTACGAGACAGTCTCGAGCGAGAGAGCCGTTGCTGAGTTCGGGGGCTTTTTTGGCCAGGGGCTCTCGGAGTAAATCGCGAGGAAGTATCGACAGGAGCCCTTGTCGTCGTGGTTGGGCCTCCGCCAACTTAATTGAATTGCGAGGATGTCTCGAGCGAAAGCGCCGTTCCTGAGTTCGCGGGCCGCTCTGGCCAGGGTGCCTGGGGGTAAATTGTGCGGAAGTATCGAACGGGAACCGTTGTCGTCGTAGCTGGGCCTCCTTCTGCTTAAATTTACACTCGAGCCAACGCTCGAGCGGGAGCCTCGCTTTCCGAGAACATGTAGCCAGCGTCGAGGCGAGAGCGCGCGGAACCGTTTCCAGTGATCGACAAGATTTATTCTTTAGAGGTGAATATTCAACAACAACGACAACAACAACCATTTTAAGACTGTTCGCTCTTATCTGCTCAGGTGTCCGTTAACGCGTATTTCCCAAACCCTCGATACCCGCCCTCTTCGTCTTCGATCGTTCCCTTTGTGTGGGGTCGACCTTTCTTCCCTGCAGGCCGGGCCCTGGCAAGCGGCGGGGCGGCCGCGGACCGTCGGCCTGGCCAGCGGCAGCGCTGATCGGCGGCAGCCCGACCCCAAGAGGGACGGACAGGAGACCGACCACGACGACGACGACGACGACGACGACGACGACGACGACGACGACGACGACGACGACGACGACGACAATAACGTCGACGGCGACGACGGCGACGACGACGACGGCGACGGCGACGACGAGCGAAAGCGACAGCGAGAGCGAGAGAGAAAACGACAGCAGGGCCACGAAGGGCACGAAGTAGGCCACGAAGGGCGACTGCGGGGACACGAAGGGAATGCGTATGTGGCCACGAAGTGCGCGAACGAGCGGGGGCTACGAATGGCAGATATTGCCACAAAAGGCAACGACGGGGCCAACTGAGGGTAGCAACGGGGCCACGTAGGGCAGCGAGGGGGCCATAAAGGGCAACAGCGGGGCCACGAAGGGCATGCACATGGGGCCACGAGGGGCGCGATCGAGCGGGGGGCACGAAGGGCATACGTATATTGGGCCGCGGAGGGCAACGACGGGGCCACTGGGGGCAGCAACGGGGCCACGAAGGGCAGCGAGGGGGCCACGAAGGGCTGCAACGGGGCCACGAAGGGCATGTATATGGGGCCACGACGGGCGCGAACGAGCGGGGGCCACGAAGGACACGCATATTTGGGGCAGCGAGGGGGCCGCGGAGGGTTGCACATGGGCCACGACGGGCAGCGAGGGGGCCACGAAGGAACGCAACGGGGCCACGAAGGGCAGCGAGGGGGCCACGAAGGGCTGCAACGGGGCCACGAGGGGCTGCAACGGGCCACGAAGGCCAGCGAGGGGGCCCGGAAGGGCTGCAACGGGGCAGCGAAGGGCAGCGAGGGGGCCACGAATGGCTGCAACGGGGCCACGATGGGCAGCGAGGGGGCCACGAAGCGCTGCAACGGGACCACGAAGGGCAGCGAGGGGGCCACGAAGGAGCGCAACGGGGCCACGAAGGGCAGCGAGGGGGCCTCGAAGGGCTGCAACGGGGCCACGACGGGCAGCGAGGAGGCCACGAAGGGCTGCAACGGGGCCACGAAGGGCAGCGAAAAAAGCCACGAAGGGCTGCAACGGGGCCACGAAGGGCAGCGAGATCCCGGCTCCTAAGTCATAGGTGAAAAAATGGGGTCCCACGCGTGAGCGCGAGTTTTGGGTGCCTGAGTGTCAGCAGCGCGGCGCTTGAGCACTTTGAAGGAAATTCCAACGCAAGGGCGCTATTCTTGAGTAAACTGCAAGCAGGTCTCCAGCGAGAGCGCGTCTCCAGAGCGCCGAGAGAACGATTCTTGAATAAATTGCAAGGAAGTCCCAAGCGAGAGCGCGATCCCTGAATACAACGCGAGGAAGTCTCAGGCGGGAGCGGGTCCTGGCTAGATTGTTAGGAATTCTCAAGCGGGAGCCGTTGCTGTTGTAACCCGGGGGCGCGCCGGGAGGGGCTTTTCAATTGAAATATAGAATGGGCACCGGATGGGAGATCAACAATGTTTTTTTTTTAAGAAGTGAGACTTCAACCATCGTTCTTAACTCTGTCCGCTCTTACTGGCACGCGTGTCTTGCATTCTGTACACCCCAACCTTCGATACCCGCCACTCTCGTCTTCGATTGCACCCCCTTTCGGGGGGAATATCTTCCTTGTTGGCCACTGATTGAAGTGCGAGAAGGTCTCGAGCGACAGCGCCATTCCTGAATTTGGGGGCCTCTCTGGCCAGGGGCTCTTGGAATACCGATGGGGGAATATCGAACGGGAGCCTTTGTGGCCGTGTCCGGGCCTCCACCAACTTGTCTTACTTACGAGAAAGTCTCGAGCGAGTGTGCCGTTCCTGAGTCCGGGGGCCTTCCTGGCCAGGGGCTCTCGGAGTAAATCGTGAGGACGTAAAAACAGAGAGTCCTTGTCGTCGTGGCTGGGCGGCCTCCGCCAACTTGACTGAATTGCGAGGGCGTCTCGAGCGAGAGCGCCGTTCCTGAGTTCGGGGGCCTCTTTGGCCAGGGTGCCTCAGGGTAAAGTGGGGGGAAGTATCGAGCGGGAGTCGTAGCTGGGCCTCCAAGGGCCCACATTTAGACTCAAGCCAACTCTCGCGCGGGAGCCTTGCTTTCTGAGAAAATGTAGCTGGCGTCGAGGCGAGAGCGCGCGGAACCGTTGCCGGAGATGAGCAATAATTCTCTTGCGCAGCTGTGCTCTAGAGCTCGGACATCTTTATTTTAGTCGTGGTTCGTGGTTCGTGATGGTTCGTCCCCCTCGGCCCCTCCCCTGAGCCTGAGCCCCAGCTCCCCTGTGCCACCCACCCTTCGGAGGCTTGCTCCGTCAAGGCTTCCCAGGACAGCCCCCCTGGGCCGCGGACATCCTTAGTTTCGTCGTGGTTCGTGGTTTGTCGTGGTTCGTCCCCCTCGGCCCCTCCCCTGAGCCTGAGCCCCAGTTCCCCTGGGCCACCCATCCTTGGGACCCCCCCTCCGTCCAGGCTTCCCAGGGCAGCCCCCCTGGGCCGCGGAACCATTTATTTTCGTCGTGGTTCATGCTCGTGGTGGTTCGTCCCCCTCGGCCCCTCCCCTGAGCCTGCGCCCCAGCTCCCCTGTGCCACCCACCCTTCGGAGGCTTGATCCGTCCATGCCCTTCTGGGCCGCGGAACCCTTTACTTTCGTCGTGGTTCGTGGCTCGTGGTGGTTCGTCCTTCGGCCCCTCCCCTGAGCCTGAGCCCCAGCTCCCCTGGGCCACCCACCCTTCGGAGGCTTGCTCCGTCCAGGCTTCCCAGGACAGCCCCCCTGGGCCGCGGACATCCTTATTTTCGTCGTGGTTCGTGGTTCGTCGTGGTTCGTCCCCCTCGGCCCCTCCCCTGAGCCTGAGCCCCAGTTCCCCTGGGCCACCCACCCTTGGGACCCCCCCTCCGTCCAGGCTTCCCAGGGCAGCCCCCCTGGGCCGCGGAACCCTTTATTTTCGTCGTGGGGCCACCCCTCCTTGGGACCGCCCCCCCTCCGTCCAGGCTTCCCTTGTATACCCAGCTTTAACGTGGGACTTACATAGGTCATTTGGCGGTGCGAACAGGGGTGATTGAAAGGGTGTTTTCATTGGTGCGAACTTCGGCGGCCAGAAACAATTCCAAAACAAAACCGTTGTCAATGCGATGTGCGCATCTCCAGAAATCGTGTTGCGTGCGCGTCGGGGATGAGCGCGCGTGAGAGATGCAGCAGGCGCTTCGACCAAGAACGCGCAAGTCTTGTGTGGAGCCAAGCGGGGGTTTCGTCTAAGCGCCGGTTTGTCTACATGTCTGGAGCCTATCGTCGCTCCAATCACTTGGAAATCTGCGCCCGCCGATCTGGGGGAACTGGGCGGTTTCATCGCCCATCCGTCCACCAGTTAGGGAGTTAGGGAGCCGCTGAGCCCGTAGAGCACAACATCTAGCGCTCTGCATGTCGAGCGCGCCGATGCTGCGCTGTTCGCCAAGGCTCGCCGCGCGGGAGCTGCGGGCGAATTGCCAGGCATCGGCGGGGCTCGGCATGCAAAGTGATAGATGTATGTGACCTGCCGGCTTGGCGGTCCCCAGGCTGATGAACGGGTGGGCGATGGAACCGCCAAGTTTCCTCAGATCGGCGGGCGCAGGTTTCCCTGGCATTGGGGCGACGACTAGCCCAAAACAAGAAGTCCATGCGGCGCTGAAACGAAGCCCGCGCTAGGTTCCCCAGAATATTTGCACGCTCTACGGAACATGTCTTGCTGCGTTTCCCGCGCGCGCCCGTCCCCCTAGCGTTCGCCGCGTTCATTTCCAGTCGGCGCGCGCATCGCAGTAGTGAAAGCTTTGTTTAGGGATTATTTAATCGCTTCGCTCATTCCGCCGGCCCATAATGTCGCACCGTGGTCGCCTGTCCGAGTGGTCGTTTGCAGTGTGGAGCTGCGGCGTCGGGAGCCGAACGCGGGGGAGGAGGACCACCCCGACCCGCGTTTCCCTAGTCGCGTCTGGCTGGAGTCTTGGAGGCGCCCTGGGGGCCTCCTGAGGGTTTTTTGGAGGCCTCCAGAGGGCCTTTTGGAGGCATCTTGAGGCCTCTTGAGGGCCTCTTGGGGGCCTCTTGGGGCCTTCGGGGGCGTCTTGGGGCCTCCCGGGGGCCTCTAAGGACCGAGGGCTCGAAATTCTGTTTCGTGAACCCCCTCTTGGGGCGTTCTTGAAGCGTTCTTGG
This sequence comes from Prorocentrum cordatum, assembly GCA_963575745.1. Taxonomy (NCBI): domain Eukaryota; class Dinophyceae; order Prorocentrales; family Prorocentraceae; genus Prorocentrum; species Prorocentrum cordatum. The sequence continues at coordinate 498,478 of CAUYUJ010000803.1, forward strand.
GGCCCTCTTGCCGTCTTGGAGGCCTCTTGGGCCGTGTTGGAGCCGTCTTGGGCCATCTTGGAGCCCTCTGGGGGGCGTCTGGGGCCCTCTTGGGGCGATCTTGGAGGCCTCTTGAGCCGTTTAGGGGCGTCGGGGAACCGAAAAGGTTGAAACGCCAAAATCTGTCCAAAACCTACGAAAAAGCATTGTTTGTTTGCCTCATGGAGCCCTCTTGGGAATGCACTTGGAGACCTCCTGGGGATCTTGGATGCTTCTTGGGTCATCTTGGAGACGTCTTGGGCCGTCTGGAGGCCATCTTGGGCGTCGTGGAGCGATATTCGGGCGTCTCGGACCTCTCTTGGACCGTGTTGGGGGCGTTCTTGGGGCCCTCTTGGGCCGTCCTGGAGGCCTCTGGGGCCGTCTTGGAGCCGTCTTGGGCCGTCTTGGGGCCCTCTTGGGGGCCTCTTGGGCCCTCTTGGGGCGATCTTGGAGGCCTCTTGAGCCGTTTAGGGGCGTCGGGGAACCGAAAAGGTTAAAACGCCCAAATCTGTCCAAAACCACAGGAAAAAAAACAGTTTGTTTGCCTCTTGGGGCCCTCTTGGGAGTTCTCTTGGAGGCCTCTTGGGGCATCTTGGAGGCTTCTTGGGCCATCTTGGAGACGTCTTGGGCCGTCCGGAGGCCATCTTGGGCGTCGTGGAGCGATCTTCGGGCGTCTCGGAACTCTCTTGGACCGTGTTGGGGGCGTTCTTGGGGCCCTCTTGGGCCGTCTTGGAGGCCTCTGGGGCCGTCTTGGAGCCGTCTTGGGCCGTCTTGGGGCCCTTTTGAGGGCCTCTTGGGCCCTCTTGGGGCGATCTTGGAGGCCTCTTGAGCCGTTTAGGGGCGTCGGGGAACCGAAAAGGTTGAAACGCCCAAATCTGTCCAAAACCTAAGAAAAAGCATTGATTTTTGCCTCTTGGGGCCCTCTTGGGAGTGCTCCTGGAGGCCTCTTGGGGCATCTTGGAGGCTTGTTGGGTCATCTTGGAGACTCTTGGGCCGTCTGGAGGCCATCTTGGGCGCCGTGGAGCGATCTTCGGGCGTCTCGGACCTCTCTTGGATTGTGTTGGGGGCCTCTTGGGGCCCTCTTGGGGCGATCCTGGAGGATCTGGGGGAGTGTCCCGGGCTCCGCCCGGGCTCCGCCCGGGGTACTTTTGATCCAGGGACCCCCAGGGGCCGCCCCGCGCGCGCGAACCAGACATACTGTTTACCAGTTACCGGAGATCTTAGCACGCCTCTGGCCCGTTGGGCCGGCGAATTTCTGGCAGCAAAACAATGCATTCATACTTAAGGATAAAATTATGGCCCGAGGCGGGGTCCCAGGAAGGCCCCAAGACCAACCCAAGAGTGCATTGCTCTGCGGGAAGCTTGATAGCCCACCGAATGGGATGGATAGAAGATTGCGCACCATATGTTATCCTATTGAGTGGGATAATCGTCCAGGCGAGCTACCGCCGTCTGGCGACAGATGGTGCCAGAGAGGTTATCCCACCTAGTGGGATAGAAAATTGCGCCCACTAAGTGGTTTGCGGATGACCCCGAGCGACCCCTAGAGCCCAAGAGGATTTCAAATGGGCACAAAATGGGCCGAGAAGCCTCCAACATGGCCCGGCGAAAGCCCCGCGATGTCCCCAAGAGGCGTGGTTCACAACCACGTGGTCGTTAAAGTTGGTGCGTTGACGATCAAAAGGCTGTCAGCACGTGCCTGATAACGCTCACGCGCGGGTTTCAAAAGCATGTTTTTTCTTTGTTGTTAATGATTTGCCTCTCACACGCTCGTGTGAACGGCCAAGTGGCCGTTTACACGCCCGTGATCACGGCCACGTGGCCGTTATCACGGGCGTGTTAACGCTCATGCGCGGGGCTCAATAATTTTGATGTTTCTTTCGTTTTTTCAAGGTTTGCCGTTGAAACGCCCGTGATCACGGCCGCCTGGCTGTTAACATGCCCGTGATCACGGCCACCTGGCCGTTAACACGGACGTGTTCATATTTAGACGCGGGGCTCAAAACATTGATTTTCGTTTGTTTTGCAGTGGTTTTCCGCTAACACACCGTGATCACGGCCGTGATCATGGCCAGGTGGCCGTGATCACGGGCGTGTTAACGGCCAGGCGGCCGTGATCACGGCCAGGTGGCCGTGATCACGCCCGTGTTAACGGCCAGGTGGCCGTGATCACGGGCTTGTTAACGGCCACACGGCCGTGGTCACGGGCGTGTCAACGGTAAGCCCTTTTAAAAACCAAGGAAAATCAATGTTTTGAGCCCCGCGCTTAAGCGTTAACACGCCCGTGTTAACGGCCAGGTGGCCGTGATCACGGGCGTCTTAACGGCCAGGTGGCCGTGATCACGGGCGTGTTCACGGCTTTCCCCCGAAAGCAAGGAGTGCCGGAGCGAGGGCGACACGCTTTCCCCTACCCCAAACGTCTTCCCGAACTGGTGAAAACATGGGTGCGCGGAAGGGTGCGCGGCAGGGTGCGCGTCGCGCTTGTATTGTGCTCTACGTTCCCAAGCAGCGTTTGCACTGAAAGAGCCCCTGAGGGTGCTAAGAATTTTTGCGCGCGAGCCAAGCCGATCTTGGTGAGCGGGTGGGTCCCCCCTTCCCAGTGTCCAGGGCCCCGGGTCCTGGGTCTGCGGTTTCGGGCCCTGGGCTCTGGACGGAGTAGCGTTCTCGGGCGTCCAAATGCTGGCTGCTGCCCGCACCTTGGTCCGTTGCGCCCGCGAGCATGAAGAGAGTTTGGGTAGCAAAGTGGACAACATGTTTCGAAGCTCACGGGATCAAGTGGATAGTAGAAAACTTTGAATGGAGATTACAAGCGGATGCCGAACAATCTGAATTGAAATGTTTGGACATGGAAGTAGAAAGACTGAGGAGACAGTGAAACAGAGGGTGATAGAAAGAGAAAGAAAGATATAGACAGAGAGAGAGAGAAACTAAAAAAAGCGAGCGGAGCTGGAAGGTGTGGTCGCGACGTGCTTCCCTGAAAAAACGTTCCGCAAATTGTGTCTGGGTCCTTCGTGAGGCTGAGTTGATTTTTGGGCGGAAGACCGTCTCGAGCACTGGTAGCTACCTGGCGCGATCCGCGGCGAAGTAGATCTCCGGGGCATGGGGTCGAGAGCCCAGGGCCCCCGCTGACCAGAGAAACCAGAACGCACGACGTTCACCCCTTCCTCGTCCGCCCTCCCCCTTGCCCTTTTCATCTTCTTCCTCTTGCGTGCCTTTCCTCCGTCCGTCGCCCCTTTGGCTCATGTCCATGGCGTCCTGCTCAGGACATTGCGTTCTAGCGCGTGGGTGTTGTTGCGGCCTCCGAGGGGCGTTCCCGCGGCGGAGGCCTACTTAGGCCGATCGCTTGGTGTTCCGGGTTCGCGCTGACCGCGGATCGGGACTTCGCTGGGTGTTCGTGGGCTGCGGCGGGATCAGTTCAAACCGTTGTTCGCATTCTCTGGGTTTGTAGTTTTTTTTGCCGTCGATAGGGCATGGGGGGCCGTGTTCCTTTTTCTGCGCTTGATTCGGTTTAGTTTTCGTAGGTTGATCGATGGTTTTTCTGGGCGGTTTCAGAGCCCCGTCGGGTCTGTCCTCGGCCGCCGCGTTTTTTGTCGGCGGGGGTTCGTCTATTGCATTTTTTGGGGGGGGTATTGTTCTCGCGTGCCCTTCGACCCATATCGGCCTGACGAGCGCGGAAAGCTTGATGCGCAGAAGCAGGCAGCAAATTATATGTTGCATGTTATTTTTCCTTTCGGTATTATGTGATTGTTTTCGCGCGCGGGGGCCGTGTCGGGGCACTGGTTGGGTCCCGGCGGTCATTCTTGGAAGCCACACGTTGTTTCCTCCCGCGATGTTCTGCCATCTTGGCGGCCTAGGCCCAGGCGGCGCATCATGCCCGTCGCGGCTGCTTCGGGGACCCCGTAGAGCACTGGGCGGCGTCGGGCCGCCAAAAGGGCGTTTGGAGGAGGGCCAACGCGCGCAGGGTAGAGCGATGACAACGGATGAGGCTCGCAAGCGGATCGTAAATGCGTTTCCAACGCCTTGTGTTGTTACAGACCCGCGCCGTGTAGGCGCGAGGGCGGATTCCTCCTCGGGCGGAGGCGCGCGACTGCAAGGGGCGAGTCGGCGGCGGCAAATGGGGTAACGCGAGCGCGCCCTCCATCTTGTTGCACTTACATTCCCGTTCGCCCGCTGCTCCGCGCGGGACTTCGGAGAAACATCGTTGCCCGCCGCGCGGCAAGCGACGGCTCTGCCGCCGGTGCCGCCCCCCGCCCTTCGCCCCATGCCCCTTTCCTTGCAGCCCCGCGCTGTTCGCGGCGGCCGCTTCCGCCATCCCGCGCCCCCGCCGTCCAAGCCCAATGGCGGGGGCGCCATGGCGGGCAGGAAACATACAGGGCAATTGCGGACTGAATATTACAACGAAGGAACAACTAAAGTCGAGCACGTGCGGGTGACAATTTCACCGCAACTGCAAAGGTTTAGTTCCAGACGGTCGCTGCGCGCGTCGCTCGCGCACCCGTTCGATCACCCTTTCCGCGCACCCGTCCCCGCGCCCTTCTTATCCCCGAGAGTTCCACGTCTACGTTGACCACGCAAGGCTTCCCAGGGCAGCCCCCCTGGGCCGCGGAACCCTTTACTTTCGTCGTGGTTCGTGGCTCGTGGTGGTTCGTCCCCCTCGGCCCCTCCCATGAGCCTGCGCCCCAGCTCCCTTGGGCTACCTCTCCTTGGGACCCCCCCTCCGTCCAGGCTTCCCAAGGCAGCCCCCCTGGGCCGCGGACATCCTTATTTTCGTCGTGGTTCGTGGCTCGTCGTGGTTCGTCCCCCTCAGCCCCTCTCCTGAGCCTGAGCCCCAGTTCCCCTGGGCCACCTCCCCTTGGGACCTCCCTCCGTCCAGGCTTCCCAGGACAGCCCCCCTGGGCCGCGGAACCCTTTACTTTCGTCGCGGGGCCACCCCCCCTTGGGACCCCCCCTCCGCCCAGGCTTCCCAGGGCCTGGGCCGCGGAACCCTTTATTTTCGTCGTGGTTCGCGGCTCGTGGTGGTCACGCGTGCCACTTGTTATTTAATCGCTTCGCTCATTCCGCCGGCCCTGGAGCCCTCTTTAGGGCCTCTTGGGGGCCTCTTGGGGACCTCTTGGGAGTCTCTTGGGGCTCCTTGGCGGCGTCTTGGGGACCCCCAGGGCCTCTCGGGGGAACTTTTGGGGCCTCTTGGGTCGGGAGGGGGGCGGGCAGTCGATTGCGGCTCCCCCCTCGGAGGCCACGATCCTTGTGAGGGGTGTCGAGAAATGGCCCTCCCCTGGAGCGCTCTGGTGCCTTCTCCCGGGACCTTGCCGGGGTACTTCTCGCCCCGGGGCCCCCAGGGGCCGCTCCGCGCGCGCGAACTAGAAATATAGTTAACCAGTTACCAGAGATCTTAGCACGCCTCTGGCCCGTTGGGCCGGCGAATTTTCTAGAAGTGAATATTCAACGACACAAGAAACGGGCGCAGGATGCAACCATATGCGATTGTCCGCACCTGCAGGCAGGTGGGACGAAGGAGCGGGAGCTCCTTATGGGCCCACGGGACGCGTGAGGTATGCCAACATGAGCGGTGGGGAGCGCGTGGACATCGCCGCGAGGCCTCCAGTGCAGCTCCCGAGGGGCAGGCCACGGAGCGCGAGATGGGTGTGCCGAAATGTGTCGGGGGAGACGCATGTGATCACAGCCACTTGGGAGCGCTTGTGGCAGCGCCTGGAAAGCGTTTGGGAACGCTTGGAAGCGCCTAGCTTGGAAGTGCCTGGGAGAGCCTGGGAGCGCTTGGGAGCGCCTGGAAACCGCCTGGAGACCGCCCGGGGGCGCCTGAGGAAATTAAGGGGCGTCTGGGAGCGCCTTGGAGCGCTCGGGAGCGCCAGGGAAGCGCTTGGGAGCGCCTGGGAGCGCACGGGGGCGCCTGGGAGCGTTTGTGGGGGCGCCTGGAGAGCGCCTTGAGAGTTTCTGGAAAACCTTGGGAGCGCCTGGCGTTTGGGGGTACCTTGGGGTCGCTTGGGAGGCGCTTCAGAGCGTGAGGAAACGCCTGGGAACGCTTTGGGGTTTGGGATGCGCTTGGGAGCGGTTGAAAGCGCTTGGGAGCGTTTGGAAAGCGCCAGAGGTTGGGAGCGGCGGTGTGCTCGGGAGCGTACAAAAGCAAAGGGAACGACTGGAGGCGCGGACGCATATGGTCACAGCCATTGGGGCCTTCGGTGGAGTTCCCTACGCGGCCACGAAGCGCTGTATTCTCGCCCGCGGACGCATGTGGTCACAGCCATTGAGGCTTCCGGTGGAAGTCCACATGGAGCCATGAAGCGTTGTATTCTCATGCCAGCCACTGGGGCCTTCGGTGGAGCTCCCTGTGAGGCCACGAAGCGCTGTATTCTCATTCGCGGACGCATGTGGTCACAGCCGTTGCGGCGTCTATTGGCGCTCCCTATGGGGCCACGAAGCGCTGTATTCTTGTACGCGACCTTGCTCAGGGTGACCCCAACGCATGTGGTCACAGCCATTGGGGCCTTCGGTGGAGCTCCCAATGAAGCCACGGAGCAGCGTACTGGGGCGCGTGGACGCATGTGGCCATAGCCGCCGGGACCGTCGGTGGAGCTCCCTACGCGGCCACGAAAGGCTGTACTGGGTGACGCGAGACGCTGTATTAAGTGGCGCGGACGCACGTGGTCACAGCCATTGGGGCTTTCGGTGGAGCTCCCTACGCGGCCACGAAGCGCTGTATTATTCTCGCCCGCGGATACACGTGGTCACAGCCATTGAGGTTTTCGGTGGGCCTTCGCTGGTGGTCCCTATGTGGCCACGAAGCGCTGCACTGGGTGGCGCGGGCGCATGTGGTCACAGCCACTGGGGCCTTCGGTGGGGCTCCCTGTGAGGCCACGAAGCGCTGCACTTGGTGCAGAGAAAAAAGAGCAGGAACGCGGGGCGATGTCTTGCCAAAGCTAGGACCCAACACCACAGGATGGTTGGGAAAGAAAGCGATGACATATAACGAGAGGGAGAGAGAGAGAGAGAGAGAGAGAGAAAGAGAGCGAAAGGGACACACACACATGAACGAACAACAAACATATAGACTGACTGACATACTGGCAGAGGGAGAGAGAGAGAGAGAGAGAGAGAGAAAAAGAGAGAGCGAACGAGCGAACCACGCGAGCATGCCTGTCGGCTGCTCGGCTCTGTGCAGGGCATGGGTGTACAAGTCGACTACAGGCCAGACAACAAATATGAAACGTGAGCATAATCTGGAATTGGGAATTCGAAAACATGCAACAGAAGAGAGGGAGGCGGGGGAAGGAGGGGGAAAAGGGGGGGTGGAGGAGGAGGGAGGGGCATTACAACGTCATCATGCAGAACTTGATGTACTGCTCCTCCCTGCCAGGCGTCTGCAGCGCCTGTTCCAGAGAATCAGCTCCGACGTGCGTGTAGAACTGTTTGAAGTAATCCATCCATTTCAGCGGTGGTCTGCCTCGTGCTCGATTGTGAGCAGACTGCAGATGTCGAAGAGCGGGCGCACACCTCCACAGAAGAGCCGGCGAACCAGCCGCCACTTCAAAGAGAAAATCGTCACCGACACGTCTCGGGAGGATGCCGTGGACAGCATGTTCGACACGCGCGTCTGCATCCTGCGCATCGTGTCCTGCCAGCTCTCGCCTTCCGCTCTCCTCCAGCCAGCCATATTTCGGAGCATCTTTGTCCGCACTCCCCGGAGCATGGCGTGTTGCTGCGGCTTCAGCGCCAGGCTGGTCAACCCGTACAACAGGACTGGCAAGACCGTGGAGTTGAAGAGCTTGATGCGATGACCGGCGCCGACATGTTGGCTCATCAGAGTTTTGCGTTTTTGTTTTCAGAAAGTGGTGCCGTACCGCTAAGATCCTCCTCTCAACGGCAATTGCTGTTTTGTTCTTCGACAAGTTGAGGGCTCTCCCCAAATATGCGTGAGATTCGTCCAGGTACAGCACGTGAAAGCAGCGGCCAGCAATCTATCCGGTTTTGCAAGTGCCAGGTGGCGCACCAACGTCTCTGGAGGATAAGATCTCGGTTTTTGCGGCGTTCAGTTGCAGCCCTACGGCTTGGAACTCCTCAATTGAGAGCGACAGCATGATTCTGGCGCCCTCCAGCGAGCGGGCATAAAGCAAAACATCGTCTGCTAATCCAAGGTTGGTGAGGCGTGCTGCCTGTCCTGGGAATTCCCACCCCTGCGTTGTGAGGCGGCCTTTCCACTTGTTGAACGCGACCTCCGCTACTGCGTTGAATCAACGCGGACTCGAGACGTCGCCATGGCGAACGCCCCAGAAGAGTTGAAAGCCGTCGCTCGTGCCAACTTGGCCCGCCTGTTCCCAGCGCAGCTCTTGCAGCAAGGAAGCGCGCGCCTCATCCGTGGAAGACTTTACCGACCGCCTTGCTGAGGTCCAGGCTCACGACCCAAAGGTCCTGCTTGAACGCGTCGGCAAATCCCACCACTTACTCCGCGAAGTGCAGAGCCTTGTCGGCGCCGAAGCCAGGCCGGCACGCGCATTGATCTCCCCCCTGCGCTGCTTCCAACCTCGGCGAGATCCTCGACAAAAGCATGTTGACAATAATATTGCATCAAATTCTTCGCACGGCGATTGGGCGCCAATTTGACGCTTTCGACGCGCCCCCAGGCTGAGGCAGCATTGCGAAAGTAGCATGCAGCCACTCTTTCGGGAAAGCCCTTTTTTCATATATTCGTTGCACTGATCAAGAATGAGCTTCTTTGCTCGCAGAGGTAAATGTAAAATGTGCTCTGACGCAATCCCTGCGGAGTCCGCGGCCTTGTTGCGCGCCAACTGTCTCATGGCCGCCCTGAGTTCTGCCGTGCTGAACGGAGGAATGTCGCATGGCAGTTCGCGGCAGCGGTCTTCCAGCTGGCGCCCCCCTCGGGCGCGCGTCGGCGAGAGCTCGAGCAAGCTCCCTGTCGCTTGGCCGCTCGACAGGAACCCCCCGCCCAACCGGAACGCGACGCAGAACGTCCAAGCGGGATGAGCTTTGAACATCCGACAAAATGTTCGCGGCCTGCCGAGTCTTCCAAACCCGAACCTCTTTGCGAAGTGCCCGCTTCCAGCGCCAGAGCAAAGTTTTCCTCTTGAAAGGGCCGCTCTCGTGATCCCGGTCTCTCTTCGCCTAAAGGACAACGTCCGAATTCCAGGGATTTGGCGTCGTCGCTGCCTGGCTTTGCAAGCGCCCCCCTGCCGAAGAGCGGACGACATGTTCTATATCGGCGAATTTGTGAACAGTGACGCGAGGCCCAAAAGTCCATTGACTCTGCGTATCTCTGAATGTCTTGGCCAGGAACATCAGACCATTTGCATGGGGAGCTCTGTTGCCTGCCTGCCCATTGTCTGGCAATGTTGAATTCTATGGCAGCGGATGCGGCGCGATGGTCCGACCCAAGGTCAAGAAGATTCGCGCTGCCACTCGCAATGAATCTGGCACACGAGCCGACGAGGACGTCGTCGATAAGACGGTATCTGCCCAGATTGCTTCGAAACGTCCATTCCCAAGAACTGTTGCATAATGACAATTTTGCCTTCGAGGTAAAGTCGAGCAGCGCAGCCCCCCGAACGCGCTCATGCAGCTCTGTTTGGAAATCCCCCCCGACGATGCAAATTCGCGGCGTCTGGCAGCGGGCGGACAGTTGCTCGTGGATTGCGCCCGCGAACATTGCGGGGTAGCCGGCGCGCGGGCGCGCGTGACCCGGTCGCTGATATCGACAATTGCGCGTCTGGCGCTGACGAGGACCTTCGCGTGTGGGATCGTGGCCTTTGCCGCTTGTGTAGAGCGCGCGCCCGCCAGTGATTTCACGCGAGCGGCTTGGAGCTCTCGTTTCCGAGAAGAGAACAATATCCCAAGTCATAGTGTCTAATTCTGCAACTGCCCCCCGCAATCTCTCATCGGATCCAATAAAGGCGTTGGTCGCCAATCTGACCAGAGAAGGTTTGCCGGAGTCTCAGGTGAAACATGCGTCTGGCTGAAGTTGTCCTTAGTGGCCGGCGTCTGCAGATGCGCTCGAGGAGCGGCCCGTCTTTTTGCCTTTGGTCTTACCCTTGCGACGGTCTTTCGTGGGAGTTGTGCTGCCATTGAGCTTCTGGTTGGAGGCAGCGACAAGGGCATCCCATTTTGGCGCGCCCATCTTCGAAACGCATTGAAATAGTGCCCTCGGAAATCGAAGCTGTGAGATCCACGTCGGCTCCACACCGGAATTTATAGGCATCAATATCGGCCCGCAAAGCTGTTTTGCCCCAGCCGCCGTCAATAAGAACGCCATGCTGGCGCGCATGACGCTCTGGAGCACGCGCGCGCTGACGGGGAAGTCCAACTTGGCGTACACCTTCTCACCATCGTGCTCCAGGTTGGCCTCTTTGATCTTCTTTGCGATGGATGCGGCCTTCGCTTGAATGGCACGTTTTGCAAACAACTGACCTTTGAACGATTGTCCTTTGAGGTGCATATCAAGTTGCTCGTTGATGCACGCGTTCCAAAAATGATTTCGCAACCGTTATCTGGCCACGTCCTGATGTGCAAACTTGCTCAAACCACAAATGAACACAGTTGGATTCGACCCTGCCCGGGGGGGTGGTCTGAGCAGATACCCCGGGAGAAGAACCAAGAGATCCTCGCAAGGAGGCAATGCCCTGTTTGATGCTGGCGATGTGTTTCTCGAAGTTATGGTGCATGTCGTCAAACCTTTTTGTCGATTTTGCTTGCTTGCATTCCAGCGCTGCTGGATCGCTCGCCGCACTTCCCCTCAAGACGAAATGCGGCCAGGGGCAATGGGAACAGTTGTGCGCTCAACCTCTCGTCTAGGGTGTCGTTCAGGAGCTGTGCGATGCCGTCCATCGTGGCGGGAACGGGAGAATCCCTTGGCGGCGTTTGAGGGCCGTCGAAGTGAAGTTGACGAGCAGCTGCACTGGCCTGAGGTTCGCCCGCGACCCCATCCACATCATTTAGTGGGCTGTTCAACGGGCTCTTCAAGCGGGCGCGCTTGTCCTCGTGGCCCTCAGGCGACGCAGTGATGTGCGACGCCACCTCTGCGTGAGAATCACCCCTCTCTGTGCCCGGGGTCGTTCCCGGCGCCCTCGCACTCGCTGACATTTTACCAGTTGCCCCAGCGCGATGAGCAGAGAAGAGAGAAGCAGATGATAGGACGACTGCAGGATGCGAGGGGAAGTGAATGCAAGGGCGTCGGGTGCGAGCTTTGAGCCTTGAGCCAAACACACACACACACACACACACACACACAAAATTAGCTTGGCGAAAAGCCCAACCATATGCAGTTGCGGGCACCGCACTTGTCAGCACTGTGGTCGGCGGTTCTTCTTATAGGGCCACGAAGCGCGTCAAGGGCGCGCCGACATGTGGCGGGGCCGACATGCCGGCGCTGCCAGTGGGGCCGTAGTTTGAGCTCCATATGGGGCCACGACACGTCTGAGGGGCTCGCGGGAATGGAAGGTGAAACCGCATGCGGGCGCCGCCAGTGGAGCCTTCGGTGCCCCCCCCCTATGCGGCCATGAAGCGTGTGGGGGTTGCACCGAAATTGAGGTTGAACCGCGTGCGGGCGTTGCCGCTGGGGCCTTCGGTGGAGCTCCCTATGGGACCACGAAGTACGCAGGGGATTCGCCGAAATGGAGGGAGCCGCGCGCGGGCGCTGCCAGTGGGGCCCTGGGTGGAGCTCCCCATGGCGCCACGAAACGCGTGAGGGGTGCACCGAAATCGAGGGTGGAACCGCACGCGGGCGCTGCCACTGGGGCCTTCGGTGGAGCTCCCTATGGGGCCACGAAACGTTTAAGGGGTGCACCGACAGGGGGGTGGAACCGCGCGCAGGCGCTGCCACTGGAGCCTTAGGTGGAGGTGCCTACGGGGTCACGAAACGCGCGAGGGACGCACCGAAATTCTCAACGCTTAGCGTAACGCCACCAAAGTTGCCACTGCGGCCGATTCACATCGCACCGCGCCCCGAACGTTGCGCCCGCTCCCTGTCGCTCGCCTTGGAGCCGCGAACCAAAAAAGTAACGCCACCAACTGTGCTGCTGAGGTCGCCGGTCGTCGGCGTTAGGTAATTCGGCTCTTGCGCGGCTCGCTCGGACCTCGCTCGCCGCTGGCACCTTCGCCTGTTGTTGCGACAAAAAGAGTAACCCCACCAAGTTCCGTGGCCCTCTGGCTCAAGCCGTTTCCCGGGGGCGCTCCTCCCTCCGGGGTCAGGGCTCGAGCACGCCCCCGGCCGGGCGCGGGCTCGCCGGCGACGCCGACGGAGCCCGTCGCGGCGCGTCGCCGGCGCCGCCGGCGCTGGCGCTGCTGGCGCCGCCGGCGCCCCCCGCGCCGCGGCCGCCACGGGCGCCGCGGGCGCCGCTGGCGCCGCGCGGGCCGCCGGCGCCGCCGCGGCGCCTCTTGGCCCGCCCGCCAGCGCGGCGGCTGCCGCGGCCGCCGCTGGCGCTGCCGGCTGGCAACGCCTGGGGCCTGCAGTGCCTCCTGCGCTGGGGTTGGCGCGGCCCCCGGCCGCTGGCGCCGCTGGCGGCCTGCTGGCCGGCGCCCGCCGCCGCCGCTGGCGCCGCCGCGGCGGCCGCGGCCTCCGCCGCCGCCGAGGCCGTCGCCGCGGCCAGCCGCGGCCCCGCCGCGACCGCCGCCGCGGTGGCGCGCGCAGCGGCGCTAACGCCTGCCGCCGCCGCCGCGGCTGGCGCGGCGGCTGCTGCCGCGGCCGCCGCGGCGGGCCACCGCGGCCTGCGTGACGGCCGGCCCGTCGGCCAGCCCCGCGGCCGGCCCCACTGCCAGCCCCCCGGCCTGCCCCGCGGCCAGCCCCACGGCCAGCCCGACGCGGCGGAGGCGGCGGCCGGCGGCGCCGTGGCTGGCGCCACGGCCGCTGTCGCGGCGTTGCCGCTGCTGCCGCCGCCGCTGCCGCCGCCGGCTCCTCGCTGGCGGCGGCGGCGGCGGAGGGCGCGGTGTCCAGCGCCGTCGCGTCGGAGCGCGGCCACTGCGGCCAGCCCGGCGGCCTGCCCCGCGGCCAACCCGACTGCCAGCCCCACGGCCTGCCCCACGGCCAGCCCCGCGGCCCGCCTGACGGCCAGCTCCGTGGCCAGCCCGACTGCCAGCCCCACGGCCGGCCCCGCGGCCAGCCCTGCGGCCAGCCCGACTGCCAGCCCCACGGCCAGCCCCACGGCCAACCCGACTGCCAGCCCCACGGCCTAATGCTGCAGCGGTTAGCTGCCGCACAGCTGGGGTGCCTACCGTACCTGGCGTGCACTTCCCGCCTTCTCCTCCTGCTTCCTGTGCCTGGCGCGCACTTCCCTCCCTTCCTGCATCCTAATGCTGCAGCGGTTAGCTGCCGCACCAGGGTGCCTATCGCGCCTGGCGCGCACTTCCCCCCTTTCCTCCTGCACCCGGGCCCCTCTCCTTCAGCGCGTCCCTTCCTCCCCTCCTGCATCCTAGTGCTGCAGCGGTTAGCTGCCGCGCCGGGGTGCCTACCGCGCCTGGCGTGCACTTCCCCTCCTCTCCTTTGTTTCACCAGGTTTATCCCGCGCGGCTGGAGTTGCCGCCACTACGGCTGTCCGGTGGTGCTCTGACAGCCTGAATTCCATGCAAGGATCACGCTGGGGATGGGCGGTCAGGTGGCCTCTGGCCCGCTCCTGGCTGGTGCCGGCCTCCACTGGTGACCGTAGGGTTCAGGCGCGTTGCGAATTCCACACGCAGGGATCACACTGGGAATGGGCGGCCAGGTGGCCCCTGACCTGCTCCTGGCTGGTGTCGGCCTCCACTGGTGACCGAAAGGGTTCAGTAGGGTCTCGCGCGCTGCCGACCTCCACGGTGCTAGGACTTCGGCACGCGTGGCTCGGCGCGCCCGTCGGCTGCTTTCTCCTGCAAGGACTTCGCTCTCGACATGTGCCACTGCTATACAAACAAGAGGCACTGCCGTTCGCAGTCTTATCTGTGACGAGGTTGCCCCTCTTCACTTTTGCGCTGACACGATGCAGTTGTGCCGCCTACGGCACGGACGTCGTCCGGGTGAGCCTGTCGGTCCTGCTCGTCTCTGACGCTGCCTTGTGCCGACTCACACCCAGTGATTGACCTGCGTGTTTATGGTCGCGCCGCCGCGAAATTCTGGCTGCGCTTACTTGCTGGTCGCCACTGGGATCTCCACGCCACCGGGTTGTGAGTTTCGTTTCTGGCTCTTCTGAGTGGCTGCCCGCGCGCTCGCTTCGCTTGCCTCTCTTTTCTTGCTGCCTAGTCGCGGCCCGACTAGTGTTCGGACGGCTTTCGACCTGCTTCGCGAGCCCGCAGACCAACAAGTAACCCCACCAAGCCTCGGAGAGCTTCTCGGCGCCTCTTGGGGGTCTCTTGGGAGCATCTTGGAGGCCTCTCGGGCGCATGGTGGGCCTCTTGGGCGCCTCTTGGGGCCCTCTGGAAGCGCTCTTGGGAGCCTTGGGAGCGCTCTTGTGGCCATCTTGGAGGACATCGATCAAACAAGAAGCGAACATTAGTTAGCGTTGCCCCTCGGGGGCCCAACAAATCGCCTCTTGGGGCGCTCTTGGAACGCTCTTGGAGCGCTCCTAGGCGCTCTTAGGGCCGTTTTGGTGCTCTCTTGAGCCTCTCTTGGGGCCCTTTTGGGCCATCTTGGAGCCATCTTGAGGCCTCGAATGCCCATCGGAAGCGAAACGGCGAGAAAGCCAAACACAACTGTTCCTAAGGTGTTGGCCTCTTCGGGGCCTCCGGGGGGGGCTCTTTGGCCATTTGGAGCCGTCTTGGAGCGGTCTTGGGGCATCTTGGAGCGTCGGTGGAGCCATTATGAAACATCTTGGAATACCTTGAGCCATCTTGGAGGTCATCCTGGGCTCGCCCAGGCGCTCTTGGACTCATCTTAACCAGTCTCCCCCAAAGAGGCCAGCATGTGGCTAAAACCCTGGTAGAATCAGTGATTTGGCATTCTCGCCGAGGCCTCTTGAAGCATTTTGGGTGCCTCTGGGGTGTCTCTCGGGGCCTCTTGGGGGTCTCTGGGGAGCCTCTTGGGGGCATCTTGGGGCCTCTTGGGGCTCCCTGGCCACCTATTGGGGCCCTCTTGGGCACCCTTGGGAGCCTTGGTGGCCATCTTTGGGCCATCTTGGGCGAGATCGATCACAGCAGGGGGGTATTAATTAGGCCCCTCCCCTCCGGAGGCCAAAATGTAGCCAAAACCGTGGTAAAGCAAGTGATGTGGTGCTTCCTCGCCGAGGCCGTTCTGGACGTTCCGACACCTCGCGGAACCCCTTGTCCAGGTCCACGGGGAGGGGGGAGGGGGAGGGGTCAAGAGTTTCTCTCCCCGCCCGCAGGCCGTCTCGCTCACTCCCACCCGCCCTCCCATCACACGCGTAGCACCCGAGCCTGGCCCGAGCCGCAGCATGTTCAGCAGTCGTCTTTGGATGGGCAGCTACTGGGGGCCAAGCCGCCGCCGCCGCCGCCGCCCGCCGCCGCCGCCGCGCCGCCGCCGCCCCCGCTGCCGAATCGCCGCCGCCGCAGCCGCTGCCGCCGCAGCCGCTGCCAACACCGCTGCCGCCGCCGCCTCCGCCGCCACCGCCGCCGCCGCCGCCGCCGCGCCGCCGCCGCCGCCGCAGCCGCCGCAGCCGCTGCCCCCGCCGCAGCCGCCGCCGCCGCCAAGTGTACTTTGTATTGTTTGTTGACAGGGATGGTGGGGGGAGGCCGCATCGGGTTCGCTGCGCATGCTCCGATTTCGGAGGCAGAGTGTGTTTTGTATGGTTTTTAAGAAGGGATGGTGGGGGGGTGCCCGCATTGACCCCGGTTGGCTCCCAGTCGCCTGGGGGAGGGGGTGTGCACTAATAGGGAACAGTGATTAGCCTTTCCCCGAGAGGGAAGAAGGAGAGGTAGAAGAGGAAACTCCCTAAACCAGTGACGCCCAGAGGGCTGGTGGGATTCAGGGTGGAATTGCACGCAGCCGCTGCCACTGGGGCCTTAGGTGGAGCCCCTTTTTATGGCGCCGCAAAACGTGTGAGAGGTGTGCCGAAATGGAGGGTGAAACTGCATGCGGGCGCGACCACTGTGGCCTTAGGTGGAGTTCCCTATGGGGCTACGAAACGTGTCACGGGTGAGCCGAAATGGGGGGCGGAACCGCATGCGGGCACTGCCACTGGGGCCTTCGGTGGAGCTTCCTATAGGGCCACGAAGCGTGTGAGGGATGAACCTACAGGGCCACGAGGCGTGTGAGGGGTGTGCCAATTGTCGTAAAACCGTATGCGGGCGCTGCCACTGGGCCCCCGGTGGAGCTCCCCTACGGGGCCACGAAACGTGAAGGGTGGAATTGCATGCAGGCGCTGCCCCTGGGGCCTTAGGTGGAGCTCGTTATGTGACCACGAAACGTGTGAGGGGTGCACCGAAGTAGGGGGTGGAACTGCATGCGGGCGCTGCCATTGGGACCTTCGGCGGCGCTCCCTATGAGGCCACGAACCGCGTGCGGGAGGTGAGTGACGCGGGGCGCTGTCTCTTCAAAACGAGGACCCAACCCCACAGGATGGCAGGGAACAATCCAAGGGGGGGCAGCGCGTTCGTGTGTGCGCGTGTTTCCGTCGCCTCTGGCTCGAGGCTCAGACTCAGATGGGTGAGGCGGCGCAGAGCGGCGAGGGAAGAAAGCCCGAGAATGTGGCCCAGCAGCCCCCGGACCTCCGACGTCGCGATTTTTTCTTGACGCGGGCCCCCCAGAGTTATCGACTCCATCCCTGAGGCGTGTTTTCAAGTATGAATGATGTTGTGGTGGTCCGAAAAGTTGTCTGGAAGCAGCGCGCTTGGTCAAGCGACCGTCGCAAGGTCCGGCAAGTCTGATCAAAATTGTCACCCGACGAACCGATTTTGAAATCCGTGGGTCGCAGAGGTCTCAAGTTCTCCCCCAGGGCCCAAGGGGCGTCGGCGTCCGCGTTGCGCTCCTCGGGAGGCCGCGGCCTGATTTTTCCGTGACGCCGGAGGTCTGGGTCGGAAGCTCGAGGATGTGGCGTGGCAGCCGGCGAGCGCCGCGGCTGCGCAGGCGGGGCCCCCCTCCTTGTCCTCGTCCTCCTCCTTCTCGGCCTCGGCAGCCTGCGCCTCCTCGGCCTGCTCCTCCCCCATCCGCGCGCTTGCGCGGCAGGTGTAGGAGGCATCTGGAGGAGGAGGAGGAGGAGGAGGAGGAGGAGGAGGAGGAGGAGGAGGAGGAGGAGGAGGAGGAAGAGGTGAGAAGGCGAATGACCGACGACGACGACGCCCCGGCTCGGCCTCTGCTGCTCCTCTTGTTCCTCTTCTTCTTGCTCCTCATGTGCTGGCGGTCAGGGCACGCCCCCATCCCTCCTTCTGCCAATTCGTTGGCGGCGTCTTCGTCCACCCTTGACTCGGTCTCTGCTCCGTATGGCTCCGCCGCTGCACATGGACTCCGTGTATTTCTTCGTTGGTTCCTTCTCCTCCTCCTCCCTCTCCTCCTCCTCCTCCTCCTCCTCCTCCTCCTCCTCCTCCTCCCACGCCTGCAGCATGCGAAAGCTAGCAATAATCACCGAACGCCTCGACAAGTGCGTTGAAGCTCATTCATTTATTCATTCGCTCTGGCCAGCGCGGTGCAACGAGCCAACGGCATGGGTCTACGAGAGCGGCTGAAAAAACACGCTGCTGAGTGCCACATCAGCTAAATGCGTAGTTGTCACGAGGGCCAGGGACATTGGCTCTGGTCTGCTCGCGCCCGATGGGGTGATTCGGGGCGTGATGGCATTCCCATCCGGGACCCACAACCTAGGGGTTAACAGAGCGAGCAAACGGATTTGCTTGGGAGTTGGCGCAGAGTTACTCGAGCTCGGACGGTTTTGAAAAGGAGCCGAAGGGCGAACCTCGACGACGACGACGACGAGTAGGACGACTAGGACGACTAGGACGACGAGGGCGAGTACGACGAGGACGACTAGGACAACGACGACGACGACGACGACGATGGTTTCGGCATCCTCCGTATCCTTCTCATTTGCCCAATCTTCCCCCTCTGAACAGGGTAGTCGGAGGGTCCAAGGCTGGTCACGTCCAGCCCAAGCCCTATGTTGACTCCGTGGGTCAGCTCTCACGGGCTCGCTGTTAAAAAAAGAGTACGCACATCTTCATTGTCCTCTCCATCTGGAACATGGGGTGGTTGAGGGGTGAGGAGAAGTTAGAAGCGAGGGCTTCGATTGTCATGCTGTTCCAGTGCAAGATGCGTGGCGACGCATCCCCGCACGCGATTCAATGCGTCACCACTGTTAGGAACGATCTGCACACATGGCGGCAATGCCATGCTTGGTTTGATTTCACAGTACAGCGAAACGATACATTGCACATTGTCTCATCGTTGCAAACCAGTGTTTTCGTTGCGATTGGTGCTTGGGTGCGCAGCAGGCTTTCATGCCGCACGCCAGAAGCAAGCACGGCATCCGCACTGGTAAGCGTCTCTACGCCGACGCGGGCGGGGCGCGTCATTCGTGTTTGAAGCAAGTCTCCTCCAGGTTGCGTCTGATCGCGCAAATTTAGCACTCAGAACGCATCTCCTAATAGACGTGGGTCTTCGCTGATTGTTTTTATGTGTCCCCAGAGACCGCGGCTGAGCTAGAGGCCGACGATGCCGCAGCCTGCAGCCACGGACAAGCAACACGCGCCTTCTCGCTTTGGACAGGTCCCATGAAGCAGGCGCCTGGCATTTTTGGAATGCGTTTTACAAGTTCACACGTGCGCCCTCTGCTGAAATCGCGTGGGTAAAAAGGAAGGGGGAGAAAAAGGAGGAGGAAATTGAGAAGGAGGAGGAGGAGGAAATTGAGAAGGAAGGACGCACAACGATTGCAGGCCCAGCCTCATCTTCCTCCTCCTCCTTCTCCTCCTCCTCCTCTTCCTCCTCCTCCTCCTTCTCCTCGTCTTCCTTATCCGCGCGCTTTCGTGCGCGCTGGGGCAGGAGGACGATGCGATCGCTGGAGCGGGAGGAGGAGAAGGAGGGTATGATGAGGAGGAGGAGGAGGAGGGGGAGGAGGAGGAGGAAGAGGAGGAGGAGGAGGAGGAGGAAGAGGAGGAGGGGCAAGATGACCGACGACGACGACGAAGGCGGCGACGACCTCCGCCTCCTCATCCTCCTTCTCCTCCTCATCCTCCTCCGCCTCCTCCTCCTGCCCTCCTACCCCTCCTCCTCCTCATCCTGCTCCTCCTCCTCCTCATCCTCCTCCCTCCTCTCCTCCTCCTCCTCCTCCTCCTCCTCCTCCTCCTCCTCCTCCCTCCTCCTCCTCCTCCTCCTCCTCCTCCTCCTCCTCCGCTTCCTCCTCTTCCTCCTCATCCTCCTCATCCGCGCGCTCCCGTGCGTGCTAGTGCGGAGGAGGAGGAGGAGGAGGAGGAGGAGGAGTAAGGATTATGGGTTCTCGACCGTCCCACAAGGTAGAGGGCAAGGCAAAAGCAGACATCACGGACATGCCCTTCCAGACTTTGACCATTTTTGTTTCCTTTGTGTTTCCCCCCTCCGCCCAGGGAATCAGCATCTGCAATCGCGGCACATCTTACGGTGGCTGGTGCCATAGAGGGTCCACTTGCCTCGGCCACAACTGCAGCACACGAGGGAGCGACCCGTCAGGGACGCCGCCCGATGTAGAAGGTTCAGACAGTGGTGTTTCGTTCGCCGCTCCTAGGCATAGGTTCAGAGGGGACCCCACCAGGAGTCCCGTGGGAGCCTTTAGTCAAAATTGTTACGGAGGGAAGGGCGAGGGAGGAGGAGGCTGAGGAAGAGGAGGAGGAGGACGAGGACAAGGAGGAGGAGGAGGAGGAGGAAGAGAAGATGACGACAACAACCCAAATCCACTCGAATCCGGTCCCAAGACCCCACCCAGTCCATCCTGGCCAGTTCTTGATCCTGGATCGATGTGAGATGGCCCTGGGGCCCGAAACAGACCCCGAAGGCCGAGACCGAGGGGGGGAATTTCAAAATTACGACGAGGACCTCATTCTCCTCCCTTCCTTATCCTTCTCCTCCGCGCGCGCAGGAGCAGGATGAGGAGAAGTACGGAGGATTTCGAAGCTTTGGCGACGACGGACGACGACGACGACGACGACGACGACGACGACGACGACGACGACCGCTGACGCCCGACGACGAACGACGACTGACGCCCGTCGACGACCGACGACGACGACGACAGACGACAGACGACAAACGACAGACGACAGACGACGGACGACGACCGACGAGCAAGGATGGACGAAGTCGGCCGGCGGCGGACGGCGACGGCGACCTACTCTCAGCTCCGAGGACGTGGCTTGGCAGCCTGTGGGCGCCACGGCCGGGCAGGCCAACGGCGCGCACGGGCCGTGCGCGCGGCGGGCGGCGCCGCAGGCACAGCCTGCATGGCCCGTGATGCTGCACCAGGTGGCCATGACCGGCCTGAGCTCGATGATGGCGCAGCCCCGTCAGCAGCTGCTGGGGCAGATCCTCGACAGGAGCTCGCCACGAAAGAGAAGCTCCGGGGGGAGAGGGGCCCGAGTGCTTTTCCGCGGCGCCCGGCCTCCCAAAAGCCTTCCCACGCCCTGGGACGATCGACCATCGGCTCGGGCGGCCAAACCGGTCCCCGGGAAAGCCCCTTTTCCCTCAGACCCCTGACGCCGTGACTTTTTTCGCACTGTGGACCCCCGCAGATTCAGACCTCTTCCCCAGGACCGGCTCTGCATCCTGCCTGGTGAGGCCCCTGGGACCGAAAGTGCCCAAAAGCTTGTCCGTTGTGTGCCTCTCTTTCTCGACGCGAGCGGGCCTGTGTACGCGCGCAAAGGAGCGCCCTCGTCTCGCAGGTGAACGCGATGGGCTCCCTGGTGGGCGGCCTCGAGGCGGTCTGCAGCCCAGGCCTCGGCGCGCTCTCCGACAGCGTGGGTCGCCGGCCGTTCATGCTGGCCGCGCCGGCCATCGGCTTCTTCATGAGGCTCCTGGCTGCCGCGCGGCCCGCCGCGTGGACGCTGCACCTGGAGAGGGTCACCTGCGACGCCGGCAGGGCCTTCGCCGGGACCACCATGTGCTACGCGGCGCTGGCCGACATCTACGGCAGGACGCCGGCGCTCATGGCGGCCGTCGCGCGCTGCAACAGCGCCATGGGCCTCGGCATGGTCCTGGCCCCGCTGGTTTCCTCCCTCGCCGCACGGTGCGGCCGCGGAGCGCGCGCCGCGGTCGCCCTGGCGGCGCTGCTGTCGGCCGTGCAGCTGGCGGTGGAGATGCGCACGCTGCGCGAGACGCGGCTGGAGGGCGAGCCGCCCAGGCTCGGGGCGACGAGAGCTGTGGGTGCACGCGAAGACATGTGGCACATGCGCGCGCGCGCAGGTCCTGGTCAGGCCCATGTGCACCGATCCTGGGCCCTGGATGGGCCAGACCAGGAAACGTGCGTGCATGCGCATCGAAGAATAAGAAACAGGTGAAGAATAATAAGGGTAATAAGAAGTAGGAACACAACAATCGAACATCAGCATGAATGCGAAAGGACAGCACAATTATTTGCGGAGGTCCACGCGGATTTCATTGATCGGCGCTGGACCCCCCTCCCTGGAGCGCAGAGCGCACTGGGGGGGGGCGCGCACCGCGCGCCCAGGAGGGGTGCCCAGCGCCGATCCACGAGATCCTAAAATAATGTTCCTGCTGCTGTTTTTTCCCCAGCCCTCCTTGGTTGGGTATTCGTTTTGAATAGAGGGGTGTGGTCGCGTCCTTCTCCTCCCGCCTCCCGCCTCCCGCCTCCCTCTTGTCTCCTCTCGCCGTCCCTGGGGGGCTGCGATCTGTGAAACTGTCGCCACTTTCGAGGGCTGCTGGGGAGGCCAGCAGAGAGGGCACTCACCGCGGACCCAAACGGGACCTCGCCGCCCCTGGGGGGCTGCGACCTGTGAAACTGTCGCCACTTTCGAGGGCTGCTGGGGAGGCCAGCAGAGAGGGCACTCACCGCGGATCCAAACGGGACCTCGCCGTCCCTGGGGGGCTGCGACCTGTGAAACTGTTGCCACTTTCGAGGGCGGCTGGGGAGGCCAGTAGAGAGGGTACTCACCGCGGATCCAAACGGGACCTCGCCGTCCCTGGGGGGCTGCGATCTGTGAAATTGTCGCCACTTTCGAGGGCTGCTGGGGAGGCCAGCAGAGAGGGCACTCACCGCGGACCCAAACGGGACCTCGCCGTCCCTGGGGGGCTGCGATCTGCGAGACTGCGGCCACTTTCGAGGGCTGCTGGTGGGTCCTGCGGAGTGAGGCGCCGCGCAGACATGAGCGGGACCTCGCCGTCCCTGGGGGGCTGCGATCTGCGAAACTGTCGCCACTTTCGAGGGCTGCTGGCGGGTCCTGCGGGGTGAGGCACCCACCGGACCTGAGCGGGACCTCGCCGCCCCTGGGGGGCTGCGATCTGCGAAACTGTCGCCACTTTCGAGGGCTGCTGGTGGGCCCTGCAGAGTGAAGCACCGCGCGGACCTGAGCGGGACCTCGCCGTCCCTGGGGGGTTGCGATCTGCGAAACTGCGGCCACTTTCGAGGGCTGCTGGTGGGTCCTGCGGAATGAGGCACGCCGTCCCTGGGGGGGCTGCGATCTGCGAAACTGTCGCCACTTTCAAGGGCTGCTGGTGGGTCCTGCGGAGTTAGGCACCGCGCGGGCCTGAGCGGGACCTCGCCGTCCTTGGGGGGCTGCGATCTGCGAAACTGTCGCCACTTTCGAGGGCTGCTGGTGGGTCTTGCGGGGTGAGGCACCGCGCGGACCTGAGCGGGACCTCGCCGTCCCTGGGGGGCTGCGATCTGCGAAACTGTCGCCACTTTCGAGGGCTGCTGGTGGGTCCTGCGGAGTGAGGCACCGCGCGGACCTGAGCGGGACCTCGCCGTCCCTGGGGGGCTGCGATCTGCGAAACTGTCGCCACTTTCGAGGGCTGCTGGTGGGTCCTGCGGAATGAGGCACCGCGCGGACCTGAGCGGGACCTCGCCGTCCCTGGGGGGCTGCGATCTGCGAAACTGTCGCCACTTTCGAGGGCTGCTGGTGGGTCCTGCGGAGTGAGGCACCGCGCGGATCTGAGCGGGACCTCGCCGTCCCTGGGGGGCTGCGATCTGCGAAGTTGTCGCCACTTTCGAGGGCTGCTGGTGGGTCCTGCGGAGTGAGGCACCGCGCGGACCTGAGCCGGACCTCGCCGTGCTTGGAGGGCTGCGATCTGCGAAACTGTCGCCATTTTCGAGGGCGGCTGGTGGGTCCTGCGGAGTGAGGCACCGCGCGGATGTGAGTGGGACCTCGCCGTCCCTGGGGGGGCTGCGATCTGCGAAACTGTCGCCACTTTCGAGGGCTGCTGGTGGGATCTGCGGAGCGAGGCACCGCGCGGACCTGAGCGGGACCTCGCTGGGGGGCTGCGATCTGCGAAACTGTCGCCACTTTCGAGGGCTGCTGGTGGGTCCTGCGGGGTGAGGCACCGCGCGGACCTGAGCGGGACCTCGACGTCCCTGGGGGGCTGCGATCTGCGAGACTGCGGCCACTTTCGAGGGCTGCTGGTGGGTCCTGCGGAGTTAGGCACCGCGCGGACATGAGCGGGACCTCGCCGTCCCTGAGGGGCTGCGATCTGCGAAACTGTCGCCACTTTCGAGGGCTGCTGGTGGGTCCTGCGGAGTGAGGCACCGCGCGGATGTGAGTGGGACCTCGCCGTCCCTGGGGGGGCTGCGATCTGCGAAAATGTCGCCACTTTCGAGGGCTGCTGGTGGGTCCTGCGGAGTGAGGCACCGCGCGGATGTGAGTGGGACCTCGCCGTCCCTGGGGGGGGCTGCGATCTGCGAAACTGTCGCCACTTTCGAGGGCCGCTGGTGGGTCCTGCGGAGCGAGGCACCGCGCGGACCTGAGCGGGACCTCGCCGTCCTTGGGGGGCTGCGATCTGCGAAACAGTCGCCACTTTCAAGGGCTGCTGGTTGGTCCTGCGGAGTGAGGCACCGCGCGGATCTGAGCGGGACCTCGCCTTCCCTGGGGGGCTGCGATCTGCGAAACTGTCGCCATTTTCGAGGGCTGCTGGTTGGTCCAGCGGAGCGAGGCACCAGGCAGATCTGAGCGGGACATCGCCGTGCTTGGGGGGCTGCGAGCCTCACGAATGCCGTTCGCAGAAGTATATGCGCCCATGTCACGTCATCTCCTCCGTACAACGGCTCCCAATCTACTCATGCCCGCATTGCGCAGGGGTTGGGTACGTCGCCAGGATAATTTTCTTCTGGTGCAGAGTCCTCGTCGCCCGATCAGACGGGGGTCGGCGAATCCGTTGAGCTTCCTCCAGCTCTTCACGAGCGGGAAGCGCATGAGGAGGCTCTCTACCATCCTGGCGCTGCAGTGCGCCGTGGACGGCAAGATTCTGCAGGACCTGGGCGCCACCCAAACATTCTAATACTACACGTGCGTCGACCCCACAGGGGCTGCTCGCGCGCCGAGAAATCTTCTAGCAAAAACTCCGTGGAGGGCACTTTCTGGCCATACCGCTCGGGAAACTATATACTACAAGATGCTTGTACCATATGTTCGGTTCGGACGCGCGCCTCCAAGGACGACACGTAGTACTAGTATTCTTTCCTGCGTCCCAGGACCAGCTGAGCGTGGTGCAGATGTTCCACTTCTGGGACCTGGACAAGCGATCCCTCTGGATTTCCGGGGCACCGCTCGGCGGGAATGGGCTCGGAAAGGAACGCTTCACTCCCCCGACCGCCCATTCATCGCCGATAGGGGCCCGATGGCTCGCCCCGCCCAGGAACATCGGATTACGCTACCGGTGGCCCATCGACGATCTATTGGCGATGTGCCGCCGATTCCAGCTTGATGATTCCCACCCTGAGCTGGGCAGTAGGCACACTGCACAAGAAGTCGGCCTGCCAGCGGGTGCCCCACGAAGATGCCTTATCTCTCGATGGGACTGCAGAGCCCTGGGGCACCTTGAGAAGCTCAGAGTCGACGAAGGATGTGCCCCCAGAGTTCTCGTAGCAGGATCTCTTACCGCACCATGGCTCCCGCAGTTGCGGATAAGAGGGTAGGAGTGAAGGGCGGCAGCGTCGTCGGCTGTCTTCGAAGCACTGAGGATGCCCGCCGCAGTGTGGGTGAATCGAGTGTAAATCGCGGGGTGGGTCGTGGGTGGGTCGCGGGGCGGGTCGCGAGCGAGGACGACAACAACAACAGCAGCAACAACAACAACAACAACCACAACCACAACCACAACCACAACCACAACAACAACAGCATCAACAACAATAACAATAGCAACAACCCAACAACAATAACAATAGCAACAACAGCAGCAACAACAGCAATCATTTCAATCATGTTAGGTACTGTCTGTTCGCGGGCCATTCGCCACGTATACCCTAACCCTCGATACCCGCCCTCTTCGTCTTCGGTCGTACCACTTGGGGGGTATATCTCTTTCTCACTTGCAACGTGTATTCCGTTCAGCCCTTACGGCATGGGAAGAGAGAACGGACGGAAGGAAGGGACGAGGCGGCGGTTGGAGGATGGAGCAACAGAAGCGGTAGCAGTAGGGGGGTTAGGAGCAAAGGTTTTGGCCTGAGTGTGCGCGCGAGGGCAGCATATCCGAGTATTGTACTCTTCTGCCCTTACAGGACTAACCTCCGGCGAGCACATTTGCCGAGCAGATTTCTGCGCTTCCCTCCCTTTGTTGCTACGAGCGAGACAGGCCCCTCCGAGGAGACCTGGCACCGAGCGGCCAGGCGCAAACGTTCGTGGGCCAGGACTCTTGTCAGACCCGGCAAGACAGCAGAGCTTCTGGGAGCGCATCACTCGTCACAGAGAGGTCTGGATTCCATGGGCTGGCGAGATGTTTCCCGAGGAGCCTCGGCACTAGCTGCAGGTACATCGGGCGCACCCCGCTACACCGTATGGCGTCCTAGTGAGCATGCAGCGGCGCCGTGGCGAACGTCGCAGCAATCACCTGGACGAGGCAAAGGCAAAAGTAAGAGCAAATCACAGCCGTGGTCCGATGAATGGGAATGGGACTCTTGGGAAGCTGAACATCAGTTACCCTCCGTGCTAGAACCCAAGTGGAAATGCGGACTATGCGGCTGTGGAAAGCATGCGTTTAGCATGGGAAGGCGCAAGCACTGCCATCAGACACGCACCGAGGCAGCTACTAATATCAAGCAGTTGGCACTTTGTGATGGCCCTTCTTCTCCTCCTGCTAGTATTCTCAGGCAGCGGTCAGCCACGTCACCAGCGAATGGAGACCCCGCTGCTGCGGCAGGAAGAGAGCAGAGTCGAGGCCGAGGTGCCCGCATACGACAAGTCAGCTTCGAAGGAGATCGACGTGTGCCAACTGCCAGCGCTCAGGAGCTGCAGCAGCTCACCGGTGTTTTGGAGAAAGCAGGAGATGAGGAAGGAGCTGCCAAGTATCGTATGCAGCTCCAGCGTGTGCAATCTGAGCAGATGGCGCCCCCAGCTCAAGAGCGAGCATCGAGAGTTCATGCCCGCATCCAAAGGTTGGAAGCTACACTCACAGAAGAGCTCGACAAGCTGGAGCGCCTGGAGAGACAAGACAAGCTGAACAGCTGCGAAATGTTGAACGAGAAGTCCAGACGGCTCTCAACGATTCGGACGAGGAGTATCGCAAGCTGGTCGCGGAGATCGCCCGTGCTGCTGGAGGCTTTCACTCGGAGAAGGAAGCAGGAACCCCAGCCAAGATTTCTATTGACAAAGTGGTCGACGGCACGGCAGCGGCGACGGACCTGTTCGACATTGACAGCCTATTCAAGGACGTCAGCGATTATGAACTCACACCAGAGGATGCTGCTCAGCTCGAACGTCGTATAGTCGCGCTCGACGCTCAAGTTCAAGGCATTACAAAGGAGTCGTTTCAGAAGGCGTTGGAGGATATCAACCGCATTCGTGCTGAGCATCAGGAGCATTTGGGACGACTACAGCGGAAGCGGCAGCGGGTCGACGCACCAGCTGAACAACCTGCGGAGCCTGCTGGGCGCCCGTCACCTGAGGCCCCGCAGCCAGCTAGCGCGGGCGAAGCTGGAGGCGCTGGCTCAGTGCCAGGTGCCGACAGTTCGCCCGCGCCCCAGGCCGCTGCCGCCCCAGCTGAGTCCAAGGGGCCCTCTGCTCCTGTACCCCTGTCTGGTTCCTCGGGCTCGGTTGCATCCCTGGGGGGAGGCGGCAGCGGCGCTCGAGCTGCTTCTGGCGTGCGCCAGAGAGCAGAAGCAGCGCTCCGTGGAAACGCCGATGGTTTTTAACGACGTCGATGTTTCTGGAGCTTCCTTGCCACCAGGAAGCGCTCGATTCCCCCCTGGCCGCCGGCGGCGCCCAGGGGGGAGCTAACACAGGTAAGGCTTCACATGCTCAAGGGATCTGGGGGCTCCCAAGAGGTCGACAGTTGGACCTGATGCCCCCCGCTTTGCTTGGCGCGGTAGGGCGATGGCGGCTCTTATTCTCGATCTCGGTCGACTTGTCCAGATATCTGTCTGGGGTTTCGGGCCTGGCACTTGGGCGAGGGGCCCAAGGGCCCCCGTTCTTCTCCCGGTCCTGGTCGGTCCGACTTAAGTTTCGTTTCAAACTGTTTTGATCCCTTCAGGCTCCGTGGGCCTCCTGGGGGTTGCGTCTTGGGCACGGGGTCCTCGAGTGGCCACCGGGGGCCTCGCGTCGAGCCACTGAATGCTAGTGTTTCTGAGCCGTCTTCTAAATTAAAACCAGCCCTCGCACCGGTTTCCCAGCCCGCCGAAGTTAGGTCCAAGTCGGGTGGACCTCGCCGAGGTAAGGTGACATTCAAGCTCGAAACATGCAACGCTACTTCCTGGAGGTCCATGCCTCGGTATTTGGACAAGGAGACCGACGCGTCTGTGGCGAGGCTGCAGGAGCTCACTCTTGATTCCAATGACAGGACCGACGGGGAGGCCAAAGTAAGAAAGTCAGGCTGCAATGCCTGCCTCCACCCATCCTTCGCCACTGAGGGTGGGGGTCTCAGCTCGGGAGTTGGGGTCGCTGCTCTCGCGCACATCGGCATGGGCAAGCTTCCCCCGCATAGGGGCCCCCCGAGTCCCCCGAGATGTTGCCTCACCTGGGTGAACGCGTTTATCCCTGGAGGATTCGTGGCAGGCAGTATTTACCTCCCGCAAGGTTCCCCGCTAGGAGATGAAGGCGCGCTCGTTCTCGCTCGCGTGGGCGAGCTGCTGCACTCATGCGGCGTGCCGCTTTTTCTTTTGCGGGTGATTGGCAGGTGGGGCCTGATGTATTCGCTGATTTCGGATGGCCTCGGAAAGTTGGGGGGTATCATAGTTGCTCCAGATACGCCCACCTGCCGATCAACAGCGCGCCGATGGCGCACCATCGATTATTTCGTGATCTCCAAGGGCTTAGGGCCTTGCGTCGCCAGCTGCAGGCGCAGCGAGCAGGCCACGACGGCTCCTCACTGGCCAGTGGCGCTCTCATTGAAGGGAGACCCGTTGGAGGCCAAGCACTGGGTGGTCACCAAGCCGAAGGCCTTGCCCAAGGAGATCCCTGTGGGCCCGCGCCCGAAGGCTGCAGATTATCAGCAGCACCTCGAGAGGGCCCAAGCTAGAGGCACTTCAGAAGACTTGGATCGGGCTTTCTTGGAGTTCCTGGCCACGTTCGAGTCGGAGTTGCTTGATATTTACCAGGTCCGTGATCAGCCCAAGTGCGGTGGCAGGTGTGAACAGCGAAAACTCAAGCAGGTCGATTCTCTTCGCACGGCAGGGGGTCCTTTTCCACACGGGCGCCCAGAAAGCAGAGGACGGCGAAAGGTTTCGATCTGGTTCCAGGAGTTGCACCACATCAAGGTACGTTCTGAAACTTGGGTGGAGTTGAGACTACCAGGTTGATCGACCGCATCTTGGATGGCCCAGGCGTCCTACGCAAGTCTCCCGACTGGTTGAGCTGGAAGCCGACAGTCCGAGGGGATCGACTCTCTGTCTCCGTTCCTGCGCTACATGAACGCTTCGCTGCAGCAGGACGCTGGGCCGCAAATCTTGAAAATCGTTTCAGTTCTCAGCGAGGGGCCCGGTTGCGCAGCTGGGTTGCCGAATCTGTCAAGGCCGGGGCTGGGCCGGCCCACCAGTACACCAGGACTCCGATGGCCTGGACCCCCAACAAGTCTCTGGTCAAAGGCAGGGCCCCACCTGGCCCTGAAGGGGTCATGCAGGAGCAGACCGAGCTCTGGAAGGGCATCTGGAAGCCAACCCAGGAAGCCACCCAGCACCCCGACCCCTTCGGAGAACTTGAGCATCACATCCAGAAGCACATTCTTGACGAGAGGTTTTCCCAGCTGTGAGGACCGCGGAGGAGACCCGCAAGGCTTCGCAGAAGTTTAAGCGCCGCACTGGTCTCAGCGCAGACATGGTCCACCCCAGAGACGTTTGGGCTAGCCTGCGACGAGGCCCTCACGATATTGGGCTTTCTTTTCAGCTGGGCAGAGATGATCGGACATATACCATCGGCCATAGCTCTTAACCTCATCGTCCTTCTTCCTCGGCCTGACTCTGGTTTTCGTCCAGTTGGTCTTCTTCCAGGATTTGGCCGCATCTTTGGAAAGCCGACCAGGAAGGGGGCGGACAGGTGGGAGGAAAGAGAAGCGAGGGAATAACATTACGGATCCAAAGGGAGAAGCTGTGAGAGAGCGGTATGGGAGCAAGCCATCACGGGGGAGTTCACGGCAGGTCACGGCATACCATCAGCAGCAGCACTGGTTGACCTGACCAAAGCGTATGAAAAGTTGTGCACTTTTTGCTCGTGGTGGCCGCGGTCCGACATGATTTTCCTTTGGTCAGACTGCGAATACTACTCAGGCAGTATCGTTGCCCGCGCCTCTTGCAGGGTGGGCCCATGGTCTCAGCTGCAATGTTGGTGGAACAGGGAATTATAGCAGGGTGCTCGCGGGCAGCGTCGTTGATGAAGTTAATTCTCCTTGTTCCGTGCGACGCTGAAAGGCTGCACTGGCCCAGCGTTTCTGTTTTCAACGTTGTCGACGATCTAACTTTCTTCGGCTCAGCCACGACTGACAAGCTCGGAGGTCTGGTGGGCTCAGCCACCAGGTACGTGCGCACGCAGCTGGAGAGGCTCCAGCTCATTGTTTCGAGGGAGAAAGGGGTGATCGTGTCGTCGGACAACTTCGTCGCCGCCGAGATTCGGAAGACGCTTGGTAAGTGGGATTTGTTTTTTCCGTAGCTCGTCCAAGGACCTTGGGGTCGACTTCGGTTTGAAAAAGAATAGGAGGGCCTCCAGGGTCCAACTGTCCAGGCTTCGGAAATTTCGACGTCGCGTTCGGCGTTGTCGCGGACCCCGAAGTTCGTTCCGAGGTGCTGCAACGGTCGTTCGTGTCGGAGCTCTGCCAGCTGCTATGCATGGTACACCTGTCATTGGTTTATCGGACAAGAGAGTGGTCGAGCTCAGGGCCCAGATGGGCCAGGCCCTCTTTGAGACTCCGAAGGGCAGGTCTTGCACCCTCGAGTTCCTCCTGGGCCCTGAGCCACTGGCTGACCCCGAGTAAGTGGCCAACCCTGGTCCGATAATTTCTTGGTTTTTGGCGCTGCATCAGTCTTGGGTTCCCGAAAAGATCATGCGATCCTGTTTCGAGGCGTTCATGAGGCTCGAGAACATTTCGTGGCAGTATGTGCAGGGCCCTGCTGGTGCGGTTATCTGTACTTTGAAGCGTTTGCGGTGGGGTATCGTCTCCTGGGGCTCTTGGGTCACTGACGACGGCGCGCCCGATCAATCCCCGCAACTACGGCAAAAGAACTTTCAGGTCCCTGATCAACTCCAGCACTCAGAGGTCTCTGGCACAAGGCCTAGGTGGGCCTTTCGGGCGACGGTCTAACCGCAGGTCCCTGCCCCACGCCGCTCATTCAGCATTTGAAGGAGCTGCGCACGCTGGGGAAAGGATCTTCAGCAGGCAGACTGGCAACGGCGGTGGCAGGTGGTTTCCCGACACAGCAGACACTCTTCACAGATCGCAGAGCTGCGTCGCAGGATTGCTTGTGGTGCCGGCAAGGTCCTGGCACTAGGGGGCATCGCCTGTACCCGCGTGATGCACACCGCCTGTTCGGACGAGATCTCGATTTAGATAATGTTATCCAGGCTGGCTGTGAGGGAGGGGGTGAAGACCTCGCTACAACAAGATGCCTCATCCCAAGCCCCGAATGGGAATGGCCAAAGCCCTACCTCACAGCCGAACCTAAATATAGTGTGTACCCCAGAAATGGCGCCCTCGGCTCGGGCTTCGTCTGCTTAGATGGCTCGGCCGTCGACCCAGAGTTGCTCAGTTTCACGAGGGCTGGATACGGCGTGGTCGCAGTCGACCTGGGAGGCGACATCGAGGGCTCACTCGACGGCCCCTTGCCTCGCCCGCTGCAGATGGCGGGCTGCGGAGAGGTCTTCGCGCTGCTCGTGGCCGTGTGTTTCCTTGGGCCGACTGTCACCACCATCGCCGCTGATTGCAAAATGGTTCTTGATATCTGGTCCAAGGGCCCGCTCCAGGACCTGCCAGACGTTTGTTTCAGTTGGCTTTGGGCTGATATTTTTCAGGGTTGCTACGGATATTGGTTTCGGGAATTTATCCATGGTGAAGGCGAAGTCACATTTAAGTAGGGCTGCTGCCCTATCCAGAGACATACCGTGCTGGGTCTGGGCTGGCAACCGCGAGGCAGATCGTCTTGCGCGACTTGGTGCCGAAGCCCAGGCGTCTCTCCCGTATGTCAGACAGCGCTACGAGGTTGTCTCGGCCAGGGTCTTCCAGGCAGCTCGTTTCGTTTCCAGTATTATGGACAGTTTGGCTAGCCAAGGTTTTCCCGATGTGACTAAGTTTAAACGTGCCGTTCGACCCAAACCAGCGGTTTTGCAACTCGTCCCAGAACCCCGAGGCCATGTACTGATGCGTGTAGGCGAGTCGTACGCATGCTCTCGGTGCGGGGGCAGGGGCAAGTCTAGGGCGTCGATATGCTTAATCCCCTGCCGTGGCCTACCCCGCCCCGCCCGTACCTCCCACCCCTCCCATAGTTTTTGGGTTGGGGGAGGTCGGGTGGCGCACTGCTCTAAGTGTGGAGCCTTCGGGTCCGAACGTTCCAGCTTTCTTCGGGGGGAGTGCCACGGCGGGCCCAGAAATCGGGGCGCTGCCATTTCTGTGAGGCTCTTGAAGTCGGGCGCGGGCCCGTCGATGGAGCCCGCTTCGGCAGGAGCTTTCCTGTCTCCCACCTCCTGGCTGTGCCGCCGCTGCTGTCAAATCCATCGCAGCCGCCGTTGGCACTGCAGGAGGCAATTCGTTTTCTGTCTTTCTCTTTCTCTTTAACGGGCCTGTTGCTGCATCTCTCTCTCTCTCTCTGTATAGGCGGTAACCCGTTCTCTTCGAAGAAGGTCGCAAAAGGAGGGGGCTAGGAGCAGAACGCACGTGGCAGGATTGGACGGGCAAATCGGGCAAGTAGACTTCAACGGGCGGGTCGGGAAAGCGGGCCCAAGCGGCCAGGTCGAGCAGGCAGGTTGCTGAAGAGTGCGTCCTGCATGAGTCGCGAAGAGGTCTCGAGCAATAGCGCGCTTCGCAAATAAATCGCGAGGAAATCCACAACGAGAGCGTGACTCCTGAGTGTGAACGGCGCGGTGTCTGAATAATTGCGGGAGGAAGTCCCACGCGAGAGCGCGATCCCCTTAGACATTGCGAGGGCGTCCCGCGCGAGAGCGCGATGTGGGAATACATTGTGGGGAAGTAGCAGGCGGGGGCCGTTGTTGCTGTTGTTCTTGGTGGTGCAAACCGGTGGCCAACAGTACAATTCTGAGACCTACGAGTATCCTTGATAATCAGCGCGTGAGCCTTTAAGGCAGGGGAAGAGAGGACGAATGGAAGGATGGGACAAGGGGGAGGGAGGAGGATGAAGCACGGGATTCGCAGGAGGGGGGCTTAGAGCAGAAAGCACGTGGCCGAACCAGACGGGCGGGTAGACCTTAGCGAGGGTCGGGAAGGCGGTCCCAGGTGGCCAGGTCGAGCAGGCGGCTCTCAAGCATGATTATTGTACGAGTCGCGAGGACGTCTCGAGCGATAGCGCGATTCCCAAATACATTGTCGTGAAATCCAAAGCGAGAGCGTGATTCTTGAGTGTCGAGGGCGCAGCGTCTGAGTAAATGGTGAGGAAATCCAACGCGAGAGCGCGATTCCTGCGTAATGAGGACGTCCCGCGGGAGAGCGCGATGCGGGAATACACTGTGCGGAAATATCAGACGGGAGCCGCTGTTGTTGTAAGCAGGGGGTCGGTGGCGCACTTTGGTGGCACCTCGCCTTCCTATGGGAAAATCAGAGTGCGAGCCCGAGGAGCAGCCCGAACATCGAACAGGGAACAACAACAACAACAACAACAACAACAACAACAACAACAACAACAACAACAACAACAACAACAATTACTAGCACGTGGGGACACACCGTTCTCACCAGTGCCAGGGTTTTCATAGGAGGCGGGCAATACCCCCACTTTGTGGGGGGGCCGGTTCAAGCTCTACCAAATTTCCAAACGACTCTTCGCCACCACCCACACCCAGCTTCCCGCCCTATGACGTTCGGACACTTCACTTCGTGGCATGCGGACGACCGTGGCTACTATTCAGGGCCCCGCGGCCGACGACGACGGCGTGCGCGCGCGAAGAAAAAACGAATGTGTCCCGCATGGTATTATTTGACAGGGATGATGGCCCTGGCAGGTGCGCAACCGTTGTTGCAGAAGTTCGAAAAAGTTGCTCGCAAAAGCCCGTTTGACAGAAATGATTAAAAAGTGTTGGGTTTCCTACGAATCCGCAAGAGCGCGCGGGATGAAATTTTGACAATTTTGTTTGACAAACCATTGGTTTTTTGATGTTTTATGTTAAAATCGCTACGAAAACTAAGGTTTTGGAAGGATTTCGTCTTGCGCGCGCGAATGCCCACTTTACCTTATTTTTTGCAAGGGATTCTTGAAGTTTGGTTATGTTAGAACAAGAAATGTCCACTTTAGCTTATTTTTTTGCAAGGGAAAACCGATCGTAACAACACAACCGGATCCGGACCAACCCGTTTTGCCTGAGACTTCCTCACGAAAATGATGAAAATGAGGCTGCGGCCTAGGCGCGGCGGGGGGGTCGTGCACCAGGGGCCCCAACAATAATTATTATTTAGAAGTAATAATGTTCAACAACAACAACAACGACAACGACAACAACAACAACAACGATAACAACAACGATAACAGCAACAACAACAACAACAACAACGGCAACGACAACAGCAACAACGACAACGACAACGACAACGGCAACAACAACACCAGCAGCAAGTACAGCAATCATACGTAATCTGGTTCGCTATTATCTGCTCGCGTGCCACCAAGCGCGTCAATCCGAAATCCTGGCTACCCGCCACTTCCGCCTTCTACCCCACCCCCTTGTGAATGTTTCCGTTCTTGCTCGTAACGCGTATTACGTGCAGCCATATGGTAGGGGAAGAGAGGACGGATGCAGGGAAGGGACGAGGGGGAGGAAGGAGGATGGAACACGAAAGTGTAGCAGGAGGGGGGCTAGGAGCAGAAAGCACGTGGCAGCGCCGGACAGGCATATCTGGCGGGTAGACCCTGAGGCGGGTCGGGAAGGCGGGCCCAGGCGGCCAGGTCGAGCAGGCGGGTTGTTGCAGCGTGCGTTTTGCATGAATCGCGAGGAGGTCTCGAGCAATAGCGCGATTCGCAAATAAATCGCGAGGCGATCCACAGCGAGAGCGTGATTCCTGAGTGTCGAGGGCGCGGCGTTTGCATAAATGATGAGGAAGACCTACGCGAGCGCGCGATTTCTGCATACAGCGTGAGGAATCCGAGGACGTCCCGCGCGAAAGCGCGATGCGGGAATACGTTGGGAGGAAGTATCAGGCGGGAGCCATTGTTGTTGTTGTTGTTGCTGTTGTTGTTATTGTTGTTGTTGCTGTTGTTGTTGTTGTTGGTTTTGTTGTTGTTGCTGTTGCTGTTGCTGTTGTTGTTTATGTTCACCACGGGGGCAGGGGCGCAGCTTGGTGACATCATGTTTTTTCCTTATTCCAACAATAAGGTGCGAGCCCCGGGGGGAGACCTTGTATTGAAAAAGTTCAATGGTAGTCTGGGAGGGGGACCAACAACAATTAGTATCTAAGCATGGGTGGCCATGATCAGGAACAGTAACAACAACAGCAACAACAACACCACCAACAGCATCAATCATGTTAAGATTTCTCGCTCTCCCCTGCTCGCATGCCACTCAACACGTATATCCCGGACCCTCGGTGACCCGCCCTCTTCGTCTTCGACCGTACCCCCTTGAGGGTATATCTTTCTTCCCTGCAATGTGTATTTCGTGCAGCCGCTGAGGCAGGGGAAGAGAGGACGGATGGACGGAAGGGACAAGGGGGAAGGAGGAGGATGGAACACGAGAGAGATTAGGATGAGGGGGGATAGGAGCAGACAACACGTGGTAGAACTGGACAGGCAAATCTGGCGGGTAGACCCTGACAGGCGGGTCGGGAATGCGGGCCCAGGCGGCCAGGTCGAGCAGGCGGGTTGCTGCAGCGTGCGTCTTGCATGAATCGCGAGGAAGTTTCGATCCCAAATCAATCGTGAGGAAATCCACAGCGAGAGCGTCATTCCTGAATGCCGAGGGCGCGGCGTCTGAATGAATGACGAGGAATTCCCACGCGACAGCGCGATTCTGCAATAATTTGTGAGGAAGTCCCGCGGGAGAGCGCGATTTGGGAATACAGCGTGAGGTATCAGGCGGGAGCCGTTGTTGTTGCTGTTGTAGTCCGGAGGCCAACAACGCAGTTTGAGGAGGAATACCTTCCAAGTTTAAAATGCAGGGTGTGAACCCCGGGAAGGGCACTTCTATTAAAAGCACATGTGTTACCGGAGGGGGTGCATCAACAGGAAGTATTTTTCAATAGTAGGAGTTCAACAACAACAACAACAGCAACAACAACAACAATAACACCACCACCGCCATCAACAATACCAACAGCAGCATCAACGGCAATCACAACAGCAGCAGCAACAACAAGCACAACAACAAAAGCAGCAGCAACCACAACACCAATAACAGCACAACAACAACACCAACAACAACAACAACGACAACAACAACACCAAGACGACGACACAAACAACAAACCGAATCCACACCGCTGAAGCCCACCTCAGCAACGCGCTCAGGGATGGTGTGAGACCGTTCGGCCCCTTCATTCTGATGTGCTAACTGCATCGCTCCCCCATCAGGACTTCAGCCTTCGGGGGTGCAATCATCGTCGGAGGCCAGCTCACAGATCGTCTTGTGTCGTTGCTGGGAGGCCCAGACGCCTTCCTGTCGGCTGCGCACGCGGCCTCCGCGGCTGCGTTTTTGGCATACTCGAGGGGGTGCTTCTGGCTCGGCGTCCTGTTTCTCATCGTGGGCCAGCAGAGGCGGACCCCGACGATTTCGTGGATGCTGTCGGAGTGCGAGGGGCTCGGCCTCGGCCGGGGCGAAATCGTGGCCATGACGGCCAACCTGCGCGCGGCGGTGGAGACCGTAGGCCCGCTCGCCTACGGCGTTGCGGCCGCGGCGGCCGCGCGGAGACCGGGAGATGGAAAGCATTCACCACCTGGAATATCTGGAAGTTTCCATTGGGCCAGGTCTTGGTGTGTTGGGCCTTCCCGCCTGGCCAGGAGCTTGTAGAGGTGGAGTTCCCCGCCTGGTCTGATCGGGGGGCGCCACTTAAACACCAGCACTGGCTTCGGCCAGGCCGATGTTGGGCCCAGGACCTGTGTGTGTAATTGCGTGTGTTGTGAATGTGTGCGTGTGTGTGTGTGTGTACTTGTGCGTGTGTGTGTTGTGTGTGTGCGTGTGTGTGTGCGTGTGTGTGCGTGCGTGTGTGTGCGTGTGTGTGTGTGTGTGTGTGTGTTTGTGTGCGTGTGTGTGTGTGTGCGTGTGTGTGTGCGTGTGTGTGCGTGTGTGCATGTGTGTGTGCGTGAGTGGGTGTGTGTGTGTGAGTGTGCGTGTGGGTGTGTATGCGTGTGTGTGTGCGTGTGTGTGTATGCGTGTGTGTGCGTGTGTGTGTGCGTATGTG